>JAWPHD010003382.1:0-219734 GCA_037043455.1 Cyrtodaria siliqua
CGACATAAACCCCACTTGGATTAGAATGTATGATTTACACAAAATAAGTAGCATATATTTATAGCCTTCGACATTTTCATAAAATGTCCGAAATAAGAAGGTTGGTCATTTCATTGAAAATGCATTATTTAATTAGAATCACACACTTATTGGTGTGCACATGAATTAAAGTATAAACATACTGAATCAAATCTCCCTGTAGCGCTAACGCATATTTTAAAGGGACTGAAGGCATTCTGACAATTAGTTATGGGTGTACACATGAATTAAAGTATAAACATAAGTAATTTTCAGATTGCTTTCAGTCCCTTTAACATATTTTTGCGTTTAAAATAGCGCTTCGGTGACATTTGATTGAGTTTTCATACTACGAAATCGCACTGAAATAAGCAATTGCTCTAATAACGAAAACATGTGTTATGAATTCAGAATTAACGTTTATAGTAATAGTAACATTAACATTAATTTGAAGAGTAATAGTGACTTGTATTGTCTTTGTGTTAGCTATTTGTTAATAATAATTCGTATTTTTTCCCTATATATATATACACTTTTATTTTATGATATGCAATGAAATACTGTATTTTATCAGTGAAATAAAAGTGTTATTCCACACAGTGGAATATAGAGATGTATTTCACAGTAGCTGCCGGGACTACTTTTCTTGTTCTACCATAGTTTCCCTATACAAAAAATTGTAAAATCATAAAATAAAAATAAAATTTGTTGTTTTGTCGTGAATAACATATTTTATTTCATCTCAAAGTGAGAAAACTTAAATATTTTTACTCATGCTTCGCATTCGTGAAAATATCAAGTTTTCTCACTTCTCGATGAAATAAAATATGTTATACACTCCAAAACAACAAATATCCTCTATGTATTACAGCGTTGTTCTTTTAATCTATATCTCCTGATTTGTCGTTTCAACGTTCCCTGACCGAATGCAAACTTCACTGACATTCATTTACTGATTAGATTCATTTTCCGAAAGGTGACAAAAGATTGAATGTGAATTTGTTCGGGATTTAGAGGAGTGCATGGTCCAGTGGTAGAGCGCCAAACTCCAGAACGAGAGGTCGTGGGTTCGATCCTCGCCGCGGTCACGTTATTTATCCTTGAGCAAGGTAATTAATCCACATTGCTTAATACTGGTTCTACCCAGGAAGCCATCGAGAGTGATTAATCTAAGTTGCAATAACTTGTTTCGCAATCGATGTAAAATAAATATGTTTAAACTAATATCGTGATCACCAAATTACCAACGGACATAGCGCCGTGATATTACCCGGTCAGAAACACACACACAAAAACACACACATAAACTTATCAGAAGACAATTATATTGTACTCATGTATTCATTATTACTCGAAATAAATGTACATACAAACATATAAAAAGTAATAAACCGTAATAAAGCAATGCAAGTCGTTTAAAGCGTGTACATCCGACATGTGAGCTAAACTATGAAAGTCGATGCTTTTATTTTAATAGTAGATCCTCTCCGGGGATGAGTTTAACAAAAACAAAACACATCACAGATGAAGAGAGGCAATGATATATCCCTCGCTGGAATGCTGAAAGAATACTGTTAGACAGTGAAATACTGATAACAATACGCAAACATTTGAAAACAAGAGGCCCAGCCGCTTTAAGGCTGTATGGTGTCACGTGATGGTGTCCATAATACTCAACGATAACGATATTCTCAACAACAAAAAATCAAGGGCCATACCTCTGCTGTCTCTAGTTCGACACGGCTAGTTTTTGAATTTGTTGTCGCTTTCTTCTCTTCTATGACCGAGAAAAAATACACAGCGGATGGGATGGTATGGGGTTGGGGGATGTGGTGGCGGAAAGTGGTTGGGGGATGTGGTGGCGGGAAGTGGTTGGGGGATGTGGTGGCGGGAAGTGGGGGCATAGGGATGACTGTGAGTCAGATATGGAAATTGATTTTCAAATTTGTTTCAAACTTATATCGATACTAACTTAAAAATAAGTTTGGTAAAGATCGGATGAAAAAAGGACCTGCCGTGGCTACAAAGCAAGACAGCACTTTTCATTCAACCAATGGCCACACCTCTTGTTTCCGCTTAAAGTCTGGCTATTGCACATAATCAAGTTGTCAGTGGTATAAACATTCTGACCAAGTTCGAAAAAAAATCAAAAGAAGGAGGATCATTCTGCTTAAATAAATAACATGTTTATTTGAGTACCCTGATTTTCTAATACGAATTGCACCATGAATGTGTTGTTACCTTTAGGGGCATGTGGGTGTTACCTATAGTGCAGGTGGGAAATCGGATTACCTTTAGTGCAGCTGTTGTTACCTTTAGTGCAGACTGTTTTGTTACCTTTAGTGTAGGTTGTTACCTTTAGTCCTAAAAGTGTTACCTAAAGTGCAGCGTGTTACCTTTAGGGTTGCAACACACATGGGGTTTTCCCAGTCAAGTATTGTAGGTACACATTGTACACCGATTACACACGATATTTTGTCAATATTGCGTTTCCACCAGGCATTGTCATAAGTGCAATGCAATCAGCGGTCAGCAACCGTTTGATTTCATTAACAGTTTCAAATATGCAGGGCTCAAGCCTGGTCCAAATTCAGTGGAGAAGTTTTCAATCATTTTCAAGTTTTCCTTCTTTGTATCATATCAGAAACTTCTCCTTCCAGTCACTGACAGGGAGAAGGCAGCAGTTTGAGAGAGGTTTGAGCGCATTTCTCCCTGTTGCTTATGTCATGAATATGGAGTAGACGTGTTTGTGTACCTGCATCAACATTCGGAAGATACCACAGTACGCGAGTTCTATAGTAAAATATTGTATATGAATGCGAAAGTTAAATGGTTATTTACCATTTTTAGAGTTTGCATATATTAAACAAACGGATACTTGTATTTGATTCAGGCGATCACTTTTTAGTTTACCAGTATAACAGTTATTAGTATTCTATTTAGGTATAATCATGTATTATGAAAGTATTGTTTGAGGCGCTTGTTTCAGCCAAAGGTTTTTCTGCAGTAACTCAAGCAATTTAAATAATACGTACATCAGTTATACAGCATTAGAATTGGCATTTTTAGTGGTAAATAAAACTACTTTACTTTTAAAAATCGGTTGAGAAATAAATATTTTACAGCCTAAATGACTTTTTGATTGGGCTTTTCCTATGTAAATTCCTTGTTGGTGGGACAGCAGAAAATTAAGAAATGTCAAATAACATCATATTTTGCTATAAAACTTGCAGGGTGTCTTAACTTACTAATATCCAACAATTTAAAATCGTTTTTGAATAAAATTTCTAAAAAAAAAAAAATGCATGCAGCAGAATTTGTCATTGAAAATGACCCATCAATGTTTATTTCTCAACCGATTTTGAAAAGTAAGATATTTTTATTCACCACTAAAATGTCTGTTTCACTGTTATGCAACTTATTTAGGTGGTAGATAACTTTTTATCTTAAAAGTTCAAAAAACCTTTGGCTGAAACAAGCGCCCCAAACAATAAATATGAATTTTTGAAATTGACATGTACATATAAAGTCATAATATACATTTTTACATAAAATACTTTTCTGTTTCACTTCATTAATATGTGTACCAAACTTGAAATATTACATGTGGTGTCACGCTTTAGTTTTCTTCAGATATATTCTTTAGAAATCGCATGTTTAAAAACGTTAAAAAATAAAATAAATAAAAAATATATAATATTTACCTTGTCCACATTGATAAAGCCATTTGACTCTTTCGATGTCCGATTTGCTCAGATAATCTCTTTGTCCAAGAACCGTTTTGTCAACATATATTAGTTTTTTGCCAACATACATTGGTTTTGGTAGAATAGTGTCTAAGCTGCTGTCCTTTGCAAACTCGTTATATTTGTAATGCAAAATTGAGTAAATGTCATATTTCACCGCTGCCTCCATTTTCGGGTTATCTGATCTTTTGGAGAACTGATCTTCTTTACCTAGAATGAGTATGATAATAGTTTTAGAGACACATGGCAATCTTGATTTTTTAAAAACTAGCGGCGTCCCGTTAATTTTTCTACATAAATTCCATTTGTTCAATCATTAATGTTAATTATAAGAATTGTATTAAGCCATTTGTTTTTGCATACAATATACTAATTTTTGATATTATTGCACCAATAATATATTAAAACTCAGTAATAGCATAATAGGACGAAATAGTAGATACTTAAACTTTTATTTATTTGAATTTCACCATGGTAAAAGTAAAAATGATACTGGATATATAAATCGAGACACCCATTTCAAATACTTCAAGATTGACACATGGCTGGCAATCTTGATTTTTTTATGAATCTCGCGGCGTCCTGTTATTTCTTCTTTTTTTCTGAGCTTTATTCCCATAATTTGCTCTTATTTTCAGTCAGTAATATTAATAAGAATAGTTCAAAGCAAATTGTTTTTGCATATAACTAACTGTTGATTACAACTGCATCACTAATATATCTAAATGTATCATAAAATAACGAAGAAAAAAGAAAAAATCCAGATGTTTCTTAATTATATGCAAGCAGTTTAAAAGTAAAAACGGTACTGGATCAAAATGGTACTGGATCAAAATGTTCATTTTAATTCTTGATAAAAACTGCAGGATTGCCGTGTGTCCCTTTAACTAGATATATACTAGTATCGAACAACGGTTTTGCAACAGCCTGCTTCGGCAGGTTGCGAGTTCCAGAGCATTGCACTCGTGACCTCGAGAAAGTCACTCACACTGACGCGCAAAGAAGATGACGACAGTTGATGATGTAGTTGAGTGTAGCCGGATAACAGAACCAGAGAAATATATTAGACATTTAAGTCGCTATCACGTCATCAACAGGCAAAGTTTACAACATATGTACACCGTTTATAATCCTTCTTCAGACGATTTATCTTAAGACGATTTGTCTGTATAACTTAATAGTTTGGGAACTATATAAGCACAATATAAATGCCCCTAATACTAGTATATATCTATGTAAATGGATACAAGGCACTCCTGCCGTTTTTATCAAGAATTCACCCCTATTCCTATTGGGTACCGCCTTGGAAGTGTGGCAAGAAGGCCGCTTGGGTACCGCCTTGTAAGTGTGGCAAGAAGGCCGCTTGCGTACCGCCTTGGAAGTGTGGCAAGAAGGCCGCTTGCGTACCGCCTTGTAAGTGTGGCAAGAAGGCCGCTTGCGTACCGCCTTGGAAGTGTGGCAAGAAGGCCGCTTGGGTACCGCCTTGGAAGTGTGGCAAGAAGGCCGCTTGCGTACCGCCTTGGAAGTGTGGCAAGAAGGCCGCTTGGGTACCGCCTTGGAAGTGTGGCAAGAAGGCCGCTTGCGTACCGCCTTGGAAGTGTGGCAAGAAGGCCGCTTTGGTACCGCCTTGGAAGTGTGGCAAGAAGGCCGCTTGCGTACCGCCTTGGAAGTGTGGCAAGAAGGCCGCTTGCGTACCGCCTAGGAAGTGTGGCAAGAAGGCCGCTTGGGTACCGCCTTGGAAGTGTGGCAAGAAGGCCGCTTGGGTACCGCCTTGGAAGTGTGGCAAGAAGGCCGCTTGCGTACCGCCTTGGAAGTGTGGCAAGAAGGCCGCTTGGGTACCGCCTTGGAAGTGTGGCAAGAAGGCCGCTTGCGTACCGCCTTGGAAGTGTGGCAAGAAGGCCGCTTGCGTACCGCCTTGGAAGTGTGGCAAGAAGGCCGCTTGCGTACCGCCTTGGAAGTGTGGCAAGAAGGCCGCCTGGGTACCGCCTTGGAAGTGTGGCAAGAAGGCCGCTTGCGTACCGCCTTGGAAGTGTGGCAAGAAGGCCGCTTGGGTACCGCCTTGGAAGTGTGGCAAGAAGGCCGCATGCGTACCGCCTTGAAAGTGTGGCAAGAAGGCCGCTTGGGTACCGCCTTGGAAGTGTGGCAAGAATGCCGCTTGCGTACCGCCTTGGAAGTGTGGCAAGAAGGCCGCTTGCGTACCGCCTTGGAAGTGTGGCAAGAATGCGTACCGCCTTGGAAGTGTGGCAAGAAGGCCGCTTTGGTACCGCCTTGGAAGTGTGGCAAGAAGGCCGCTTGCGTACCGCCTTGGAAGTGTGGCAAGAAGGCCGCTTGCGTACCGCCTTGGAAGTGTGGCAAGAAGGCCGCTTGCGTACCGCCTTGGAAGTGTGGCAAGAATGCGTACCGCCTTGGAAGTGTGGCAAGAAGGCCGCTTTGGTACCGCCTTGGAAGTGTGGCAAGAAGGCCGCTTGCGTACCGCCTTGGAAGTGTGGCAAGAAGGCCGCTTGCGTACCGCCTTGGAAGTGTAGCAAGAAGGCCGCTTGGGTACCGCCTTGGAAGTGTGGCAAGAATGCCGCTTGCGTACCGCCTTGGAAGTGTGGCAAGAAGGCCGCTTGCGTACCGCCTTGGAAGTGTGGCAAGAAGGCCGCTTGGGTACCGCCTTGGAAGTGTGGCAAGAAGGCCGCATGCGTACCGCCTTGGAAGTGTGGCAAGAATGCCGCTTGCGTACCGCCTTGGAAGTGTGGCAAGAAGGCCGCTTGCGTACCGCCTTGGAAGTGTGGCAAGAATGCGTACCGCCTTGGAAGTGTGGCAAGAAGGCCGCTTTGGTACCGCCTTGGAAGTGTGGCAAGAAGGCCGCTTGCGTACCGCCTTGGAAGTGTGGCAAGAAGGCCGCTTGCGTACCGCCTTGGAAGTGTGGCAAGAAGGCCGCTTGCGTACCGCCTTGGAAGTGTGGCAAGAATGCGTACCGCCTTGGAAGTGTGGCAAGAAGGCCGCTTTGGTACCGCCTTGGAAGTGTGGCAAGAAGGCCGCTTGCGTACCGCCTTGGAAGTGTGGCAAGAAGGCCGCTTGCGTACCGCCTTGGAAGTGTGGCAAGAAGGCCGCTTGCGTACCGCCTTGGAAGTGTGGCAAGAAGGCCGCTTGCGTACCGCCTTGGAAGTGGTAGTGGCAAGAAGGCCGCTCAAGGATGCACCAAACCGCACTCGATTTAGACACAAATCATACATTCACTTACCTTTCTCAATGTTTTCTTTCAATATATCGACAAACTGATCTCTATCACTACGGCTTTGCTCGTGCCAGAATCCAAGCGCGTGTAGTAACTCGTGCATGATTATACCGACCGAACCACATCCGGAACCGATGTTCACAATCTGCTGACCACCACGACGACCAACTGCGCTGTAGCATCTGTTTAATGGGATATTTCGGAATAATTGGGATTGTGTCGTGTGCTATATAGATTGCTTCATCGTTTCTGTTTTCTGCCTTTGGTTCAAATCAAGCGCAAGTACATGACACATAACAAAATAAAGTGCTCCTATTTGAATCATAATGAAGTTTAACACCAAAGTAAAACATTGTTATAATAGTGAAGTGGTCAATTCCCTCAGATGGGGTATGTTGGTATCTTGTCGTATACGTTGGAGAAGTACTGAGCGGTAATTGTCGTATACGTTGGAGAAGTTACGTTGGAGAAGTACTGAGCGGTAATTGTCGTATACGTTGGAGAAGTACTGAGCGGTAATTGTCGTATACGTCGGAGAAGTACTAAGCGCTAATGCCAACATTATTATATAGAATAGAGGTAAAGGCGGACAGGGGCGTAGCGTGGCCTGTTTCAACATACTCCTAATACGAAATGCGAAGCGGTGAGTTGGGGGTGGGTAGGGTTGGGGGGGGGGGAGATTTTTGAGTAGGTGTCCCTCTTCCATAAATTGGGTTCGGGACCTCCCCAATACATTGTTTTCGTTTTGGACCAAAAAAGGTGATCGTACAAGCGATTCCAACCCTACCCCTATCCCCGCCCCACCCCCTCTGATGTTTATTGAATGTTTCAACTTTTTATGATTTATAGTTTGTTTTTTCCAAGTTACTCCCGGGAGTAAGGGAGTATGCCACGCTACGCCCCTGGTAGATAAATCGAAGAAATTGGGGTGACAAAATATATACTGACCATCATTCTTGCATTGAGATGCACAATGGTTTACCGCCTTGGAACGGTCAGTGGCACATAGACCGCCTGGGTTTAAACAATACAGAAATGTAAACTATCAAAATAGTTACCCTTCGGTAGTGCTCGTGATGTTCACGTAGTCAGCATGGACCATGGGCTTCCTCGGCACAAACCGGATACAGCTGGTTGCGTCCATTATTGTTTTCATAGCAGTTTTCACATTACCTGAAGCAGTTCTGTTGAAACCTGTAACATACAGCAACATTTGCCTTATCAAAATAAATATATACACTGATAGGTGTCCTTATGTATGCCCACCCTCTACCTCCCCACCCCCACCCCCATCCCACGATCTCACATACGTACAGACAAACCTGCCAACATAATAATCATTCTCATCCTGTATTTTGCAAAAGTAACTTCACATCAATTGTACTGCTTAATTCCAAACAACATATTCCTTTGTCTGAGGGTAAAGCAACAAAATCATGATTTGAACATTTGCCATGAATAAGTTGACTTTTCAAGTAATGTTAAACGTAAATGCAGTGGTCAACGATGACATTGCTTGGGATGTTGGAATTGAATTGAATGTTGTTTAACGGCTCATCAACACAGTATAGGTTATTTAGAGCCGCTCCAGAGAGAGGGGAAGGATACATAGGAATCCGGGAACCTGCCCTACTCTTATTATCGAATAGATTCCTATGGTTCTTTTACGTGCTCGGAGGATAGACCGATACACGGGACCACCCGGACGAGGCTATGGGACAGTGTCTTACACAAGAACACACGGACGGAACTCAGTGGCACCATGGAGGATTGAACCCGGGGCCTCCGGTTACAAATCCGCCGCGCTACCGACTGCGCCACGCCAGCCCTCTATTGGATAGCGAAGGATTATTCAAACACTGCCCCCTGACGTCCACTCAAACGTGTTAACCTAAACTGTGAGAAAAGTAGTTATAAACGAAATGCAGCATTCAAATCACAGACAACCAGAAACACTTAAACCACACCACAACCGCAAGCACAAATAGAAGCAAAGTATATGACACCACAAACATAAAAAGTGTTGACAATAGTCAATGACAGAAAGGCCTCTTAAAAAGAGTATAAAATGAGAAATTTGGATAAATGCAAAATAAATATTGCAATCTCGGTTTAATTGTTCATGAACGGTAGTGAAGCTGCTTGCTACCGTTCGCGCCCTCTTGCCCCGCGTTGAGCAGAGCTTAATATTTAAAATGTCAGTTGTGCAGAAATATGATCCATCCCGAAGAAGATCTGGTCTGCATATAAAGGTGAACATGGAACCTTCAATGTGGTATTCGCACCTCATTCCATGACCCACAGCGAATGGTCCCAGTTTCTAACAAAACACTTTGCCTTAAATGGGAAAACTATGGACGAAATAAACAAAATTGGATTTAATTGGGAGCAAAGGCTATGATGCCTGCGTATCACAGGGGTAACAGTCAAAGACTAAATTAAAAAGCAGGCAACATATGCTAAGGGTGATTAAAAAGTACTTAGAACCTTTAAAGGCTGGATTAGTGGAACCACCTATTCGAAACTGAAGTAAGAAAACAAAAGTATTTGATAATGTACCACTGATATATGCAAATAAATATCGGACCCAGCGATCTCCAAGAATCGCAATGAATTACAGTTCTGATTGCAAGCACGGGGAGACTTAACGATGCCAAGTTCTAGTGTGCGCCAACCCTCAATATAAGCGTAGCAACCAGATTAACATTAGAAAACGGATTTCAGATCTTCAAATCAAATTCGAATATGTCTGCAAAATAAATACATTACCAATTGCTACGAAACTTTACAAAGGCTGAATTTAAATTGATAATATTAAGTTATTCATTTCTGTCAATGAGACATTGTTTTCGAATGCGAGTTGTTAAATGCATCAACCGTATTTAAATGTGTACATAGATGGGCGGATACTCACCGATACTGCGGTCTATGTAGTAAGGTACTTCTCGTGTCACCCACGTGTCCGTTGCTCCCGGTACAGACATGGCTGCTGCTTTGCCATCCTGATAATAGTGTACATTTTAAATCGACTTTTCATGGCTGTGCAACACCTCTCAAGCCCCCTAACACCGGCTTAGTCCTTAACCCGCTAAGCACGATTATAATAGCCTATGCGTCCATTGTAAACCCGGAGCAGCCTGCAAACTCGCACGCTGGTCAGGGTTTACAATGTCCGGCTGCTGATCATCCCTTTGTCACATAAATGGAATGGTCTTAATTCAAAGAAAGAACAGTCCATTACATATATATGTAGCGGTTTATGGATTAAGCGGTATTATATACTAGAGCCAAACAATTGGAAGACACCAAAGAACCAGTAAGTAAACTAAAATGATATCAATGACCGACCAGCATTGCTATAATGTATCAGCAATATAAAATTTGCATTCAAGGCAAAAAACGCTACGGGAAAAAAGGGTGAATAAGGTAGGTATGCAGTTGATAAATAATGTGTACACCACGAACTCAGTGTGATAGTTCTGTTTTTTTTACAAGTACTGAAGATGAACTATATTTATACTTTAAGTACGATGAACGAATATATCGACCTGAGGTGCAATCCCTCTGAATTGCAATGCATAACTTGCTGTGAATAGGCAAGTATATGTATAATTTGATACGACAATGTTACGTTGATGGAAGACAGCTATTACAGTACTTACCGGTTGAAATAAAATATCACCTTCCATTATCGTGGGTGTCCCTGAAACAATTTAGGCAGTGATGTTGTATATACAGGTAACAATCAAACAACTAATAATTAACGCTTAAAAAATGAACAAATATCTTCAATATATGTGATACACAATATAGCGGGGCTCGTGTAGTTTACAATGTTCGTGGTAGGACATGCACATATGGCCTTTATGAGATAAACATGGATTTTCAAATTCGGAAACTGAAGACGAAATAAGGTCAATAATGTAGGTCTGCAATTAATATTTAATATATTAATTTATGTGTACGGGTTCTGTTTTTATTCCATTTGGTTGAGAACTGAGATGAGCTATATTATCTCTGTGCATGTTTTGTATTTCCTTATATAGATCTATGTTCTGGTATATACATAGTTGAACCAATGTATCCAATTTACCCCAAATACTTCGAAACTATTGTCAACGCATAATTTATACAGATCTATGTTTAAATTGTGGATGAGTTTATGAGATTTCCGGAATTTAATTTTAAAAATATTTTATAAAAACAGAATTATCATAGGTTACGCACTAGAGTTTATTTTTGATTCTTTCGCATCATTCCGATCAACATGTATAACAAATACATGAGAACTAAACAACACGCTGCTAAAACCATATTCCGATATACAGACATTTTTCTCATAAATTGGAGCATTTTGCTTCTATAGAAAAGGAATAATACCGGTTTTAAAACAATTCCGTTTATGGTATTTAGAACTAATCATTATATACTTATTACCTTCTGTTGCACGTTTTCCTATAACCGATGCTAATGATGTCCCGGTTGAAGCCACCCATAGCACGGCACCAAGGCACACCGCTATGTAACCTTTGATAAAATAAATAATAGAATAAATTATATTTTACTTTACAGAGTACTCAAATGCCGAACTATCGGAACCAATCAGATTTATTCCGTAGTAGTTTCGTATAATATTTTTTTGAAATATCTTAACATTGTATCGTTTAAAATATGTTGCCTTATATAAGGCTCGAACCATGAACCTTCGGTTCAGTAGACACATATTAGACGACGCTCTAACGACTGCTTTTGGCGCATTTGGTTTGCTGCGGTATTAAATAGTATATAACAAATGCCACGATCTGCAATCTGACTGGTTCCGATAATTTTTGTTCTCTTTACAATAATCATTATGGATTTAAAATGAGAGTTGGAGCACACTAGAAAGAGTTGGATCACGAAGCTGGTTTAAACCTGTTTGCCACTTACCAGCCAAAGCGGTACCCCTAGTTCGGGGCAGCAATGTTTGTTAAGGAGTCAGCTGAAGACAAAGTGTGAGGAGTCCATTCGGGGCAGTAATGTTTGTTAAGGAGTCAGCCGCAGACAAAGTGTGAGGAGTCCATTCGGGGCAGCAATGTTTGTTAAGGAGTCAGCAGCAGACAAAGTGTGAGGAGTCTATTCGAGGCAGCAGCCACATACTTGGTGTACAGAGCGCGACCATGAGTATGATACTCACACCTTTTGTTCGGGGCGCTTGTTTCAGCCAAAGATTTTTCAGTAGTAACATTTTTTAGTAATATATTGAACCAAACAGCTAACGCACCAGTAGACAATACCTTTAATGTATGAACTTATTATATGCCGACTAGATATTGTCTACAGGTGCGCTAGCTGTTTGGTTCAGTATATGTATATAAATTATATATCCTCTGAACTGGAATTTCTAGTGGTAAATAAATATGCCTTAGTTTTGAAAATCGGTTGAGAAGTAGATATTATACAGCCAATACGTTAATTGGTGGGGCTTTTTCTATGTAAATTCCTTGTTGATGGGACAGCAGAAAAAATAATAATCACACATAACTTCAGTTATTATTAACAGTTTACTATAAAACTTTCAGACTGTCTTAATTGACATTAAAACCATTTTTGGATAAAAACTCAAAAATAATATTTTTTTAAAAATTTTGATGAAGCGAAATTTTGCATTGAAAATGACACATCAGAAACAACCTTTGTATGTGAAGGTATTTTTATTTAGAACTAAAAATGTCTGTTTCATTGATATTCATCATCTTATTTAGGTCTAGTTGAATTTTGTCTTAAATGTCCAAAAAAATCATTGACTGAATCAAGCGCCCCGAACAACTTGATAAGCAAATGCACATCTCACAACAATTGCAATTGTATGATAATGCAATAACATGCCTTAAGATGGCGCATCACAAACCATCAACTATACCAAGGATTTATCAATAAAATGGATAAATCCTTGCTGTTTTATAATGTTAAGTATTATTGACATGCCATATGTTTTTCTTTTTTCTCGCCTATAATTTGTGATCCAATGCTAGTATCAGAATTATCGGGGATTTACCATGTTATTTAATATCATAACTTATTTTTTCAGGATATGATTGAACCTAGAAGGGGCATCGAATTAGTCCAACATGCATAGATCATTAAAACAGCGTGTAAAAGGAGAAATTAAATATCATTTATAAATTAAATATCAGTTGAATAAACAATACCGCCAAGAGTCATAAAACAACACGATTTTCTGTATAAAAAGAATATGAAAGGAGACATTGAAAAAGAACAACGGAGAAAAGTGTGACAATTTATACTACCATTGTACATATTCACAATGTATCAGGTATATTGAGCTCAACGATAATCAGCGTTTGTGTTAAGAATATGATTTATTGAGGGCCGAGTGCTGCTTTTGTTCGACCCACTGCATAAGCAACATAATAATTTGATAAATAAAATAATTAAGAAAGATGACAGTTTAAAGTTGTTAAACCGTATAATTAAAGCAAGCTTAGGCGGCAGCCTCCGTCAAGTGCATTCTACGAAATACGTATTATAATGCCCTCTAGCAACGCACTACGGAATTTTGCCGCACTACGTTACCGAGTTTGCAACTATAGTTGCGTAGTGCGTCAATAGTTGCGAAGTGTGTTGTGATGCCTCCGCACTTCTGCACTTCGCAAAAGCCATAATGGAATAGTATTCGCCTGCATCACAGAGCGATTTCGTTTAGGTTAAAGATTAGTGATTTGGACGCAAAAGCTGATTAGCTTTTAAGTCGTACCTCGTCATTATTGAGATGAAATAGTGAAACCGTGACTAACTGTTCTCAAGAAATGCATGACAACATTGTATTTACCACCTTACAGTCCAAACCTATGGTGGCTGATTTCTGCCATTTGTTGTCTATTCGCCCCCGAAAAGACGAGAAAAGACGACAGAACGAAAAGACGACAGGACGAAAAGACGACAAATGCAGCACCAAAACACGACAGAACAAATCGACGCCATTTCAAGGGCGAAAAGACGACAGAACGCCACCTGAAAAGACGAAAAGACTACACTTCAGCCGCGAAAAGACGACATTTGATATTGTCGTCTTTTCGTTATTTTGTGTGGCCTTCTGTCGCCTGTTTACACTTGAAATGGCGTCTTTTCGTTCTGTCTTTCTGTCGTCTTTTCGTTCTGTCGTATTTTCTTTCTGTCGTCTTTTCGGGGGCGATATAACGAAAAGACGAAAATACTACAAATGGCAGAAATCAGCCACCATACAAACCTCTATTCTATACTGTAGCATTTATGCCACGTTTTGAGTGACGTACTAAAGATGTAACATATACTTGAAACTAGTGTACCCCAAACGCATTCGATTTTATTACGTTTTTTGGAATTTATATTTCTTGCATGTTTGGCAGAAAAGTGACCAACGTTAAGCTACGCGCCTGCCGGTGGTGATGATTATAAAATTATTTCACGTATTCAAATCGGCTGATTTATAATATCAAATAGAAAAGGAGCTAAGCGTGCATTTGTCATTAGGCCTATTTTGGGGCAAAGTGCGATATATATTAAAACGTTTTGAAAATAATGTTTATTACTGACAACTGGCGAGATATATTTTCAATCCCTTATTTAAGCACAATAAATACGTTTCCTTTTAGTGATAATCCCCAATTATGAACCTTTTAATTTTGTGAAATAAATGTACAATAAGGAAGAAAATGACGGAATAGATCAAATGCCGAAAGAAATACACCAAATACTACCGAAGGAAGTGTGCGGAATGGTAGACGGGTATATATTGACGAACAAAGCCGTAATTTCCATTTTCTGTTTAGTATAGGCCTAACCTAATTTCACTATTCTGCATATCCGTTATTTTCTACTTCTATTACTTTCTATAACTATTTCTTGCATTAGTAGCGGATCCAGATATGTGTGTGGGTGGGGACTAACAGCAGAAAAACGGGAAAACCCCAGCAAGTAAGAATAATATTAAATTTGTTGTATTCCGCACAATATTTTTGGTAATACATCGCCTTTAATTATTCAAAATCATTTATTGTTCTACGTACAGTTGCAAAATGCGACATTATATACCATGATACTACACTTCACAACTCCATACAAAATAGTTGAGAAGTGCGACATACTGTGGCATTACACTACGCAACTTTTGCAACACTTCGCAACTCATAGTTGAGAAGTGCGACATACTGTGGCATTACACTACGCAACTTTTGACACACTTCGCAAATTTGCGTAGTGCGTTGCTACAATGCCCCTGTTCGTCTCCATCCACCCGCCATGAATTCAACTATTTAAAATCAATAAATGAATTGACCTAAACTCATGTCAGTTAGTTTCAACACGAAGGAGGTTGCGTATGACGAATATCATGCAACATCAAATAGTACTTTAGGGGTTTCCACTCCGTAACAGACGCAAAGGATTTTGCTTACACTGTCTTGTCTATTTGGGCGCTGAAGACAAGATAATAGCGAAGATTGTGTACACATAAAATCGATTTATTGCCTACTGACCGTTCCAAGTCGGTAACCCTCCCTTCACCGCCCTTTCTGTTGTATTTTGTCTTTTTTATTGTATAATTAATTATATATTGCTCTTTGTTTGCAATACAGTGCGGACCTACGATGCCATTGCGTTTGGACGTTGTGTTTTCTATAGGACCCTATATCTCATTTTAGTAGTTATCAATAGTAGGATTTAGATGAGGAAAAACGGAGTAAGGAATCTAGAGGACAGATGTTGTTGTTATATATAGTGGAATTCCGAGGGAGGGCTATGGAGTATGGAACCTAAATAAAGTTGCTAATGGTATAATATAATGTAACTGTGAACAGAAACAGAGGAGAAAAACAAAATGAAGAAAAATGAGATGCTGACAACTCGAATGGAATTTGGAAGAGAAACAAAGGAGAATGGAACTAATGAAAGCAGTTTATGCTAAATAAAGTGGAAATAGCAAATGATCAATGGAGTATGCAATCTAAAAAGAAAGCTGTTGATTTTTAATATAATGGAAGTTTGAAGGGAAGCAAAGGAGCACGAAATAGCTATTTGTTTTAATTATACTAACGGAAAAAACAAACGCAACTCGGAAGTGTTTGCTATACTAGCATATGGTATGTATAATATGCTTCTGTTAATCGAATGCTACATGGCTACATTAGACCTTTCCTTTCGAGAAAAAACTACTAAAACAACACACAACACACCAAATTGTATTCCTTCAGCGTTTCATTAGTGGCAGAATATGTGTTTGGCTCAAGCTGGTGAGCAAACTTAGGATGTAAAATTTTGCTATCTTTTTTCTTCAGTATTTATAAATTTCGTGTTACAAAGTGTAGTGTGTAAAACAGTCTACAACAACATAGTTTGGTCATTTATCTTACCACCTGCAACCCGTTTTTTACATATACCATCCTAATATTTCTCTGGAATATTACGTGGAATTAAGTGTGTAGTATATAAATTATTAAAATAAAAATTCCCGAGGTGCGTTTCTTAAATGGATTTTGGAAGAGAGGCAAAGGAATTTCTTAAAATCCTAATTGAATTGAACTGAATTTGGTTTTACGACACACCAACACAAGAAAGGTTATATGGAGCCTAACAGGAATGAACATGCCAGGCTCATCCCTCATTTACATCAAGATAAAATATGGAGAATGGGCCTCGAACCTTCTAACCTACAGAACTGCAGAGTTGCTGCAAATTCTATTGTAGACACTCCATTTACCATGGAGCCACGTTTCCACGTTTGCATACGCGGTGTCATGATAAAGACCTTGAATGAGCATGACAAAAAAATGACAAAATGAACATGAAGGGGGTGTCCTACCCCTCTGCCTCTAGCGGGATTTGCAGTGGTTGTATTCTACCCCGGCAACCACACAGGGACTTAAAATCCAAAATGACTGCCGATGATGATGATGATGATGATGATGATGATGATGATAAATATATTATTAACTTTTAATATCTGTGTTTGCATTTTGTCAGTGTACGCGAAAATTTGTGGTTAACTAACCATAATCAATTGTAAGTAAACAATCATTTAAATAACTCTAGTTTTCCTTTTCCTAAAATTGTATGCGCCTCTGCGTGTTCTGTATTATTTCATCAGAGGCATTAAATTTCTAAACATCTAACTGAATGCGTCATTGTTGGAGAATTGAAAACGCATAAAAACGTCGGCTAAAAGTTAACTGATGTTACTTTTTTTCTCCTGCTTTATTTAAATGTAAGATATATAATTTTAATGGAGTAACTGTGTCGGTATTTCGGCAAAATGATTATAAATAAGCATTTGATAACCCTTGATTTGCACTTACGTATTTTCTAAATTAAATTAACAAATACGAAATGTTATACTCTGTATAATATGTACTTATTTATTAATTATTAATTACGGAACAAATATACATCTCATTTGTTCCAAAGATTTTGTCTATATATCAGCTTTAATAAGCATAAACATCTTAAACTTGTAATACTCATGTAATCATTATGATTAATGAAACCTGACTTACCCATCTGCTAAAAGGCACTTAGGAACAAATTAATATCTTCGGGTAATGGAGCGCTAGTCTCTAACACAGATTTGATCCGATTAATAATACCCACTAATCCGCAACATATTATGTCATCCGTACCAGTTAGTACGACTTTTATATCAAATTCAATGTTTCACCATTCCTAAAACTGGGCGTGCCATCTGTCTGATAGGCATCGGTAAGCCTTTTGACTGGCAGCAGTTGTCCTGGTTAGTGAATTCAAAAACAGCAAACTGGCAAAAGCATATTCGTATTGTAAAGATATAAGTTTCGTTTCTAATATCCGAACGTACTACAGATGTCAAATTGCGTTGTGAAAATCGCCCTAATTGGGTGTTAACTTATCCCAAGCTGCCCGCCCAAAGTCACACCAGACTGATCAATCATGCCCAAATACGTACAAGGGAGTCTTCGGCAGTGATTAGTGTGCGCGTCGATCAACTCTACTCCCTGGGGAGCAAGGGTGTGATGTTTCACAAGATGTGTATGTACTTACAAACCTTTCAGAGTGTTTGCAATTCAACTAGATTGACCCTTGAAATGCTTAAAGCTGGACGAACACTTCAAATATAATTTGTTAAACTATAGGATTATTTAATGTGTGCATTCCACATAATTCATTTAAAAATGCCTATAACAATGATTTTAATTGTTAAGACGTTGTTTGGGTAATTTCTAATTTAATGAAAGGCATATTCGATTTCAGATTCTATTTCTTCTGGCATTATAGCAATATTTCACATTATACAGGTGCTGTATGTCACAATAAAGACATATATGTTCTATTTGGGATTACAAAAAGCGCCATTGTTAATTTGTAACGTCTTGTCTCCCTTAGGGTTCGTCGTTATTGCATTGGTTTGTATCTTTGTCAATTTTGATTTTATTTTCAAGCTTAAGTTATGTAATTAGTTAGATAACATCTTAAGTCTGTCTGTAACTATAAAAAAATCAAAAGATGTTAAGCTTAGATATCAGTGTCGTATTAACGATAAAATATGTTAAACTGAATGTTCACAGTTGTAATTTAAAATTTAAATCAAGCTTAAACAAATATTTATGAAATGGAAAATAAAATGTGCCTTTAAAGAACGTGTCTTGTGTGGTAATAGGCAATATAAATTTCATCGCCTGAGGTTTTAAAACAATCTGTAACAGTAAATATCTAAGTTCTTGTGGTCAGTTATGCCACAGTTTGACGTACTGTGGTGTTGTTTGATTTTTTTCACCATAGAACGACTTGTCTTGAGTTAAACCGTTATTAAATAATTAAAAAGAAAATCAACGAAACGTTACAGAAAGGGAAATGTACATGGGAAATAACAACATACGGTGTATGCTATGCTTAAAACATATAATATTAAAATAATTTTAAAAATATGTTTCTGTTCCGGCAAGGCATCAAAAACAGATACATTTCTATAAATTTTCAATAAAATAAAATAAATATTTAACATTTTGATCTATGAAAAGTCGTTATCTTGGGTTGCTGATAAGCAGGGTAAATAAAACAAATGCAGCTCAAGTTGTGTTTTATAATATTTAATACATTGTTAATGTAACATTATATTTTGATAATATCTGTATATTATAATGGCTATGTCGATATTAATTAAACTTCTTGGCAGTGATAATCTTATGATGCATGATAATTTATTAAAGTGCATTTGCAGTATACATTCATTTTGTTTTCTCCTTTGGATGTATCATTGGTTCCCATATTCTTGTCATTAGTGAATATGTAGGGTTCTTTATTGAACGCTCTTCTTCTAAATTCGGTATTCGAACTAAATTATACAACAAAAATGATTTATTTTTATATTTTAAACCATTATATCCAAGAAGCAATAGTTTTCTTTTCAGATGAGTCAATACACTGATATATACCGAACAAAAAAAGAAACGTCCCCTGATGTTGATGCTGATTGTCTAGACAGCAAAACAGGAAACAATTAATGATGTTTTAAGAATAATTAGACCGCCAACAATAGTCCAAACAACTATGTTTTTGAAAAGTTCAGTACTCAAGGGAGTTAGCCCCTTTTTCTCAAAACATGCATTTTGGCCATAAAAACAAATTACATCTACGAAAATTACCGTTTGTCCGAGACAATATTCTCTATATGTTCCGTACCAAAAACATCAAAAAAAAACATAACACAGATTGTGTAGAGTGGCAGCTTTTGATTATCAACAATCATAAAATTACCTTCCTTTATATTTTCATACCATCCATAAAAGAGTATTGCTTTGCAAATTTGAAACTGTTTAATGGGATATTTAGTACTCACTTAAGTGTACTTACAAACATCAAACATTGTTTTATTAAAACGCTGTTTAAGCTTGCATACGCCATCAGAAACTGGCCTATGGAAATACCAGCAAACAAAGTCGGACGCTTCTTTTTTTTGTTCAGTATACAATTTGAGATGGTTTGCTTTTAATGATGACTCGACTGATATACAAGGATGACTTGTGCATTTTGAGATCCCTGTGAAATTTCACACAGCAACATGTCATCTTTCAATTGAATGAAAGTTGCTTTTTCATCATTTTCAATATGCCCACCGTGATATAGCTTTAAATACTTTGAAACACAGCAAACCATAGTATATCGTGATTTGTATTACTCCCATTTGATATCATCTTCTCCTCCTCCTCCTCCATTAAAATTAACAACTTTTTATTATTAAATACTGAAAACATAAATTTAACACAAATATGTGCACATCTAACTTAAATAAATTCAATGTAATTTCATTAAATGTGAATTATTTGTAAACACTGGTATGACATTACTTCTTTTTTACACTGTCCCGTTTATTGGGATGACAATAAGGTAAGAGTGAGGTTTGGTGCACCCTAGAACCTGGTTTAAACCCCAAGCGGCCCTTTTTAGCCACTGACCATTCCAAGACGGTGACGGTGATCCTATGTTCAACCCCAGTGTGTTTACGTCTTTTTTTGCCTTTTATTGATCTTTATATATAGTGTGTGACGTCTGAAAATCCTAATTGAATTGAATTGAATTTGGTTTTACGGCACACCAACACAAGAAAGGTTATATGGAGCCTAACAGGAATGAACATGCCAGGCTCATCCCTCATTTACATCAAGATAAAATATGGAGAATGGGCCTCGAACCTTCTAACCTGCAGAACTGCAGAGTTGCTGCAAATTCTATTGTAGACACTCCATTTACCATGGAGCCACGTTTCCACGTTTGCATACGCGGTGTCATGATAAAGACCTTGAATGATCATGATAAAACAATGACAAAATGAATATGAAGGGAGTGTCCTACCCCTCTGCCTCTAGCGGGATTTGTAGTGGTTATATTCTACCTCGGCAACCACACGGGGACTTAAAATCCTAAATGACTGCCGATGATGATGATGATGATGATGATAAATATATAATTAACATCTTAATATCTGTGTATGCATTTTGTCAGTGTACGCGAAAATTTATGGTTAACTAACCATAATCAATTGTAAGTAAACAATCATTTAAATCATTGACGTCTTATTTTCCCTTTTATTCATCTTTATATATAGTGTGTGACGTCTTTTTTTGCCTTTTATTAATCTTTATATATAGTGTGTGACGTCTTTTTTTGCCTTTTATTAATCTTTATATATAGTGTGTGACGTCTTTTATTGCCTTTTATTCATCTTTATATATAGTTTTTTCTTTGTTTCTTTGTGTGTTTCTGATTGACTGTCGTCCTTGAACTCGTACTGCTCATGTTCGATTTTTATATCTACTTATGTGTGATCCAAGGTACGTGTCTGGGTTATATTTAGTTAAAACAGCATCTTTCGTATAAAAATAAACGAATATTATGTTAAACATGTTAAAACGTTATCAAATAATTATTCTGGTTTTAAATTGTTAAAAAAAACGCAAAGATAATTGTTAATAACCTTAAGGAGATAACGTACGAAATGTTGATAACCTACAAAATGTTTACATTTTAATATTACCTATATACTTTGGGCCCCGTGTGGTTCCCATGCAAGACTAGGGCCACTTCTTATCCAAATCCCCATGAATAGGGGGGAAATCCCCCTGAATACTTGCCATATTCATTAAAGGTCTCCATAATCATCCATGTATTGTTTCAGGTGCTACTTGGTAGGGTGGGGTAGGGTAACATGGGATCATTTGCATTATATCTCAAATGAAATGTTATGATGACGGGATTATAGCAAGGCATAACTGTATACTTTTTATTTTCCCTACTTCATCCATGGGCGCGGGGAAAGGGGCGATTAAAGGTCAATTATACAACAAATTCAATTGCAGTGTCATTCGTATAAACAGGAATAAAAGTGGCATATATTCTCGTCTATGACAACATAAAAAAACAATTTCATTATGTCAACCTCAGAGTTGTACCCAGGTGGAGGTTGGAGGGATGGGCGGATGTGTGTGGGTGTGGCGGATGGGGGTGGAGGAGGAGTGCTGAATGGAGATCATTTTGTCAAATATGTTTTTCTTTCTCAAATTGAAGTCTGATGTGATAACACAGTATATTTTGCTCAAGGGTCAACCGTGGTAATCTGGGGTGGGTTCAAAAGTTACTAAATATAATAATGTATTCATTTACAGACTGCCATACACACAGTATAAATACATAGTACTATTTGTGTTCTAAGTATCAATCCATTAACACAAACTGTGTTTTCCCTAGATTTGGATACTAACATGTATTTGTTTACCATATTGACCCGTGAGAAAAACGTGTGGGGATTTATTTACGAGGTCGCATCGTCGAATTGGTTCCATTTTTCTGAGTACATAAAGCATAACTCTGCTCATCTCAGTCATCACCTTCCCTAATCCGAGCCTTCTCAGACCTTACAACCCATTTTTACGATTTTGATAATTTATCTGGCTGTGTATTAAAAAGCCGCACACAAAAAAAGAAGGCTTTTAGGGTCAGAGAAGGCTCGGATTACACCTTCCCCCTCCAACCATTCCATTCCCTCATTTGCACCACTCTTTGCTGTGTTGTTGATATTGTTCATAGGCGCATGATAAATAGCTCTGCCCATCTCTGTTATCAGCCTCCAATCCCCACACTGCTCCAACAACATCTTGTGTCTACATGTTCACAACTTTCTTCTTTGATTATTTATATTATATAAGGATACACAGGGCATGATTTTACCCATGGCAATCATCACCCACATATTTCAATCCCTCACCAGCTCCCTAGCCTCCTCCCACCCCACACCCCACCCACCCCGATTTCAGTCCCTCTTATTTTTCTTTTCTTAAAATGTCCTCTATCTCCCTTGTTCTTATTGTTCCATGAATATATCTCTGCTATCTATTTCTTTAAAGATTGTTTGTATGAAGAGCGATGGCTCGTTTTTCCGATGGTATGTCTGTCAGGTGTATAATTTGTTGTTCTCTCAAAAATGAAAACGTCGAACTGCGCTGTTCTCTGACAGCTAGTGTTGGGTTCTCTAATGAGCTTGTCGCCCGTGTAGCACACATCAGGTTCTTGTATTACAAATGATGTCACTGATGGCTTGAATATTCCGTTGATCTATTTCATCGCCTACTGTGCATTTCAGGGTACCTATATGCGTCGAATATGAATCGAGATTTCTTTTTATTCCTTTCTATATGTTTTCATACCTGATATGATTGAATAGAATGAAAACGGACGCTCCTGGATCTGTTTTCAATCTTCGAGTAGCCATCCTCTAAGCTTGCAAAGCCAAAAAATCATTTTGGACACACATGTTTACATGTAATTTTATTGACAGCCAATAACCAAAATGGCGACAGCGGAACATTCCATTTTTCTAGGGTAGGGTGACTTAAAAAATCAGTTGACCAACAGTGGTGTAAATAACAAAATATAAATGCAGTATACTATTTACCTAGCCTTTATTTGCTAGATATAATGGTTTTCATTCCAAAATAAAGGATAAGTATGATCGATTGCTGGAGGTGCTGGACATTGAACAACAACATCACCCTACGTTTTACTTGGTACATCCGAACCCTAGAAACAGACATGCGCAGACAACAATTTCTAAAAATTAGGCCGCCATGTTGTTTTAATGTTTACGATATAAACAATGGGGTCAAAATGAATTTTAGGCTTTGTGAAGAATACCGGATGGCTATGGAAAGATTGTAAACAGATCCAGGAGTGTCTATTTTCATTCTATCTAACCATATCAGGCATGAAAACATATAGTAAGTAATAAAAAAATATATCGATTCATATTTGACGCACAGGCACCCTGAAATGCACAGTAGTTATGTGGAACCTGATTGAATTGAGTATTGATTTTTAACAGCGAAATGTCCTAACTCAAATTACTCAGCGGTCACTTCTAACCTTTGCATTTCTGACAAATATACAGGGTCCTTCTTGCCATATACTCGAGCCCAGTTAAACAGTAATAAACCAGGTACACGTGCCCATAGAAGAATAAAATGATTAAACGTATTTACCGTGTGTCAAGTGCACATTTGATGCCCGTGTGTTTCCCGGGCAAAGAATATGGCCATTGCAGATCCCGTTACAGGGATAGCCAGAGGGATAGAACCACCTTCCCCCACCCCCACCCACACACACACATTCATGTTCATTTTATTCAGCTGCCGAAGGCAGCTGACTCTTATATGGCTTTAGAATATGTCTATGGTTAACAGACTGTGAATCATGTAGCCGACAATACGCATGCATTTCAACTAAAAATCTTGAATGGTATAAACACATATTTTTCAATGTTCAAAGCTTGCCGTTTTATTGCCTCAAATGACGTTTTCGTAGAGCAGTCTACTAAAGTGTAGAATGCGGCAATATTTCCGGGATCTTCACGTCCGGGATTTTTTACGGAGCATAATGAAACCGTAAGAACCGCAAGTATTGGAATGGAATAAGTGCAAATCTGTATTTTAATGGAATAATACCCATTTATAATGCGGTATTCTCGTAAATACCGCCGTGCTATACACTAATCGATTGGTTTTTTCGCTGCGTATATGGTTTTGTAATAGTAAGGTAGCAATGAACAGTTTCTTTGAGTTTTTCTCTTTGATAACGCAATCTTATAATTACAAATGGAAGCAGTGAGACGTTTATCTCTGTTGTAATGCACACGCTAACGCACAAGCATCCCTTACATGTGAACACCTATATTAGTTTAAACATATTTATTTTACATCGATTGCAAAACACGTTATTGCAACTTAGATTAATCACTCTCGATGGCTTCCTGGGTAGAATCAGTTCTAAGCAATGTGGATTAATTATCTTGTTCAAGGATAAATAACGTGGTCGCGACGAAGGATCGAACCCACGACCTCTCGATCAGGAGTTCGACGCTCTACCACTGGACCACGCACTCCACATCTATATTTCTGTGCTGATGTTTACTTCTAGCACGTCGTGCTCCAAAGTTGAATTGTAATCAGTATGTAAGGCAAATCAAGGTATTTGAACAGAGAGAAGCGAGGTCGTCCACCTTGATTCAAAATGTTTGTTACGAACAACTGATGGTAAACTGAATGTGTCTGGTAAGAAAAAAAACGGTCGTGGCGTGTTTACGTCAACATTATTTTTTTCAATATTGTGTTAACACCCGTGACTTGATATGCTATTATGTTAAACTTCGTTTCCAGTCCCTACCCAGATATATGCTATTTCCTCTCGGCAGATATTTTACGCTTGCGTAAAACTTTGCTTGTCATTCTTTGTTAATGCTCATTGAAGGTCTTCATCATCACCCCTGCATTGTTTCAGATGCCATCTCGCTCAGATAACTATTGCAATGGCAAAAAAACAATAAACGTGGATTGTCTACAATAGAATTTGCAGCAACTCTGCAGTTCTGCAGGTGAAAAGGTTCTAGGCCCATTCTCCTTATTTTATCTCGATGTAAATGGAGGATTAGCCTGGCATGTTCGTTCCTGTTAGGCGCCATATAATCTTTCATGTGTTGTTAAAATCCAATTCAATTCAATTCAAGTGCACATTGCCCTATAATGCTTCATCCTGCCAAATAATGCATATCTATAAAACGGTTGGATCATGTATATATGTAAACTACATCCAGCGTTAATATGTTAATTTATGTTTTGCATAAATTAACGACGAAGTGTTGAAATATCTCTCACAAATGAGAAAACAAGTTCAATTAAAAAAAAAAGCGTTTTAGCCGAAATATTTTTGTGGACTTCAGCGAAAATTGTTTGTGGTCTTGAGTGAACAAAAAATATGTTGACTTTAGCGGAAAGTTTTGTGGACTTTGGCATGGTGCGTGTGGACTTTAGCGAAGTTGTGATCTATAGCGGTGACCGTTGTTATCATCTTTAACTTTCTACTTTTAACGTAGATTGGTTCCTTTAACTGACGTGTTACCTTTATCTTTGTTACAATCAACGGACTTAGTATCTCGAGCGCTCGACTTGTGTATCTCGAGAGCTCGACTTATGGGATGGCGAGTCGTCCGTAGTCCGTCCGTCCGTTAACTTTTACCTCGTTAAGACGATAGGGTCTTCGTTTTTCATCCGATCTTTACCAAACTTCACCAGATTGTTAATATCAATGAAAGCTCGAATAAGTTTTAGAAACAGCCGGATCGAACCAGTAACAGCAGAGTTATGGCCCTTGATTTAGTTATAAATGCTTTATGTTACCCCGTTAAGACAATAAGGCGTTCGTTTTTCATCTGATCTTTAACAAACTTTACCGAATTGTTAATATCAATGTCAAAATACATTTTTAACTAAATCAAGGGCCCTAACTCTGCTGTTACTAGTCCGATTTAGCTGGTTTTTTAACTTGTCCGAGCTTTCATTGATATTTGATTTTAACAATCTCGTAAAGTTTGGTAAAGATCGGATGAAAAATGAAGTCCCTATCGTCTTAACGAGTTCAAATGTATCGGACGGACGGACGGACGACGGACAATTCGCCATCCCATAAGTCGAGCGCTCGTGATACTAAGTCGAGTGCTCGAGATACTATGTCGTGCGCTCGAGATATCTAAGTCGAGAGCTCGAGATACCAAAATCAAGCGTTCGAGAAAGTAAGTCGAGCACTCGAGTTAAAAAATTAAAATTGTATGTCCTAAACGGGCCATCGTAAAATCGTATATACGGTATAATTAATTGTATGCGTATTTAAACAAATGTACTTCTGCAGTGAAATGAACTTACCGAACGTTACGTACATATATGATTGTATGCGTATTTAAACAAATGTACTTCTGCAGTGCAATGAACTTACCGAACGTTACGTACATATATGCAAGTATGATATATAGCTCATGGTGATGGAGTACTGGCCTTGTTTTAGAAGACAAATCGGTAAACGTAAAACTATTTCAAAGTTGATTAAACTAGTTAAATGCTGGTTCATGGCTTATGACATTGGTTGTTTGTTTGATGGATGGATGGCTATATCATTATTAAACACAACAACGCATATAGTATTTTGTGTTAAGTTCTGTTTTATATATTGTAATCTTTTTCAAGTTCTGGAGTGGCTATAAAGAATCGAAGTCAATACGGAATTCCTCCTTGTATTTACCAGATTGGTCACCGTACGGTACACAACACGGGAAACCGACACAATTTCCGTTTTCTACGTCTTGCCAAAAAAACAACACGATGTGTTTCCTTTAATGTGATTAGCCTATTGCAGAATGGAATTGCAGAATACGTCGTCAATCAATTAAATGTAGCAACAGTATAACAGAAAAAAACCGACATGTAATTAAATATGTATGTCCTTAAGTAGAGGAAATGTGCAGTTCTAAATCCCCTTTAAGTTATATAAATCTCGGTATAATTAAGTATGTTTGGTTTTCTTTCTTTAATTAGCCTGGTTTCCGGTATAGTAAATTACTAATAAGCGTTTGTGTCGTTTATAATGTGACTTGTTGTACCTGGTGAACGTTTCGCGTTATTATAGATGTAACACGTATAGGGTGTCAAAGAGGTAGCATTGTAGATTGTTAATGGTGTTTACCTCAATATTGAAAATGGCGGTAAATGTTTGCACTTTTGTATTCAATACTTTATTATTATCTTATATGTATTTGCGGAAGGTATACATTACTGGTTCTACCCATCATATACTATATTCTACCTGTACTCACTGTATATACATTATTTAGATATGATTTCAAGATTAGGGGTAGAATACAACCACTGCAAGCCGCTAGAAACAGATGAGTAGGATCGCACCCAGCCCCCCCGCACCCAGCCCCCCCCCCCCCCCCCACCCCTTCATCCTTCATGTTCATTTTGTCATTCTTTATCATGCTCATTCAAAGGTCTTCATCATGACTCCGCGTATGTAAACCTGGAAACGTGGCTCTATCGTAAATGTAAATGGAGTGTTTACTACAGAATTTGCAGCAACTCTGCAGTTCTGCAGGTTAGAAGGTCCGATGCCCATTTTCCATATTATATCTTGATATAAATGGAGGATGAGCCTGGCAAGTTCATTCCTGTTAGGTGCCATATAACCTTTTTCATGTGTTGGTGCGCCGTAAAATCCAATTTAATTCAATACCGTAGAGAAATATTTTACATGATTATAATAAGCTTTCTATGGAAAGGGTATATTTATCTCCTTTTGCATATGTATGTATATTGTATCGTTATCTCCATGCATGTACAAATATACATATCTCCTATTTGTGGAATATTTGTTTTTTACTTTTGTTTTAAAGAAAGTGTTAAGTCTTTTCAGAAGTATTCCTTCCATCACCCGTTCCTGTCCAGGAGGACCTTTCTCTTCTCACATTTCTGCTCATGTGAGATAGGCATTTTCCTCATGTGAGATAACTCTTTCTTGCATACAGTGCTTTGTGGGGTATATAATCACTTGCGTTAAACATCTGATTTTAAAATGAAAAGATTTTTTTTATTTAATTTCTGATTTAGATTTACTCTTTTAGTTGTATGATAGCAAAATTTCTAAAATTATTGTCCTGAAACTGTGATGTTTTAATAGGCGTTTTTTCACCAATATTTACATAATTTCATTTTATCCTTAAAAGTGGCAAACTTCAACAAGTTACCTTAATTGATGATTACATTTTGACTTTTGTCCCTAACATTTGTTAAAACAGCAAATATTTATTTCTGAGTTTATTGTGACAGTATAAATTTTTCGTTTCAAAGACACACTTCATTAAGGTAGTATAGAATCATTTTTTCTGAGAGGTGTTGCACGTAGTGATATATTTTGCATGGAAAAATGTCCCAAATAATTTCACCGTTGAATAAATGTATGCTTAGCCTATATGATAAATCTTCAAGCCTGGAAAGTTTTAAAATAATCTAAAATATTTGAGCTGAGAAAATTGAATTTAAACAGGAAATGATTCTTTACTACCAATGATTCTATACACCCCAAAGCACTGTACCGGACAAGAAAATCCGTCATTTTACCGGGCTATATATTTCCATCTCACCCTAGGGTCGAGATAAAATTCACGCGCAACAATGATGACGTCAATAACGTGAACAGATGCATGACGTCATTGTGTTAAAAACATTAAAATGTTAGTTATTGGTGACGTCGATGCACAAAATGTCATTGATATGCAAGAAAAAGAATCCACCATGAGTTTATCCATGTGGGATAGGTAATTCTCCCATTTCTGCTCATGTGAGATAGGCATTTCCCTCATGTGAGATTATAAGAATCCATCATGAGTATCCATGTGAGATTATAAGTATCCATCATGAGTATCCATGTGAGATAGGTAAATCTCACCCGAGGGTCAGAATTGTAACCAGGGACGAGGCTCTGCCGAGTTCCTGGTTGCAATTCTGATCCCGAGGGTGAGATTTACCTATCTCACATGGATAAACTCATGGTGGATTCTATTTCTTGCATATCAATGACATTTTGTGCATCGACGTCACCAATAACTAACATTTTAATGTTTTTAACACAATGACGTCATGCATCTGTTCACGTTATTGACGTCATTATTGTTGCGCGTGAATTTTATCTCGACCCTAGGGTGAGATGGAAATATCTAGCCCCGGTAAAATGACGGATTTCCTTGTCCGGTATGCAAGAAAACTCTATCTTACATGACATGTGACTTATGACGTCATGACGTTACGTCGACGTCGCCTTATTTTGGCGTTAAATCAACAAAGTCATTGATTTTATGCTGTTAATAAACACATAATGGGAGACAAATAATCCATCATGAGTGATCCATGTGAGATAGGGAAATCTCACCCTCGGGATCAGAATTGCAACCAGGCACTCGGCAGAGCCTCGTCCCTGGTTACAATTCTGACCCTCGGGTGAGATTTCTCTATCTCATATGGATACTCATGATGGATTCTTACATTCTCAAGAATGTTCTTTTGGAAAGTCTATGTTTATTATCTGCGGCAGTGCCCGAATATATACGCCTATTACCTGTCTGTTGTTGTTACATGCCTGCAGATTAGAGAATAATTGATTTACTCGCGACATCAAGAGGGAGTAAATTCCATTTACTTGCTTAAAATGCGTGGTTTTGATTTTTTGATATTTTTAATAAGATTTTAGTTCAAATTTATTTATTTTACATCGATTGTAAGCTAAGCTCTATGAACTCATTTTAATCACTCTCGATGTGTTCCTGGGTAGAACCAGTACTAAGCAAATGCAGATAAAGTGTCTTGCTCAGAGACACAACGCATATGGTTATGGCAGGGATCGAACCCTCGACTTTTCGATTCTGGGTCCAACGCTCTACCACTAAACCACAGCGCTCTAGTGCTTTCGGACTTTCAATCATTTTCTCTTTATCAATTATTGATAGTAAAGAAATGCATTGCGTGAGTATATGACATTTCATCTACTGTATATTTAAGGACAAGCCAGTATATCGTTCACCTCTTGTATTTTAACCCTTAACCCGCTACATATATATGATCTACTATTCTTTCTTTGAAATAAGACCACTCCATTTATGTGACAAAGGGGTGTTCAGGGGAAATGACTGATCAGCCGGACATTGTAAACCCTGATCAGTCTGCGAGTTCTTCGCAGGCTGATCTGGGTTTACAATCGACGCAAAGGCTCTTATTGTCGTGCCTAGCGGGTTAAGGGTTAAAACACGTTAAACGAAGCAAACGATTATAGTGTTATAGAGTATGGATATATTGGAATGTATGGCTTCATTATTGGTTTGTTGGAATAAAGGTTAAATGTTAATTAGTATTACAAAAAAACATATATTGCCTTTGTTAAAATGCATCACTAAGATATCATCGAGTAGATAATCAGATCAAATAGACATAATGAGTTTATGTTTTCTTTTTTGTGGGAGGTAGTAATGTTTTATTGCTTTAGAATGCAACATATCACATCATATTCATGGTCCACTCGACCCCATTAGCATCCAAATTGTCGGCCGCGGTGGTGTGGTTGCCTCTTTGATTATAGGGCTTAATTGTATATATTAACCTATACTGTGTTGATGAGCCGTTAAACTACATTAAATTCAATTGAGTTCCATGATCATCTATGTCTCAATAATTATATTGCCTGTTTGTTAGAGAATATAACCTGGCGGTGATATCTTTATTTGCACTGTCCCGTTTTATTGTGATGAAAATAGGGTTACCGGTAAAAGTGAGGTTTGGTGCACCCTAGAACCTGGTTTAAACTCCCAGCGGCCTTTTTGGCCAAATACCGTTTCAATGCGGTAACTCTATTGTCAACCTGTTTATGTTTGTGATGTGATATCTTGCGTTTTATTCATCTTTGTAATTATTGTTTGTTTCTGTGCGTGTTTTTGGTTGACTGCAGTATCCTGTTCCACGTTTATATACTCAGCAAAAATAAAAAGTATCCACTTTGTTTTCCTGCAACATCTGAGACTGTAAGAAAGAACTAACAATTGTAGCATGATTTTGTAGCAGGATATTGACGTTTTGGAAAAAAAATGCAGATTAAAAAAGTTAATGAAATTCAAATGATCAGGGGCGTACCTGGGCATACGCACTGACGCACGTGCGTACATGCTATTAAAGGAGCAAACATATAAAAAACAGCTAAAAATGCGAAAAATGCAATAAAAACTGAAGGTATAGGGGGGTTAGGCACATTTGTGAATCCAAAACTCGATGGTGCGTATACCTAAATAAGCCACAGGAACGCCCTGATGATGCATATTCGGAAGACATTTTGAGATCAGAAAGCGCTAAATGTGAATGTAAAAAGGGCACGAAACGTTATATTGTTTTGTGTTTGTTTTTTAACGTTTCTATATGGAAAAACAATACGCACACGTATATATACGTAAATATAAAATGACAGATTATACTTTTGCTCTCAATATCAGAAATGGTATTCTTCGTTTTTAACGAAATGCTCATTAACCACACTACATAAAAAACGTGTTACCAAAAGGGAACAATATAAACATATTCACACCTCCTAAGATGTTTTTCACAGAATGTTTAAGTTCGCAATTCAGAAAGAAAATGAACCGAATAGCCCATACGAACTTTTTCACATTATCGTCAAGATAGCTCATTTTACCGATGCACCACCTAAGAAGTCGATTCCCAATGCGAGCGTGTTTGTTTGACAATGCGAGGGGGACTTCATGGTGAGCCGTGAATGACATCTACACAAGATGTGTTTATTCTTTCTAAATAAAGGTGTTATACTTAATGTTGACTGACACCGGGGAACAAAGAGATAAACAATACGCTTGTCTTCTTAAACAGAGTTTTAAGAGAATTTACATAATTATGTTATATTGAAATGTAATGGCAAAGAGGTTCCCCGTGGCTTGATGAGTTAGGTTATTGTGAAATATCAAAAATGGTTTCGGGTATCGGTTGAATTGAAAACTAATTTGACAAAACTAAACGAAGCTTTTTTGTTAATAGGGAATTATACATAAAGCGAATTTGAATATATTGTCTACTTAAAATACTTTGGTTAATTTAAATACACTTTGAAAATGATTAGAGTGGTAATCCAGTATTGTAATACTCACGTTCCGTCAACATCAAAAGTTATTTCAGAACTTTAAGGCATAAAAACTCGTAATGAGAACGGTTATTATCGTCAATTTGCTGATTCCAAATGACAATTTCAAACTTATCGTATTCCATTTGTAACTGTGTTGTAAATGAGGGCTCGAACATAAAGCTTATTTATTGCAATGTTGGTATTATTGTATTAACACGTTTAATTATTTGATAATAATTTACATACTAAGAATTTAATTTAAAATGGCAAAAAATCAAAAATTAATTTAAAATGGGAATGTAAATCTATTAATCACAATGCATTTCTTAACTCGGACAATGGAAACTGCGTAGTATTTAAATACAAAATGACGCTGTTATAGGATACCCCCTTTCATCGGGTTTGCTGTTAATTACCCACCATTCCTACGATGTTTCCACTATAAGGTAGGCCTGTGACTCAAGATTAAAGGGACAACGTCAATCTTGAAGGTTATATCTAGTATTAAAACTAGAACCATCCCTGAAGGTGATGAATACCCAGCTTTTGTTTTATACCAAGTCCAGGAAAGGGCCATAATTCTGTAATAAATTAGGCCATCGACAAAACGGGTGATGTAGAGGGAAATAAGGTCATCATTTGTTATGTATATATGAAGTTGGGAACTACCCATTAAAAACTGTTTGAGGAATGCAAGTAATAAAAATGTATTACGCGACGCAACGGGACAAGACGGACGCGACACAAATGTGAACTACGTGGTGCGACGGGACAACGTGATCCCTATATAGCCCCTCTTCATTTTATGAAAGAGGGGGTATATTTAGAATCTCGATTTAGTAATCCAGAATCCAGTATCGTTTTAACTACTTGCACATAATTAGATAAAGCTTTGAGTTTTCAGTTTTCTTCGCTATTCTAACATACGTTTAAATATATTAGTGTTGCACTATAATAAACAGTTAGTAAATTTTCTTTGAACTGAATCATTAATATTAATTATATGCACATATGCAAGTTATGTATACAGAAAAAATATCTAGGCATGAAATTCATATGTTTTACATATGTGATACATATGTATTATAAATGTGTATTTCTTATGAAAGGAACACATATGTAATACATATGAAAATATGTTTTACTAAATAAAATTAAAACGTAAACAGGTTGTTAAAACATTGTTTACGTTATTCTGCAAAAAAAAATTATAAATACTTTATGTATGTTATGCATAATAGTTTCATATGAAATACATATGTATACATTTCATATGTGGCACAGCTGTATTATTTTAACATGAAAAATATATGTGGTACATATGTGGCACATATGTAAATAACAGAATTTATATATGAAAGAAACATGCAAATAATAAGAAAGTAACATATGTGTGGCACATGTCACAACATTTTTCCTGTGTATAGAAAACGAACGAGACGCTGCAAGTTTTAAAGAAATCAAGATAGCAATGTGTCCCTTTAAACTATATGATTCCGAACCAACATAAAATGATTGTACTAATGTTTATCAGAAAATGAAAGCTAATCTATAAAATAGGCAATGTGCCTAATAATTTTAAAAGGGGTCGCTCAGGTGTTTTACTAAAAGAAACTAAAATTTAAAAAAGATATCCCAATTCATGATATAATATGTCAAATCAATCAAAATATGGTTTAGCATAGTGTCATTCGGGTTTAAAGGGACACATGGCAATCTTGATTTTTTAAAAACTAGCGGCGTCTCGTTATTTTTTCAGCATAAATTGTATTTGTTCAATCAATAATGTTAAATATAAGAACTGGTTAAGCCATTTGTTTTTGCATATTATTAATTTTTGATATTATTGCACCAGCAATATCTTAAAACTTAAAGTATAATAAGACAAAATAGTGAATACTTAAAATTTGATTTATTTAAATGTTACCAAGGTAAAAGTAAAAATGATACTGGATATATAAATCGAGACACCCATTTCAAATACTTCAAGACTGCCGTGTGTCCCTTTAAAATTTGAATTTGAATTATATTTTGAACGGTATTGGACGACAATGCTTCACCTTAAAGTAAATACAAAAGTCGAGTGGGAAATGTAGCATTCAAAGACCACAATCAACCAAAACCACGCACAGAAATAACAATAATTACAAAGATGAATAAAAGGCAAGATATGAAATCATAAACATTGGTTGGCATTAATGCTACCGCCTTTGAACGGTCAGTGACAAAAAATCACTTAGGGTTTAAACCAAGTTCTAGGGTGCACCAACCTCACTCTTCCCATATTGTCATTAAATCTAGTACGTAACCTAGGATAGAACATATAACTGCGCAAAATGAATTTCCTTGGAAATAAGGGTCATGCTACTCTTATAGAATAGAACATATTATTGTCAGTTTTTTGCCGGACACCTATACCTTCACAAAAACCCTGAAATGTCTTAAGATACCAGTCTTTATCACATAACGTCCCTTGTTAGCAGTGTCGAACACCCATTTAATATTCTATTGTATGACACACGTGTAATACAACCTGGAACGATTCTGATTGGTTGAGTTTACTGAAACTGTTTTATTTATTACAAATTCACTCAGATCTGAGTCATAAACTTATTATTTGTGACAGCTTATAAAAATAATGAACGTTATACAACACATTGTTGTTGGGTTGTTAAAAGGTTGGCGTAAACTGCTATTTTGTAAAGAGGTAAAACACGAACTCTTTTATACGCAACGTTATGTGTGAGACGCGACGTTACGACGTCACATATTGTATGACGTTTTGGCGGTAAGTGTGTCTGACGTCTTGGCGGTTCTATGTCCATCTGAATTATTTTTTTACTAATTTGATTGCAATGTTATGTGATAAAAAGGATCTTAAACTCGTTCCAATTCCATTATAAGATTTATGAAACTCGTTATGAATTATTTTTTATTTTAACTCGCCAAAAGGCTCGTTAAAATTAAAATTATTCATAACTCGTTTCATAATCTTATATGAAATGGGAACTCGTTTAAGATCCTCTATATATCAATTAACAATAGAAAATAACAACGCAATGTTATCCAGTTGTATCCTGTTCCTAAATAACAGTGATATATGTGTTTATCCCTTTCACTGCCACAGTCGAAGAAGACATTGCTGTTTACGACCAGTGTAAACCCAGATCAACATGTGCATCATGTGCAGGCTGATTGGGGTTTACACTGGTCGCCACTCAGTAAGAACGTTTTTCATAACACTTTATTTATAAAATATCACCAGAAGGTTTGAAAACTTTTCAGACGACATTTGAAATTTGGTGGCGAAAGGGTTAGTATGGAAGCAAATATTGCTACGCAATGTACGACTGTGTTACCTAAGTTATTTTTGTTTCACATTTGACAATACTTGGTCTGTGTAATTAAATTTGGTCTGGGTTTTTTTTTTATATGAAAAGTGTGCTCAATAGCTATATTGAACGGCATTTTGTTTCATTGTGTAGTTTTGCGTATCAAATAATAATAATAATAATAATAATAATAATAATAATTTTAATAATTATTATTATTATTATAAAAATAATAATAATAATATTATTATTATTATTATTATTATTATTATTACTGTAAATATGCTTTGCCTGACTAATAATAATTAATAATAAATGTAAATATGCTTTGCCTGACTAATAATAATTAATAATAAATGATGATAATAATAATGATAATAATAATAATAATAATAATAATAATAATATTAACAATTATTATTATTATTATTATTATTATTTTATTATTATTATTATTATTAATTATTATTAGTCAGGCAAAGCATATTTACAGTATGTACACACATTTGTTAATACAGTGTTATACATGGCAAAAGACATGTCTTGAGATGTCATGATATATATTAAAATGACCAACACGAGAGCGATGCGAGTTGACTTAAGTACGATTTGACCGGATACCATTAAAATAACAAGACCTAATTTGTGCTAAGATGACTAAAAATATGATCTTTAACTTGAAATATGATTATTTTAAGTTTACAATGGCAAAACAATGGCTATAAAAGCATGCAACGGTTGTTCTGGGCGCTTGTTTCGGCCAAAGGTTTTTCAGCTTTAATATAAGCAATTTTGTTAATATGTACATACATTATATACCATTATAACTGGAGTTTTTAGTGGTAAATAAAATATACATTAATTTTGAAAATCGGTTAAGAAATAAATATTTTGCAGCCACATGAGTTGGCTATTTCCATATAAATTCCTTGGTGATGGAAGAAAATTAAGTAATCTCAAATAACTTCAGTTAGCCTTGATGTTTTGCTATAAGACTTTCAGAGTGTCTTAATTTGCATTTATCCAGCAAATTAAAATCATTTTTGGATAAAAATTCAAATTGAATTTCAAATTGTTGATGCAGCAGAATTTTGCATTGAAAATGCCCTATAAAAACGTTTGCGAATGTGAATTTTATTTCTCTGTACCGATTTTGAAAAGGTAGGTGTTTACCACTAAAATTGTCCGTTTTACTGATATACTTCATTTTTTGAGTACTAGTTGAGTTTTGTCTTAAAAGTAAAAAAAAAAAACGTTGGCTTTAACAATGAATTAATAAGAGTACGTATTACTTCACTGGCTGAAACAAGGCCTCGAACAATAAAATATTCACTGTTTAAAGTAATAGTAAATGTTATAAGTTACACTTTAATGAGTAAACGAACATACAATCTTGTCTTGTAAAACAATGTGGTAATATTGCAATATTGCACATACGATGTGTAATTCAAATGCTGCACTTTAAATAAACAACAAACACATCACCAAACCTGGTTGTGGTAGTTTACGATATTTAAAATGGCCCAGCCCAATCAACATCTTTTTGAACCAAATGATTCATATACGTGTCTGTGCTTATGGTTATGCCACATACAAGCTAATCCACCAGGAGACAATACAGGTTTTAAGAAAAACTATAATTTTAATAACGTGTATTCATCCCACAGTTAGACAATACGGCGCGCAGTTGTGTGAGGTGAACTTTTATTTACTTATAAATCGCAGAATCGTGGAGCTTATTACTGTTTTCGAAGGTATAAGGTTATATGCACACACACAAACATAGTTTCTGAATCAGAGGGGTACTTGCAAAACCGTTTGAACTTCCCTCGTATTGTCAACTATGAACATGAATAAAAACAAATAACAATGAAAAACACGTATGCTATTTTATCTTAGTAGCCTACCTTTTTGCGGCTAATCCTGTCGTTATTTTGCATTTGGAGTCCATGAATATTCCTTCTGTGCGATCGGATGATTGTTATAAGAATAAAGTAAATAACACTAAACGTGTATACAGATATCCAACAGTTAACACTTTAGTAGTTTTGTTGTTTCGTTAAATAGCAATAAATGATTAAATACATTCTGCTAAAATAAAAACACAAATGTCCTTCCGAGGCAACAGTTACAGATACACTGCTAACATTTCGAAAACTGGATTTAATCAAAACTAAAAAGATATTGCAGGTTTTGTTAATAAACATGACGGTGTGGGACAGTGCGATCATGGTACAGCCAAGGTACATGTCAAGATAATTAGCGTGAAATCGCTTCCCCAAGTGGGCCGCGCCTGGTACTGGACAATTACTCGTAGTCGTGTTTCTTCGCTCATACACGCGTGTACCTGTCAACGAAGGGACCCAGTTTGTTTTAAAATACCACGCGACGAAAGTGTTAGTTTCTGGTTGCATGAAATGTGAAACTTGAGTGTTGTATTAACGGTAATAAATTCATAACATCATACCTATTTGATTTTTCTTTAAGACTCAGCATCAGACGCTAAGGAAATCATTGTGTTGGTTTTGAATTTCGTGACAAACTGTCTAACTTCAAAGATATATTTTGATCGTGGATTGTCGGCACTTCTAGCCTATATCTTAAACATCTGTATATTTCTAAAAGGACAATGTAACGAGCGGAAGCTACGGCGGCTTGGCCGTACACTCTCCTCTGAGCGGTGTCATGCTCGGCCACCAGATCGTTTACGAAAATATATGAACAAAAGGATTTTGTAACATATCAAACGTGCTTCTTTGTAAATGATCAAACAAAATCAAGAGTTTCACTGATATTGAAAGGCTGTTTTAATTAAGAAATAAGAAATATGTACCTGTGTTTTATCGGTGAATAAAATACAGTTAGGAGTTCGGATGCGTAGTAATTAAATCACTGTGGAGCGTTGTGGTCTAGTGGTAGAGCGTTGGACCCATGATCGAAAGGTCGTGAGTTCGATCCCCGCCATTGCCATATGCGTTGTGTCCCTGAGCAAGACACTTTATCTGCATTTGCCTAGTACTGGTTCTACCCAGGAAGACATCGAGAATGATTCATAATTTCATAGAGCTTTCGTTACAATCGATGTAAAAATAAATAAATGTAAACTAATTAAATCACGAGTGCGTTAGCACGAGGTGATTTAATTACTCGCATCCGAACGACTCACCGATAAAATACAGATACGTATTTATTATATAGATTCTAACACAACAATAACCCCATTGTTTACGCTATTGTTGGGGCACTATATATTATCTCGGAGGTCAAGGTAATAAGGCTGAGTACTATGTTTACAGGCTGTTCCATTGGGCGCCCCCGTATGCAAAGTTCTGCGTTTGCTTGCGCTGTATGACGTCAAACGTTCTCAGCTTGTTCAAGATGCTTATTGATGTTATATGTACTGATGGGTTTATATCGTGGGTGTGCACGGTTTGGGAGCATGGCAAGTTTGTTGTAATTAACATTTCATTAAAATTACTGTTGAGTTTGTCTTCGTGACGTATATTTACAAAGTGACGTCATGTAACGTGCGCTTCCAACGGATGAAATATACGCGGGGAATTACTGAAACAGCTATACTTTATCGTAGAATCTCTCTTCTTTGTGTATATGAAAGACTGAGGAGGTCGTGTTAGAATTGTATGTGTTTTTAGGTGTTGTTGTTATTGTTGTTGTTGCGTTTGTTTTTTTTTTTTGTGTGTTTTTTATTGTTGTTTGTGTGTGTTTATTTTGTTGTTGTTTTCAGTGCTGCAACTCACATGGTCTTTATTTATAACAATCCTATACCATGTGTCTATAGTAATGGTATTACACGCCCATTGATTTTTGCACTGGGTCATCTGGGTTGTGTATTTTTAAAATTAAATGCCATGTGTTCATTCATATCTACAGTAGGCCCAATTTTAAAAAAAAAGAATAACTTGCATTTTCATCACAACTGACCCATACGCTGCCAAAAAATCTACAAAAATGTGGGCGTCATGCATCTTCTAAGAAATAACGTGTTTCATTCATTTTCATGAATGAATGAATGGATGCATGCATGCATGGATGATGCATGTATGCATGCATGCATGCATGAATGAACGAACGAACGAACGAACGAGCGAATGAATGAATGAATTGAAAAACTGTTCAGTAAGCGTCAAGTTTCATCTATAAATACTTATGCCGTTCACACTATATTTAACCTTAGCACGCAACCCTATTAAGGACAAGCGTATTGCTCGTATTCAAAATACCTTTGCTAGAGAAAAAATAGCTTGTAGCAATAGTATTTAGTGTTTTTTCACTAACGGTAATTTGGACAATAACACTATGTGGACTTGCCAAGACGTTTGTGAATCATTTATAATATTCCTATTATATAATATTTTGTCAGGCATGGAACTACTTTTTACAGACAAATTGTTGCTAACCCTATGGGTACTAACTATTCACCTATTGTCGCAGATTTGTTTTTGTATTGCTATGAATAATAACCTTTGCGTCCATTGTAAACCCAGATCAGGATCAGTGTTCATCAATCATTTCCCACAAAACACCCCTTTGTCACATAAATGGAATGGTCTTAATTTAAAAAATGAATTGAATTGGGGTTTTAAGGCGCACAACACATGAAAAGGTTATATGGCGCCTAACAGGCATGAACATGCCAGGCTCATCTTCCATGTACATCGAGATAAAATATGGAAAATGGGCCTAGAACCTTTTCACCCTGAACTGCAGAGTTGCTGCAAATTCTATCGTAGAAACTCCATTTACGCTGGAGCCACGTTATTGTTTTTCTGCCACTGCTCTTTGATGCGAGAGAGATAGCACCTGAAACAATGCAGGGATCATGATGAAGACCTTTAATGAACATGAACAAAAAATGATAAAATGAACATGAATTTGGGGGATTCTACCCCTCTGCCTACCCCTCCAAAGGGATCTGAAGTGGCCCTATTCTTTGCCCCGTGTCCAAACGGGAGCCCCTCGGAACCACACGGGACTTAAAAAATGAACAGTCCATTATATTTATGAACAGTTCATTATATTTATGCAGCGGGTTAAGGGTTAATGCTTGATAATTACTTCAATATTGTCATATGTAATTCCTTTAAATAAAATTGTATGAACATTAGGATCTGTTCCCTAAACTGCTTGCGTAAACAATCTGAAATTTTCTGAAATTTTCTCATTTCAATAATGAAGAGCTGTAACTCCTTGAAGCAGTTGTTGATTTTCTCATATAATCGAACATTTCTGATATCTATTGAAACATACAATTTTTAAAAAAACAAGAGGCCCAAGAGGGCCTGTGGACGCTCTACTGGCTAACATAGCTCTTATAACATCAATGAAGTGAGAGACTGCCATTTACGTTTTTTTGGAAAGTTTTGGGCAAAATACAGCTTTTCAACTAAATGAAGGGCCATAACTAAAGAATCTGGTAAAGTTTGGTAAAGATCAGATGAAAAATGAAGGCCCTACCATATTAATGAAAATGTAAAAAAAAAAAAAAAAAAAAAAAAAAATGTAAAAAAAAAAATCAAAAAAAATAATTCAAAAAATAATAATATAAAAAGAAGAAAGTCATAAAATCTGGTAAAGTTTGGCAAAGATCAGATGCAAAATGAAGGCCCTCTCGTAAGACGAGGCAAATTATAGCATTTTTAACAAAATCAAGGGCCATAACTCCGCTGTTACTGGTCCGATCTGTCTGGTTTTTGAACTTGACCAAAACTTGACCAAGCTTTTATTGACATTAATAATCTGATAAAGTTTGGTAAAGATCGGATAAAAATAGTCTTAACGAAGCAAAATATAGCATTTTGAACTAAATCAAGGGCCATAACTCCGCTGTTACTCTTCCGATATGAATGGTTTTCGAACTTGTCCAAGCTTTAATTGATATTAACAATCTGATAAAGTTTGGTAAAGATCAAATGAATAATGAAGCCCATATCGTCTTAACTAGGCAAAATATAGCATTTTTAACTAAATCAAGGGCACCTCCGCTGTTAATATTCCGATCTAGCTGGTTTTCGAACTTGTCCGAGCTTTCATTGATATTAACAATCTTTGCAAGTTTGGTAAAGATCAAATAATAAATGAAGGTGCTACAGTGTTCACAAGGCTTAATATGGCATTTTTCAGCAAAACAAGGGCCATCAGTGCTCAAGAAATAGAATAGCCCGACGCCCGGGGCTCCTCGAAATCCATTCCGGGCCTATCTCATTTTGCAGACGAGGAGCCCGTCGGGCCTGTCTAAAAAAAAAAAAAAAAAAAAAATCCCCCAAAAAATCAGTTTTACTGGATCTCAAGCTCAAGTTCCTCAAGACAAAATACTCCCATGTGTATTGTGAACTGTGAAAACACTTGCAATAAAGTAATTAAAATGTGTTATACACACATTGAAACAATAAAAAGTTCGAATATTTGATTTTGCCTGGCTTCGTGTCGGCAGTTTGTCACAACTTTGAGGTCACAATTGTTGACATAAAACTCATTATTCTGCTATTAGGGTTGTGTTTTCTTTCCTTTGTGATAAGAAATACCGTTTTTGTCATTAAAAACACACTAATGCATGAAAAAAATATCGTTATTGGTGGTATTTCGTTTGAATGTTTGTGAAATGTTCGGGCCGTAAAAGTGCGGTGTCATAGTAGTTCGGATGGTACATAATTTCGGATATTTTTTTTTTTTTTTACATAATCAAATAATAAAAACTGTCCTTTACAAATACATGTTGGTGGAAAGAAAAATATATATACTGTATATGTATAAATACAGATATAAAGTATATTTCTATTCATTATTTAAGGTGTAAGGAGTTCCTGGAATCCTACTTTTAAATGAATTCTAGTCTAGGCTCCTAATTCTTTACTTGGAGAAAGTGGTGACAAAAAGAAAAAATATAGCCAGAGGAGGCTCTGATAGTCTCATAAAACCTGATTAAAAATTTGGCTCCAAGTTAAGCTCCAGTTTCACCAAGTCGGCTCTGATTATTATCGTTTGGCAAAACAGCTAGTACTCTCCTTTGCATTGGTTATAAATTACTATGTAATATTCTATTCTAACATATTTTAAACGAAATGGTAAATAAGTCCGCTGACCAGGGAGCACAAAGTGGTAGCAAAAAGAAAAATCTAGTCAGAGGAGGTTCTGAGCTTGATTAATACATACGTAACAAATGTGTGCTATAAAAGTGAATAAAGACACATTTCCAATAAGAAAAAAATATTGGACCTTTCCATTTTAAATCAGGGCCTGTCCATTTCAAATCAGGGCCTGTCCATTTCAAATCGGGGCCTGTCCATTTTCTGTCCTGTCTCTTAAAATAATTTTCTTTGAGCACTGGCCATAACTCCTGTGAAATTATTTCTTGCCGATTTTCGAACTTGTTTGAGCTTTCATTAATATAAAGACACTGGCAAAGTTAAGTAAAGATCAGATTAATATTGAAGGCCCTAGAGTGTTCACAAGGCAGAAAATAGCATTTTTCAGAAAAAAACAAGGGCCATAACTCCGGTGTTACTGATCCAATTTAGCTGGTTTTCGAACTTGTTTAAGCTTTCATTGATATTAACAATCTGTGCAAGTTTGGTAAAGATCAAATAATAAATGCAGGTGCTAGAGTGTTCACAAGGCAGAAAATGGAATTTTTCAGAAAAAACAAGGGCCATAACTCTAGTGTTACTGACCTAATTCAGCTGATTTTCGATCTTGTCCAAGCTATAGTTGGTATTAATAATCTATGCAAGTTTGGTAACGATCAAATAATAAATGAAGGTGCTAGAGTGCTCACAAGGCAGAAAATAGCAATTTTCAGAAAAATCAAGGGCCATAACTCCAGTGTTACTCATCCGGTTGGCTGGTTTTCAAACTTGTCCAAGCTTTCATTGATATTAACAATCTGTGCAAGTTTGGTAAAGATCAAATAATAAATGAAGGTGCTAGAGTGTTCACAAGGCTTAATATGGCATTTTTCAACAAAACAAGGGCCATAACTCCGATAAAATTATTCCGATCTGGCTGGACGGACGGACGGACGGACGGACGGACGACGGACAACACACCATCCCATAAGCTCTGCTGGCCTTCGGCCAGTCGAGCTAAAAATGGTGAATAAAATTAAATTATTTAAGTTGTTAATTATTCGGCCAGATTTATAGCTCAACTGTCAAATACATGTATTTGTCCAAATATTTAAATCCATAAATTATACCTTTGTTTTCCACATAAGGTACATATACAGCATTATCTAGGTGTGCGATCATTGACTGTTAATGTTTTAATGCATTTTCATAGTTTAACTAATGCAATTTATGAAGTAAAAGGTATCAACTTCAATTTAGGATTATTGTGTAAATTATTGAAAAAAGAATAGAACACACACCCATCATCGGCATAGCCACTATTAGGCCATATATGCCCGGGCCTATACATCAATTTGAAAAATGAAAATAACGGAAAGTCCAAAAACTGAAGCCTCATGGGGTTGCGGGTTGTTTATTTTATTTTAAAGCGTGGGTAATTCAACTGTCAAATGTTAATTTTCAATTTTGTCCAAAAAATATTTCTTCAAGTACCAAACAAGTTCTCTATCAGATATACGCCAAAACGCACGATTGTATAGCTACGTTTTAAAAAGCCCCCGGATTACGCTAGTTTGTCGGGGCTATTTCTGCATTTCAGCTACGCCCCTGCCCATGCGCCTACAAGAATGCCTTGTGCAGTTTATTAAGAGAATGCGCATGCGGATTCGTCTTCTGAAGAGGAAACTGGTATGCATCTCAATACAAATTGAATATGAATATGAGAAGAACTCAACAAAAATAAAAACAATGGAATCAAAATTAGTTCTTTATGACCATCCTCATATCAGGTCAAGTCTCAAATTTTAGAGTTAATTAGACACACACTATTTGTGTAGACAGATGGACAAACAGGCGCACTATTTCATACTACACGGACATTATCATAATACAAATCACGGGATTTGACGTTCATTTTATTCCCAATGTGTAGGTACGTGCCTACAGTGCCTAAAGGCATCCATGCCACTGCTCTTCTCCCTCTCCCTGGTTCTAACACAAGTTTCAAGTTTTATTTATTCAAGGCTCATTAAGAGCATCTGATATAACAAATTTACATTGTGCAGAAAACAGAACAATAACAAAACTATTTACATAACAGAACTATTTACATAACAATCACATAACAATCACACAACCAATCATCAGTATGTACATGAATCATGAAATGACTTGAATGAATAATGAGTGAATCCTAATTTACATGTTTAGTAATGTATTTTTGCTATCTAGTTGTTTGTTGTTGTTGTTGTTGTTGTTTAAATAATAAGCATAGCATATGGAGAATGAGTGTATACATTTATATAACATAAACTATATATACGCGCAATGTGAATATCTATATGTTTTGAGATGAAAGAAACATTTTTTCTATCAGTCTTTGAGCAAAACTATATCCAGTTATTTACAAGCTTTAATAATGAGTTCACAAAATATGGCTTATTTGAATAATGTATTCTTATCTCTACTATTCATTAATAGCTCATATTTAACAGAATTTGGATTTTTATAAAAATATTGACCGATAATTTTTTTCCTGTCACTTGCAAAGTGTTTACAAATAAATAAATAGTGAAATTCATCACCCAACAAATGAGCATTACAAAGTGTCCATCTACGTAGATTTCTTTCTATGTTTAAATGTCTTCCTTTTTCTATAGGCATTTTATGATTCATGCAACGGAATTTACATAAAGTATTAGACAAACCAAATGGCAAAATATTAAAATACTGCTCAAAAACAAACTCTTTCTTATACATTATATAGTTTAAACATATACCTAGACTTTGTATATCACTATTCCAAGATTGAACAAATTGATCTCTTATGCGACTCTTAACTAATTTTCTAAAATAATCTGGGCTATAAACTTTCTGATCTAACCAGTAATTAGACATCCCAAGTTCGTTGAGTGACTTTTCAACAAATTGTATCCATGGAAATTTAATTATGTTGTTTTTATGACGACAATATGCCATTCTATATAGCAAATTGCATATTTTGGTTTCTTTAGCGTTTATTAGTTTACACCAGTAATTAAGTATTCTACTTCTTATGTGTAATGAAATCGGAAATATTCCAAGCTCACCATACAACATACAATTCGGTGTAGTTTGTTTCAAGTTTAGAATAAATGTACAGTATTTAGACTGAAATTGGTCTATAATTGTTATATCTTCTATACCCCAGACCTCTGATCCATACGAAAGTATGGGCACAACCATAGCGTCAAACAAATGTAGTTGCAAATCAAGTGGTAACAACAATTTTCTGGATTTATTAATTAAGGAATACATAACTTTTCTTGCTTGGTCCACTAATCTTTTCTTAGTTTGACCAAAATAGCCATTAAATGCAAATTGTACACCAAGATAAGAGAAGCTGTCAACAATTTCCAACACACTATCGTCAAAATAAAAAATTGGAGGATCTCTCAAGCCTTTCCTGCTTTTACAAAATATAACAATTTAAGTTTTCGCCGAGTTCACTTTTAAACCCCATGTTTTACAATAAACAGACATACTATTTAATGCTAACTGCAAATCTTCTGCACTTTTAGCTAAAACAACTGTATCGTATGCATAAAGAAGCAGAAAAAGCTTGAAATAAACCTCAACATCATCATCGCTCAATACATCACGAATAGTATCAGACAACATATCTAGCCCATTGTAATGTAAGGACATGAAATCTACAAGATCAATCAGAAAGAGAAAATAAAACTGGTGATAAAATTTCACCCTGCCTTACACCAGACTGACTTACAAAGAACTCCGAAATTGCTATACCTGATTTAACACACGATTTTGCTTTATAATACATAATGTAAATAATTTTAATAAGTTTGCCATCTATGTTTTGTTTGAGCAATTTCTGCCATAAGGCTAATCTATTAATAGAGTCGAATGCTTTACTGTAATCTATAAAAGAACAATATAATGTCTTACGTTTAGAAATATAAAAATCCAGAAGCATCTTCAGAGCATAAATATGATCGACTGTACCGTACACTTTCCTAAATCCAGCTTGTTCTTCACATAAAACATCATTTGACTAAATATAAATTCAAACGCTGATTCAGAACAGATGTGAATAATTTGCCAAAACAACTAAGGATAGCTATACTACTATTGTTATCTGGGTCATTAATATATTTTTAGAAAGAGGTAAAATAACACCCTTGCTCCAAACATCTGGAAAATTACCAGAATTCAGAATAATATCAAAACGTTTACTAATCACAGGTAACAATCCATAGAGTTTTTCAAGTATTCATTCAATATGTCATCAAAAATTGAGGACGTTTTATTATTTTTCAATTTACTAATAGCTTTGCTAATTTCAGCTATTGTGATATCTGCATTGTTAGAACTGATATTATGTAAATCTAGATCTTGAAAATCATTATCGTCATCTGAAATATTTGCACTCAGCTTACTAAAATGCTCACGAAAAGCTTCACTAGTAATTGTATTGATGATATTTATCGGATGAATACTTGTTCATCAAACTCCAATAAGACTTTGGATCCGAATGTTTGAGACCTCTCAATTTCTTATTGATCTTAGCATAAAAACGTTTAAATTTCTTATTTATTTCCTTCTTATACCGTCTACTGCTATTTATCATGATGTCATGATTATTTGTGGACTTGTTCCTCCTAAAATTATTTTTATCAGTCAAATATGGATCTTTACAACTTTGATCAAACCATGGTTTTGGGATTTTTCCAAATGTCAGTGACATTCTCAGTTAATTTATTCACAACTAAATCATCATAGGTTTTACTATCAAATATTACTGACATTTCAACTAATAATGCAGCAATGTTGTCCGTGTTGAAATTATTTTTAAAATCTGTAACTTTTAAGCAGCAGACTCAATAAAACCTAGTCTGCTGCTTTAATCTCTTAATTGTGTTTGTTGCTCACAAAGGATCAGTATTTATTAACATTCACACTAGCGTTCGTTTAGTGCAGTGTGGCGGCTGTAAAAAGTCTCCCCGTGCTTCGAATCAGTAGTGTTATTTTTACTGGTCCTTTGGGACCAACGAGCCCAATATATGTGGCTTTGAAGTAGAATACAGCTTAAGCCGGTGCTAGGGGGCGTGAGAGATGTTGCTTTTTTCATTACTTCTCATGAACAGACTCAATAAAACCGAGTGTGCTGCTTTATTCACTTAATTGTGTTTGTTGCTCACAAAGGATCACCTTTATCAGTTTTTATTTATCCTTGTGCCAAGTAGGTTTTATAATAGTTTCATTTTTGCTATCAACAAGAGTAGCTTCAGTACAGGCACTATTATCAATTACATTTGAAATATTTAAGCAAAAATCAATAGCACAATACACATCAGATAAAACTGGGTCAAAATCTAGAAAAATGAGATATAGGGTCCTATAGAAACCACAGCGTCCGAACGCAATGACATCGTAGGTCCGCACTGTACTGACTTGATAATACAATGAAAGAGTAAAAAAACAACAGAAAATGTGGTGAAGACAGGGTTACCGACTTGGAACGGTCAGTAGGCAATAATCGATTTTATATGCGCACAATCCTCGCTATTATCCTGTCTTCAGCGCCCAAATAGACAAGACAGTGTAAACAAAACTACATCCCATCAAAAGGACTTCTCTAACAATAAAGTCCACATCCAGAGAAACTAACTAAAGAAACACATACAAAATAATAAACATCTCAGGGTGTATCCAGAATCGTACTGAACAACCATAGTAGTTGCAGCTAAAGAGAAAACCAATCTAGGGTACGACCAGAAAACCCGAGGGACGAAAGCTCATGCACCCACCTCCCTTAGTAGAGGTTTCAGTAGGTACAATCATAGAGTCCCAAGAGGTAGTCCAGTCATCGCACAAGTGAAAAGTGAAGCGTAATGACTGACTGTAGAGGGGTCAATCACTAAACATGCAGTGCGCTGTAAAACCAAAGGGTTATATACCTTTCTGACGAACTTCCTGATTAAAGTTGTAAAGCGGTCAGGAAACCCGTCAGACCTTTTTAACTTTCAAAGTTTATAGACCACCTCCATAAAATGAGGGTTGTGATATGCCTAGTCGCAGAAGTGTTTTAAGGTTGGTGTTGTATTTTTCCAACAGGCCCTCGTTACGGCGGTAGAATTTAGAGAAAGATCTAGAAGATTAAATATATACACTATCATTACCACTTATACATGTTTTACCAACTAAATATGCATCATTGCCACAACGACCATTAGCAATATGCAAGTTAGTAAATTTACATGAATTAACCAACCGATATCCATAGTTATTGACATTATGACTATCATCAGAGTGCCTGTTTATAGGAAACCCAAGATCAATAAGGTTGTTTACATTCAAATTATGCTCTGTAACATGATCAAAGTTTTCATCTGATATATACCTATCCATTGACTGTAAATCAGGAAGAATGCCTGTTCTAGCGTTAAAATCACCCATAATACAACATGTGCTATCTATAAATTTCACATTTAAATCAACAATATATCTTTCAATATTATTACAAATATCAATTGAACCATAAGGAGAACCGTCTGGCGGTATGTAAATTCAGGGAGTAAGTAACTCCCTGGTAAATTACACCAAAAATGACATTATTATTTTTGAATTTAAACCAAAGACTATTTTCAATACAGTTATCAAGTAGTATAAAACTTTTATAAAGCGTATTTTTAATAAAAAAAAGTCCTACCCCACCAGATCTATTCTTAAATTTCTCCCTGTTAACACCATTAAAGAAAAAACCAGGCACAGAAATATTATCATATTTGTCCAGCTAAACAAATAATGTCATATTTTTCAAGAAATGTTATAAATTCGGGATTTCTTAATTTGGTGACAAGACCACACACATTAATAAAAGAAATATGTAACAATGGTGAATGATTTCACTTACTCCCTGATGATTTGAACAACACACATATATATATATGATCATGGACAACATGATGTAACTTTAAACGTTTTTGATCGGATGAAACATGACTGAAATGACTAGAATCAGACTCATCTCCAGTGTCTCCCTATAACAAGTTTGCAAGACCCAGCTTCTCCAGATCAACGTCAATGTTAATTTTGAACAGATCGTCTGGCGATGATATAACATGATGAGCTCCTCTGTAGTCACAATGAATGTTACCATCCTTGGTGAAAACCTTCGACGTACTCTCTGCATCCACTATGCCTCTCAACTTGGACAGAAGTGGTGTTAGATAATCAGTTATGAACACATCTTTTAATGCATCACTGGATCTGATGTGTTTCTTAATTTTGTATAATTCAGTCAGTTTCGCCCTCGAAATGAAGCGAGCAATCAGATGCTGTATGCCTCTTCCTCTGCCTCCAACCTTGTGACGTGTGCTGATGTCAGCTGAACTGAATTTGATGACTCGGCCACGAGGATCCTCAGCATTCTCCAGTTGTGTCTGGGTCTCCCTACTATTTGCAATAGCATCTATCTTGTTGAACAAAGCAACAATCTGAGTAGTCACATCTTCATCGTCCTAGATATGCAGCCCATGAATCCGTATGTTATCCCGTCTTGTGCATTGTTCAAGGGCATCGTTCCTGTAAAACGCCACGTGAACATTCGAGTTTACCTTCTCCAGATCTTCTTTCAGAAACAAGCACCAATCGCGCTACGAAGTTCTTCACCATGGAAAGAAGAAATTGTAATTCTCACGCTGTGTGTAAATTTGTCGTCACACCACCGCTATTCGTTGTTTTTGTTGTTGTTGTTTTGGTCAATTTACAGAGTTCCCCAACACTTTGATTATTTCAGCTACCTGTCATATTGTAATTATTCAGCTTTCCTATTTTCATTGAAATATGCATTGCATCCAAATAAAACAACAACAACAGGGGTTCCTTTCGAAATATAGACAGAAATTCAGTTTATTGTTTTTGATGTATATGTGTACATACAATTCGTCCGTTACTAGTATTTCGGATATGTTTAGTAGTGGGGGTTCTGATTCATATTCAAACGAGATGAGCATCAAATAATCCAGTCAAATATTTCGTTTACTAAACTGTGGTTATAGGCTGACTTTATACTACAATAAAAAGAATACCGCTTGGTGCTAGCTCTAGATTCGTCTAAACTTTAATGATTAACTGGGCATATACTTCTGCTGGTATTCTTGCCACCCTGGATTTTTTCCTCATCTATAACAGGGTCAGAATTTAAAATTGGTATTTTTTTCACAATTGTGGCTTGTTTTCTGTTCTTCCTTTTTTTGGAAACATTTCGATCCCCCTCGTTCTTTCTCAATATTGGTGTAGAAGAAAGTTTGCTGAATGAGTGCATATTTGTTTTAAACATGTATATATTGAGTTTAATATTGGTTTTTACAATTAACCTTTCAATACTTTTTTCACAAACTAGACAGTTGTCGCATTATTTTTTCCTTCACAAAATGACCAGGCTTTGGAGTCCTCACAGTTTTTAGGGGGAAAAAGTCCTGACTGTATTGAGACTGTAAGGATCTTCTCAAAGAAAACATCAATTGGTGGTCAGAAGATTTGAAATAGGAAATTCGCACCAATTGTGCAAACCACTATGGGAGCAGATTTCCTATGAATTTGGGGTTATGACAATAATAATAATTTTGATCAGAATCAACCTGAGGCATAATGCAGAGAAACTTGCTTGGTGCGATGATGTCATACAGTTGTCTTTTCTCTGAAATCAATAATGCTTAGATTAAACTTATTTATTTTACATCGATTGCAGAGCTTCCATAATGCAAGCTCTCTGAACTTATTTTACTCATTCTCTATGTCTTCCTGGGTAGAACCAGTACCAGAACCAGTACTAAGCAAATGCAGATAAAGTCTCTTGCTCAGTGACACAACACATGGTCATGGCCGGGATCAAACCCACGACTTTTCGATCATGGGTCAAATGCTCCACCACTGAACCACAGTGCTCCACAAATCAATAATACTAAGTTTCATTGATGTTTTACAGACAAATCAAAGTATAGTTTAATAAATTTCTGCAGTTGGTAGTATTATAAAATATGGGACAATATTGATAAAACCATAGACATGCCCGGCATTGATGCATATGATAAAACTTTCATTTTTTCGATACATTGCAGGTACTTAAAACAAAAACTAACCTGCCAGATAACAACAAAACTAGTCTACACTATAAAACCATTCATCAAAACTCTATCTAGGTGTTCAGGTCATATTAATAATGTATGCTGTGTCGATTAAAAGCAATTTATATTGTATCTTTAAAGTTTGGATTCTTAAAATATGTAAGTTATATACCGTATTGTTTCTAATTAGCGCTCCCCCTCTAATTAGCAACTCCACCCACTACCCACTAACTTTTAAAAAAAAAACAACCTTACCTTGAGGTGTAAAAGTGGTTAATATCCAAGAAAAGTGGTTAAAATTAAGGTGGACGCCTTAGAAACAACCTTAGAACGACGAAACTATCGATTCTACCTGTCAATCAAAGTGTCAGTTACAGCATGTGACACTACCTTGCAGTCATAACAAAGTCGGGTTTAACAAACTACCGTATGATTTCCAATAGTGACCTTTTCGACTAAGTAAACTACTGGTAATGAGTTACGGCACAGGGACTTGTCTCGCTTAGTTTAAAAACGGTGTACATATGCTGTAAAAATAGGCTGTTGATGGTTGGATATTAATATCTGTATAGTCTTTCAAAAGGAAAGTTAATTCAATATTAAATTAATATAGATTACTTTAAATGTATGAAGATAACAGAACACAACATCAATTTAAAATACAATCATATTATTATAAAATAAAACTTTTGCTTTCAGGTTTCTTTTGAAAAAACAACAACATTATATCGTGCCGCTTTGAGCTTCAACAATGATTGACAATAAAGACTTCGAGTCAACAGATCATATTATTCATTTGATGGTAAATATATTTTTGTTTGTGGTTTACCCTGTGTGGTTCCCAAGGAAGAATAGGAAGAATGATTCACATCTGACTTACATGTATGATTTGTTTTGCCATAATTTAAAATTGTATCAGGCTGCCATCTAAAACAAACAGCAGTTAATGAGTGCAATCTTTAATGAGTGCAGACTGCACTCATTAACTGCTGTTTGCTTAGGTGGTAGCCTCATGAATCTGTGCAGTATAACAATTCACTGCCTTGAAGTAATCCATTGCGGTGCTGAGAGACAGTGATTTATTGTAACAGTTTTGGAGGCAGAGTTTAAACTAAAAAAATTATGGTTATAAATAAACCATTTGGATCTGCACACTCCCTGTGTTGTGCTTAGCGTCGGCGCAGAGTGTACGGGATACAGCGTAATTAGTACACAAATATTTGTTCGGCATAGTGCGTACAGTTTAATTTTACTCAGTTTATTTTTTAGCGTAATAACGCTTCCGAGTGCTTCGTCAGCTGTTTCAGTTTATGTGTTGATAAGCATATTCTGCTTTTAACAAATTATTATTAAATTATAATGAAAAGAAATGACATGTAGGCATCTCTGAATATGCCAGAGTACTCAAATGCCAAATTGTCGGAACCAATCATATTTTTTTCCGTAGTAGTTTCGTAAAGATACTGACAATATTAAAAAATTGATGAGTTTTTGTAAAAACAAACATGCGTAACATAATAAAAAAGATTATCTGCAGCTCTGCCATTATACAATTCTTCCTTTTCAAGTATTCATTGCAGAGTTGTGCCCCTTTTTTTATAAAATATTAAAACTTCAATAATTTCAAAATATTTCTGCATGAAGGATTGCACCCCCTGTCTTCAAACTGAGATTGTCCTTGCTAAAATAACAACATGGCAGGCAACAGAATTGTTCCATGGAACACCTTTCTAGTGTTATTTATATTTACAGACATTAATTGGTGCATAAATATTTATCATATTATATCGCAGTGTGACCAGCTAAATGAGAAGGGGTTTGACTGTCTGGTCCTGGGTACCAGCAATCTCCATGACAACCACATCTGTTCTGGTTCCCAGCTCGGTATCAAGTTCTTGCGACAGAGAGCTGATATTGTGGATGCCTTTTTAGCCTACATTAAAGGTAAACTGGAAATTATGGATAAAATATGTGTCGGCAAATTAAGTATATTTATGTATGTACTGGATTGAACATCACTTTTAACGATCTTTCTGTCATATCATGATGGTTACTACTTGTATCAGTGAGATCTATGCTCAACTTTATAGTGCTGCCAGCCTGCCACACTGGAATACCATGCCCTAGATCAGTGACATGATCCCCCTCCCAGTCACATACTGACACCAGGAGTACCAGCCACAGAACTATGATAAGATAAATGTCAAGCAATGGAGCTACTAGTACCATTTTTGTCGAGCCCATTTATGGAACTCGACTTGGCGATCGCAAAGTCGTCCGGGTGTATGTGCGTTCATCCGTCCATTTGTTTGTTTGTCCAAGCTAACAGATTGGGGTTATGGGGCTATAAGAACAATAGTAACTGTAAATTCTATTCATTCCGTAGGTTTATGTGGCTATTTTTGGGTTTATGCGGCTACTTAGACAATAGGGAGAACAATGGTGTAGCCACCTAAACCCAAATTATTAGGATGTCCGTGCATCCAACTTCATATACAGGTATATATATCTCCAGCAGAATGTTCTTTATATGCATCTAACATCATTTGCTTTGTATTAATTAAATGTTCCTTATATTGATCTTATTTTGCTTGAAACGTCCAAATCATTGATATTTGGTGTGAAAGCAGACGATCGTTGGTCGCGTTAGGCTAAAGTTGCTTAATGCCCTTGAAATACAGATGTGTGGGTTGCAAAAGTGGTCGCATAAGACAATTGGTCAAAGAATGCATATGTTCGCCTGAGCAGTTTGACTATATTATATATCTATATCTATGAACTGTAATGACTATGCATGACTATCGCTACTCCTATAAAACATTGTAATTTATGATAAGCACTACTCCTAGTAATTATACTATAAGGGGCAGTGTATGTTTTGGAGCTGAATCGACTGCCAACTTGCAATTTTGTAAATGAAGTGAAACCCCTGCACATAACACACAGCATATATGTCAAGTCTCACGCACTGGGCGTCTAATTTTGTAGTCAAATCACACTCACACGCATACATTCTACATTCTCCTGTATTATAACAATCCGGCCAATGTTTTTGTCTACTATATTTTTAATAAAATTTAGCATATTTTTATACCAAAACTCGGATCAAATTTAGTATAGTTTTGCCAGGATTTCCGCATCGCTTCCGTATATTGTGCGACTTAAATGAATTCAGTTAAAAAATAGGACCGTATGAACAGTATTATGAGTATACATCTAAGCTACGATTCATACAATTCTACCAAAGACCGTCTCGGCCTTCGGGGGTCTTCACCACACTGACCCCCTAACCAAGGGTCGACCACACCGTGGACCCCATCTCACGCTTGACTTCCATTGGGCCTTGACAGCTATGACACAGGTATAACCATGGATTTGTATTATCCTGTTGCATCAGGTTCATTCAATTGCTCTTTTATTTTCACAGAAAACTACTCAAGCCAGTTTCAAATGGAAAAAATACAAGATGAACTATCTGATACATTGGGAGACAATGTTGATATGGCAGCAGTTAGTCTTTATGACGAAAATGACCTTAATAACAGTACTGATATAGACATCAAAACTGATGTTACGATTGTAAATGGAGAAAGTGCAAACATTTTGCTGCACGATACGACATGTCAAGTGTGTGGTAAAAGCTTCACAAGTGGGCGAGCACTGAGTGGACATATGAAAGCTCACAAAACAGGGAAAGATTCTATGATGACGAAAAACGATTCGGAAGGTGCGCTAAAATACAAATGTGAAAAATGTGGCGACGGTTTTGAATTTGAAGATCTTTTGAAGTTGCATCAGAATCGTGTAGTTCCGTGTATAAATAAAGGCTTGATGGTAAATGATCTGATATTAGAACGGGTTTGTATTGACAAAAATGATAATACAAATAATATGTCTTTGTCAGATGCACTTACTCACTGTAGGGGCTCTGGTAAACAAAAATGCTTCCTGTGCGATTACACAACGAAGCAAAATTCTAACCTAAGGCGACATATTATAGCAAAGCATACAGAGGTGGCACCTTACAAGTGTGAATATTGCTCAAAAACATTCAAATTAGACGACGTGCTGTCTAAACACAAAATGAGAGTCCACAGTGACAAGGATTTCAAATCCGTGGAGTGCTCACAATGTCAGGCAAAGTTTGAATCTGAGGAGCGCCTTAGCATTCACAGAAAGTTCAAATGCCCGAAACGCAAAGTAGAGCATACGTGTCTATTGTGTGGTTATGTAGCTAAAGCTTCATCTTCTCTGGAAAGTCATATGAGAACCCATAGCACGGACAGACCATTTAGCTGTGAGCAGTGTGGGAAAACGTTTTCTACTCAGACAAATTTGAAGAGCCATCTGGAAGTCATGCATTCCAAGAAAACAGAATACAAATGTGGTATTTGCGGTTTAGAGTTTTCCTCGAAGCATAAATGTTTGCGCCACGTTAAGAGCCACAATTCACCTGAATTCAGATGTGATATCTGCGTCAAGTCATTTGCCAGTGCAGCAAATCTGAAAGCCCATGCTTTAATCCATGCAAACGTGAAACCACTAACATGTGATGTAAGTTTATTTACCTCTACCGGCTATTTAAAACACAGCCAAGCTTCTAATGTTGTCTGGTGTCCATCTGTTTGTTTTTTATTAACCCTTGGCCCACTATGAATGTATAATGGACTGTCCTTTCTTTCAATTTGGACCATTCCATTTATGTTACAAAGGGATGTTTTGGGTAAATGACTGATGAGCAGCCAGACAGTGTAAACCCTGATCAGCCTGCGTGTTACTCAGTGGCTGATATGGGTTTACACTGGCTGCAAAAGCTGTTGTAGTCGCCCTTAGCAGGCAAAGAGTTAAGCAGTTTTTATCTAGGAAAATCAATTGATGGAAAAATGTTATGATCAGTATGACATAAATGATATATTGAAACCAAAAGGTTAGAATAGAAATTCAGCCAAAATATTCTGTATTGTTTTTTGTTACTACTTTTAAAGTTGACGATAAAGATTTCTTTATATGAATCAAACGGCTATTTCAAGCAGACCATGAGAGTGGAAAAGGATCCAGAAACCGTGCACTACTCTTACTATTGAGTGGAGGAGGATATACTCCAATACACGGGATTACTAGGTTTACGTCCCTATTTAACTGATTCATCTCCATGGCGGGTTCGAATCCTACTGGGAGCTCGACTTGTAAATGAGGAAGTGTGGATTCTTACGGATGGCGGGAGGTGTACAGTACTGGTTCTACCCAGGAAAAGGGGAGATCTGCCTTCACCACAAAAAAGTCGACCATCATATATAACTTTACATGTGTTGAAAATGACGTTAAACACCATACAAACAAACAAATTTACCAGATGCGGCTGATGGAGGTGTCTTGCCTATGGACACACTGAATGAACCCAGTGGTGCCTGTGAGGCTCCATTCCGAGATCTCATGTCATTGCTCATAGCTCTAGAAGAAGACAAACGATTACCAGTAGTAAAGGAACGTCAGTGTTTTTTATCCCTGGCCTAGTTTTGTGTCGCGTGCCTGGCATGGCAGACACTAAGGGATTGCTTTGTCCATCGGCGACATTGTCACACTTTTGTTTCCGTCTGTTTAATGTGAAAAATAGCACCCACTATATTAATCTTAGTTGTCCTTGGAAGTTGGTGTTCTGCTCAATAACGACGGACAGTACCACTAAGCCACACTGCAGTTGTCCATAATTAGAGGATGACCCCTATTGATTTTTGGGTCAATAGGTAAAAGGTCAAGGCCACTGTTGTTCGATAATGAAAATCCAATTCTGCTCAGTAACTTGTGAAGGAATGCACCTACAATAATCAAACTTTATACAATAATTGTCCTTAATGCGAGGATGACCTCTGTTGATTTTCAGGTCAGTCCGTGACAGGTCATAGGTCAAGGTCACTGTGACTAGATAATGAAAAATTGCTGCTTCATGACTTCTGAAGGATTGTATACAGTGTCTTCAAACTTTATAATATGATTGTCCTTGGTGAGGAATGACCACTCCTAATTTTATAGTCTGTATGGCAAAGGTTAAGGTCACTGACCCAGTAATGAAAAGTAATTTCCGCTCAATAGCTTGTTACAGACTACACCAACAGTCGTCAAGTTTTTGTCCTTGATGTGAGTATGACCCCTATTGATTTTGGGGTCAATAGGTCAACTTGTGAAGGATTTTACTGATCTTCATAATTTTATAATTTGATTGTCCTTGGTGAGATAATGACCACGTCAGTAGGTGACACACGTGTTCGGAAGAATTCCTCCTAGTTTTCTAGTTAATATTAAGTTCAGATAATTCTGTTTTGTTCCATTTCAGGTATGTGGTAAATGCTTCCGATGGAAGAAGTGCCTGGAACAGCATCTATTGCTCCACACTGGGGAGAAACCTTATACTTGTGAGGTAATGGTTATCATTATACAATAATACAGTAAAGTAAGCTTAAGTGGAATGTCTGTCATACATTTACTGCACCTTCATAAAGAAAAACAAGAAGTCAATGACGTTGAAGCTCTACTGATTGATTTTAATTTCAGGAAGTAGTCGCTACAGACTTGTTTTTGGAAAAATTATTTTTAGCCGTGGCGACCATCTTGAATTTCCGGCCGACCTGAAATTTTGCTAGGATCAATAAAACATCAAGAGCAACATTCCTGTGAAGATTTATGAAAATCCGTCAAGTAGTTCCAGAGGAATAGTCGCTACAAGTTTTCATTATATAACTCTATGTAAACAAAGTTGGCCGCTGACAGCCATGTTTAACATCGAATCAAAACGATTTTTGACAAGGACTAACATCATGTGATGCTGATCATTTTAGAAAAAGTCACATATCAATATCGCTTATAGTTTTCAAGAAGTAGTCGCTACAAACTTGTATTTTGAAAATCTATTTTTAGCCATGGCAGCCATCTTGAATTTCCGGCCGAACTGAAATATTGCTAGGATCAATTAGACATCAAGAGCAACATTCCTGTGAAGTTTCATGAAAATCCGTCAAGTAGTTTCAGAAGAGTAGTCGCTACAAGTTTTCATCATATAACTCTATGTAAACAAAGATGGCCACTGGCAGCCATGTTTAAACTCGAATCAAAATAATGTTTGACTCTGATATTAACCATCATGTCATGCTGATCATTTTACAAAAAGTCCCATATCAATATCACTTATAGTTTTCAAGACGTAGTCGCTACAAACTTCTTTTTTAAAAATATATTTTTAGCTGTGGCGGCCATCTTGAATTTCTGGCTGACCTGAAATTTTTCTAGGATTAATTAGCCATTAAGAGCAACATTCCTGTAAAGTTTCATGAAAATCCGCCAAGTAGTTCCAAAGGAGTAGTCGCTACAAGTTTTTACTATATAACTATGTAAACAAAGATGGCCGCTGGCACCCATGTTTAACGTTGAATCAAAACAATTTTTGACAAGGACCAACATTATGTCATGCTGATCATTTTAGAAAAAGTCCCATATCAATATCACTTATAGTTTTCAAGAAGTAGTCACTACAAACTTGTTTTTTGAAAACCTATTTTTAGATCTGGCGGCCATCTTGGATTTCACATCAACATGATTTCTTGCTAGGATCAACTAGACTTCATGGGCAACATTTCTGTAAAGTTTCATGAAAATCCATTCAGTAGTTTCAGAGGAGTAGTCGCTACAAAAAAAAGTTTACGGACAGACAGACGGACGAACGACGGACGCCGCACCACGGCATAAGCTCTGCTGATCTCTGATCAGTCGAGCTAACAAGAGCACCATATGGTAAGGCATATATGCCCATTGTACTGTAATAATAAAGATGATATGACTTAAGACTATCTAACGCGAGAACTCATTTGTAACTAGTGAGTCTACCATGAGGCCCTCAACATACCTAGTCCGATTAGATATTATTGGTACATCAGTAAATAAAAAGAATGCACAGTCATGATAAGATGATGTAATTCTTTACTTTGGAAGTATTTCTAAGAAAGAATAGATGTATTCTTTCACAAAATAATTTCAGGTTAAACCTTTTTCTAAGTGAGAAACCCCAAAATTATTTATTTAAGTGTTAAGGGCACTTTAGATTTTTTATGTTGTGATAAATGAAGGTTATTTGTTTTATGTCTCAAAGCCTTGGCACTGATAACTAAGAAATAAAAGAAAAGGTTAATAAAGGAAAATTAAGTTCCAGATTAAGTTCCAGTTCAAACCTTTTCCAAAGGGAAATAATTTTTAAACAGAACGATTCAGATGTTATGAGGCTTTTTATTATTGGATCATGCCAAAGAAGTGAAGACCTAATACTTTGAAAGTTATAAACCACAAATAGAAGGTTAAGTTCAGGTTAAACCTGTCCTCTTTTCAAAAGGAAATATTTTTCATTAAAAAAAATGAATTAGAGAGTTATGGACCTTTGTCTGAAAATGTGTACAAAGTTCCATTGCTGTAGACCTAACACTTCCAAGGTTATTCGCCAAAATCACTTGTCACCTAACGGACGGACAACGCCATGACATTATACATTCGGTCTTAAAAAATCAGAAATGTTCTACAAAACACACACACACACACAAGCACAGTGACACACACTGTTTTTCAATTTAAAAAAAAGAAGGCAAGTATTATATGACAAGAAAGGTAACTACACTGGAAAATAAATACATATTTGAATAAAGGTTATTTGCCTTTTTTCAAACTTTACTTATTTTATTTTCTGTTAAAACCAATGTTATAAATGTTATCGTTAATTAACTTTTTTTTTTTCTGTTAACAACCAGTATAAATGTTATCGTTAATTAACTATTTTATTTTCTGTTAAAACCAATGTTATAAATGTTATCGTTAATTAACTATTTTATTTTCTGTTAACTACCAGTGCTATAAATGTTATCGTTAATTAACTATTTTATTTTTTGTTAACAACCAATGTTATAAATGTTATCGTTAATTAACTATTTTATTTTTTGTTAACAACCAATGCTATAAATGTTATCGTTAATTAACTATTTTATTTTTTGTTAACAACCAATGTTATAAATGTTATCGTTAATTAACTATTTTATTTTTTGTTAACAACCAATGCTATAAATGTTATCGTTAATTAACTATTTTATTTTTTGTTAAAACCAATGCTATAAATGTTATCGTTAATTAACTATTTTATTTTTTGTTAACAACCAATGCTATAAATGTTATCGTTAATTAACTATTTTATTTTCTGTTAACAACCAGTGTTATAAATGTTATCGTTAATTAACTATTTTATTTTCTGTTAACTACCAGTGCTATAAATGTTATCGTTAATTAACTATTTTATTTTTTGTTAACAACCAATGTTATAAATGTTATCGTTAATTAACTATTTTACTACTGATAGCAGTATTTTTACTCTTGAAAATATATATTTGCATTATTTCACAGTTTAGGGCTTTATGATTAAATGTTTTATGGTGTACTTTAGTGAGCCTTCGGCAACTTTTAGTCTTTTATGCTTAGTCTTTTATGCCTCCCTTTAATAATCGCACCGTCCATCCATTCGTCCTTCCATCCGAAGCAGTTCCGTCCAAAACAATCATGTCTCAGACATAACTTTGAAAGAACTGAAGGATTTCCATGGAACTTCACACACATGTTGACCTCAGGGAGAAGATGTGTTGTGTGCAAGAATCGTGTCCGTACCGCAAAGGTCAAGATCTCGCTTAGAGGTAAAAGGTCAAATGATTCAAACATTTTGGGTACATTTGTCACTTACTTTGGGGATGTTATTCACTATCGTTTTTCAAACTCTCAGAAAGGTCCATACGCTATCCTGCCAACAACAGGCAAATTTTACAACAGCTGTACACTGTTTCAAAGCCTACTGACGATAATATATATTTACATATATATATAACGTACATTTGTTGCAAATCCGAACTCTATACCTACAATATGAATGTCTTAACCATCACCATATTGTTATCGTTGCCAAAGAGATGAATTATGGGTTACCAACTCTTGATTCATTTTACGCATATTCAGCAACCGTTACTGGTATTTTAAGAACCCATGAATAAATCTAGACTTTTAATTGGCGCATAGGTATTATTTTATGACGTCAACACATGGCTGGAGTTTGGAAGAACAGTTGGCAGTTTAGTTTCTGTAATCAAGAGCAATAAAATAATAAGTTGAAGTATTTTCACCCACTTGATATAAAATACAGTAACTGCTCTAGAATTAGCAACACTCTGTTAAGAGTTTATGTGCCTTTTGATTGAAAATAACCAATTTTAGTCAAGAGACCTTTTTTGTGTTGCCTTTTCGATTGATTGAATTGGATTTTATAGTCGCACCAACAGCTAAGGTCATATGGTGACTTTCCAGCTTCCATTGGTGGAGGAAGACCCCAGGTGCCCCTCCGGGCAATTTTCGTGCACAGGCGGGCACCTGGGTAGAACCACCGACGTTCCGCAAGCCAGCTGGATAGCTTCCTCACATAAAGATTTCTAGGCACCTACAGCGGTGAGGGGCAAGTGATTTCAAGTCAGAGACGTTAACCACTCGGCCACGGACGCCCTGTGGAACACTTTGTCGTCAGTCCGTCCATCAGTCCGTCACGAAAACTTAACGTTGGCAATAACTTTTTCATTTCTTCATCAAACTTTCAATATATACTCATCATGACAACATCGACATGATCATACTAAAATATGAAGGTCAAGGTCACACTGAAGGTCATTAAATGGGTTAAATACTCATTTTTGTTCTTCACGAAAACTTAACGTTGGCTATAACTCTAATTTCGTGATATTTCTTCATCAAACTTTCAATATATACTCATTATGACAACACGGACATGACCATACTAAAATATAAAGGTGAAGGTCACACTGAAGGTCATTATATGGGTTAAATACTCTTTTTTTCACGAAACTTAACTTTGGTTATAACTTTCTCATTTCTTGATATTTCTTCATCAGACATTCAATATATACTCATCATGACAACATCGACATGACCATACTAAAATATAAAGGTCAAGATCACACTGAAGGTCGTTATATTGGTTAAATACACATTTTTTTCTTTATGAAAACTTAACGTTGGCTATAACTTTTCATTTCTTGATATTTCTTCATCAAACTTTCAATATATACTCATCTTGACAACACCGACATGACCATGCTAAAATATAAAGGTCAAGGTCACACTGAAGGTCATTATATGGGTTAAATACTCATTTTTTTCTACAGAAAACTTTGTCAGGCCAGTTTGTCAAGGTCATTTATCTGGGTCCAAAAAAAATTTGTTATACTGACAAAGAGCTGGCAGGCGACACACTCATCTAGTATTAATTACGGTATTTTTTTATGTGTTTTGTGAATGCAGCCTGTGTCCGTTCCATTGTGAAAAATAGCGGCATTTTTCTAGAAATTGTGAAAATTGTGAAATATTATAACAAAAGAGAAATAAACTTTTTTCACTTTTATTTTCAGTTAAATATCCCTTGGTTTTAAGTTTTGTTTTTGGTAAATACAGACTAATTTTGACACCAGCTTATATTAAGACTAGTATCCTTACTGGTCTGTATATACCAAAAAAAAAAAATATTCTTTTTTCAGATTGTGAATTTTTTGAATATAATTTTGAAAAAGGGATACTTTTTAGAATTGTGAATGGGGCCGAATTTCGGCCCCAAATTAGGCATAAAAAAAAACACTGATTAATTATATATGCCTTACTGTACATATCTGAAACAGTTTTTTCTCATTAATTGGCAAAGGTCAAGAATGAACTTTTAGAAGAAAATCAAGATGGTTGATTATGATATTAAAGTTGAAGAGTTTTTTTTTAACTATGAGTCAGTTTTATGTAAATTTCAAATAAATGGGTATTTATTCAAGTCTTACTGATTTAAGTAGCTATCCTGCCAACAGCAGCCAAATTTTACAACATATGTACACTGCTTCAAAACCCACTGCCAACGAGATATGCATGTATACATAACTTTCAAATTAAGAGAATCCATATTTTACAGACACAATATAAACGGTTTTAACCAACCAGACAAAATCTCAAAAACTGGAGCATTGAATGAAGTTAGCAACTCATAATTTATTTTATGCATTTTCAATCACGGGTATTTTAAGAACCCATAAAAAAATCATCTAATTTTAATCAGCACATATACCTTATTAAGTTATTATATGACCTAAACACCTGGATAGAGCTTTGATAAATGGTTTTGTAGTGTAATTTTGCCGTTATTTGGCGGGTTCATTTCTTTAATTAACCACACTTGTTTTCTGATTTTTCACACAAGGTAGTCACAATCCAATTATTTTCTTCCAGACTTGTGGAAGCAAATTCCGATGCTATTCGACATTATGGCAACACATGGAGAGACATGCAGAAGACAAGCATATGTGTGATGTGTGTGGGCGCGCTTTTGTTCAGAAAGGCAAGATGAACTACCATCGCAAATCGCACTTCATGCCGGACAGGTTCAGCTGCAAATACTGCGAAAGAAGGTTCAAGTCTGCCAATTGTTTAAAAACTCATTTGGCAAAGTTGCATCCTGAAAAACAAAATGAAATAGAATCAGAGACACAATATAAGCTGCATAAATGTAGTTATGAGAATTGCACACGTGTATTTTCAACAAATGATAACTTAAAAAGCCACATTCAGTCAATGCATGTAAATGCAAAACCATATAAATGCACGTTTTGTTTTAAAAAGTTTAATAATAAGGGCAACAAAGTACGGCATGAGAAAACTCACAGGTTTAAAAAGGATAGAAAGGTAACGTGCAGTATTTGTGATAAAATACTAACTCCTCAGGAGTTCAATGTGCACGCAATTGAATGCAGAAAACAGAAACATAAATCGGACAGTTTACGAAACCCAAATTTCAATAATGTTGATACGGAAAATCAAAAAAGTGTTAAAGGTCTTGAACTTTTAGAAGAAAATCAAGACGGTGATTCGGCATTTGAAGAAACCGAAAATGTAGTAGTCAAAGTAATTTGTGATACTTGTGGAAAACATTTTACTCATAAAGAATTTAATATTCACATAACAGAATGCGACAAACTGAAACAAAAGTTAAATAGTTCACACGTTTCATCGGAATGTCATACAATTTATAAAGAAAATCATGAAACAATAGGACATTTGCATGACTTTCACAGAAATAAAGTGACCCCAAAAGAGCCGGCAAATGAATTTGTGAATCAACCGATCGTAAACGCGTCAAATTATAAATCTGATAGTCTTGTCATGTATTTGTCACCATCGTCAGTGGCAGAGGGACTAAATAATTGTATGAATGATTCAGCACGCAACATGCCATCTTTGTTAACACCTCTTACTGGTGCTGTACCTGTTCCATCGCATAGCTCACTGAACTACAACTTTCCCAACCCCTTTCTTGCAAAGAGTCGCGGAAACATTTCTAACTTGAACGTTCACACTAACACAAATAGTGCAACATCAGACAGGTTTCCACATGCGTACATACAGAATACTAGTAATCACGTGGAAGTGACTGAAGGTCAGTTGATGCACATGAATGGACTCTTTGAAAATGTAGTCGAAAATAGAGTTCAAAATGAGCGCGAATTAATTGGAGGACAAAGTATTACAGTGAGTGATGTAAATATCACATTACAGCCTGTACTTTACACAGAACAGCACAGAAACTAAACTAAACACGTTTAAATAAAAATGATTGTATCGTTTATTAAAATAAACAGGTCAAGGTCGTCGTGACCCAATCCTGAAAAGTCTAATCTGCATGATAACTCTACAACTGCTGTAGTCATATCCATCAAATTTGACAGATGGACTGTTTGTGTTGAGCAGATTACCGGTACCCTGTTTATATTTGGGTCAGAAGGTTAAAAGTCAAGGTCATTATGCCCCGATCATAAAATAAATTGTCCGTACAATGACTCTTTTACTACACACATACTAATAATTGCTTTGGTGGGTCCTCGTTGTAACCTTTTTCTAGTTATTGGTCTGTTTTATACTAAACTGTTTGTTGTTAATCAATTATTTTGCTACTTAAATTTATATCGAAATACTTATATTTATATGGAAATCGAGCTCTGTTATTCATAAAATTTGTAAATAAAAGTTAAATTATACATATGCTGTCCTTTGGTCCTTATATAACTGATCTTGAAACACTAACATAAATATAACTGCATCCCAAAATATGGTTGTCGTGATTTATGGGTCGGTCATACGTGATGACACGCCTCAAACCAAGTTGATATATATTTATTCAGATAATAGATAATGACACCTGTTAATTAGATTGAAAGCATGCGGTAATAAGATAAAACTTATATACCTTTAAACAATTCAACCCGAGCACGTTACTTCAGTTTAAATAAAACACATTACCTTTAAAAACTAAAAGGTCAACTATTTATTCAGTATGTATCTTTAAAGGGAATGTAGCGACACAGCCAAACAAGATCTGTTATTGGGAGTTCTGAAAAACTTGGGAAAAGGTGAAATAATTATCAAAATCGGATGATAAACAAAAAAGATATGACCATTTAAAGGTTGTTCTAAAACGAATATTGGAGCCGCCATTTTTAGAACTATGACGTCATAGTTCCATATTGCCATATACGGAATATGGATAAATATCATTTAAAACAAAGAAAATCACTGCAAATGCATGCTCTTTTTTTACTGGTCATATAAAGCATTATTGCCATTAAGTATTACATATTTTTCATACAGTTGCTGTCATTATCCCCCTATAAATCAGTAAATTTTCATATTTATAAATATTCCATATATAGTCATTTAGAACCGTGATGTCATAGCTCTCAAAATGGTCGCTTCCATATCCGTTTCAACAGAAACTTCAAATGATCACATCTTCTTTGTTAATCATCCGATTTTGATAATTCTTTCACCCTTATTCAAGTATTTCAGATCTCTCAATAATAATAAAGATGGTTTGGCTGTGTCCTACATTCCCTTTAACGACATTGCTTACATGAAATAAAAATAATGTAATTTTTATTTATTTTCTCATTATTTATAATTATTCTAACAAATATAAATGATACATTACAATAAGAAATAATATAATGTAAACAATTTAAGATTCATCATGCAATTATTACTCAACAAAAAATGGTTATTCATTTATTCAATTCTTTATTCAGCATCAATATCAAACAATGTTCATCACCTATACAATGATGCGGTTACATTACACTAAAAAAAAAGCATGTATAATATTATCATAGAGTAAAGCTATATTATGATATGTATTACAATTATCCATTTATTGAAATGCACAAAAGGAAACTGAGTGCATATGTATATGAAACTGTATCAGACTTTCAAGGTAACTTCTTTAGATACTTCTATAATAGTAAGCGTACCCATTTCCCGCAACAACTGCACATAATACTTAAAAATCATAAAGTTAACACCATAACTTCAGCAAAATCAGTGTTTTTTATTTGATGTTTGATGGCTTATTTGGAAGTTGAAAATAGGTAGAAAACGCTGACCTTTTATGATTTTTACTGTTTTCCTGACCTTGATTGTGTATAGTATACTAATCTTATTATTATCATTGTTGTGTTTTTTTAGTATATCTCTGTAAACAACATATCTTTGATTCAAACTGAGATATACTCAACAAAGTGTTTAATTATCTTTAATAAGTAAATAATTAACAAGGTCAGCATTTTCTCAAAGGTCAGTGTTTTCCTCACAAATTTTGGGTCAGCGCATAGCTGATGTCAGCTATGAAAGTCAGCGAAATAGTATGGCCCGTGATTTACGGCTTATCGAGTGTGTTCAAACTCTCTCAAAGGCCATTACATTGACCTCTGTCAGCGTCTAAGAAAATAGCCTGCGATTAGTGTGTTAAAATACACGTTTAATGCTCTTTTGAAATTTTTCGTATTGGCGAGCATCAACATCAGTTACATAGAACGTCAGAATAATAAAAAAAAACTGCATAGGAGCCAATTTATTAGGCTAGCCTGCGATCACATAGATCAAATAACATAACTTCAACACTGTGACACCACCAACTATCGGCTGCTGATTGACACGTAATCAGTCGAAAGAAACACGACTTATTTTCTACATTTTGATATATATATTTTAAGTTAGTATGGCGGAGTGATATGCCAAAGTACAAACCTTTATTCTACGGCAATATAGTTCTGAACATAATTTACTGTATATTTAAAACATTCAAGCCGAACAATTGTTTTCTTTTGTAATTTAAGCATTTTATATACCAATGTTAATTCAGAAAAATATTAGTGCAATCAAGGAATTTTGCATTTCCATCGTTTTTCATCGTTTGCCAAGATTCTTGGTATTTGATGAGACGTTGACAGAAGTGTATGGTGTCAGACCAGTCAGGAAGTAATTAGGGTGCTAAAATAGCTCCTTGAAAAAATCCAAAGTTTCTATTTTGCATGTGTTTTTCCCAAGATTAGTTTGTAAGCTCTACTGGCCAAAGGCCGATGTTGAGTTGTCCGTGGTCCGATAACTTTTGTCTTGTTTACGTGATAGGGACTTCATTATTAATCGGATCTTTCAAAACTTTACCAGTGTCTTTATATCAATGAAAGCTTGGATGAGTTCGAAAAACAGCCAGATCAGGTTAGTAACACCAGAGTTATGGCTCTTGTTTTGCTGAAAAATGCCATATTAAGCCTTCTTTACACTCCAGCACCTTCATTTTGTATTTTATCTTTAAGAAACCTTGCCAGTGTATTTATATCAATGGATGCTCGGATGAATTCAAAAACCAGCCAGATCAGTTTAGTAACACCAGAGTTATGGCCCTGGTTTCACTGAAAAATGCCATATTAAGCCTTGTTGACACTCTAGCACCTTTATTTTGTATTCAGCAAAACTTTACAGGGATGATTAGTAGCAAGCCTTTTTGTGCATATCGTCACCTTGTTTCAGTTGTATGGTTGTGGGCGGAGTTGTGGCCATTTAAATATTTTGATACACATAATTTGTGTGGACTAGTTCTGCTGAACCCCTGGCCGAATTTCAGCGAAACTTGGCAAGGTTGATTAGCATCAAGCCTAGTTGTGCTTCACCATGTTCCGGTTGAATGATTTTTTGGCACAGTTATTGCCCTTTAAAGGTTTAACTACACAAGCTTTGTCCGGACTACTCCTGAACCCTTGGCTGGATTTCAGCAAAACGTGGCAGAGATGATAAGTATCAAACCTAGTTGTGCATATCATCACCCTGCTCCGGTTGAAAGATTTTTAGCAGAGTTATGGCCCTTTAAAGGTTTTACAACACGACCTGTGTCCGGACTAGTTCTGCTGAACCCCTGACCGGATTTCAACGTAATTTGGCAAGGATGATCAGTATCAAGCCTAGTTGTGCACATCATCATCATGTTCCGGTTGAATATATTTAGGCGGATTTATGGCCCTTTAAAGATTTTAATGGACATAATCTGTGTGGACCAGTTTTGCTGAACCCCTGGCCAGATTTCAACGAAACTTGACAAGGATGATCAGTATCAAGCCTAGTTGTGCATATCATCAACATGTTCCGGTTGAATGATTTTTGGCAGAATTATGGCCTTTTAAAGGTTTTAATACACAAGCTTCGTCCGGTTAAGTTCTCCTGAACGACTGGCCGGATTTCAGCGAAACCTTGCAGAGATGATTAATACCAAGACTAGATTTGCATATCATCGCGTTCCGGTTTAAACAAATTTGGCAGAGTTATGGCCCTTTAAAGGTTTTAATACACTAACTTTGTACAGACTAGTTCTCCTGAACCCCTGCCTGGATTTCAACGAAACTTGGCAGGAATTATCAGTACCAAGCCTTGTTGCACATGTCATTGCCATGTTCCGGTTTAATGAATTTTGACAGAGTTATGGCCCCTTATACACAAACTTTATCCGGACTAGTTTTCCCGAACCTCTGCCTGACTTAACAGGTATGTTCAGTACAAGCCTAGTTGCGCATATCATTGTCGTGTTCCGGTTCAATGATATATGGTGGTGTGTGGCTCTATAAAATGTTTTATTCCACAAACTTTGTCTGGACTAGTTTTCCATTCGGTTTCCAAGAAACTTGGTTGCGTATATATATCATTATCTCGTTGCGGTTGAATTATGTTTGGTGGAGTTATGGCCTTTTAAAGGTTTTAATACATAAGTTTTGTCCCGACTACTTCTCCTGATCCCCTGCCTGGATTTTCATGAAACTTGGTAGGGATGACCATTACCAAGCCTGGTTGCACATTATACCTTCATCGTGTTCCAGTTGAATGATTTTTGGCGGATTTATGGCCCCTTCTCCTGTTAGGGAGACCTACTAAAAACAACACCTAGTTAGGCCCGTAGAGCTTATGGGATGACGAGCAACACGGAGGTATGGCCCTTGATTTAGTTAAAAAGGCTATATTTTGCCTCTTTAAGACTATAGAGCCTTCATTTTCCATCAGATCTTTACATTTTTAATATCAATGAAAGCTCGGACAAGTTCGAAAACCAGTCAAATCGAACCAGTAACAGCGGAGTGATGGCCCTTGATTTAGTTTGAAAAAAAAGCTGTATTTTGCCTCGTTAAGACGATAGGGCTTTCATTTTTCATCCGATCTTTACCAAACTTTAACAGATTGTTTAGGTTACATTGCACCAATGGTTTTCCTTCTTTGTTTTATATAGGACGAATGTATATCAAGAGATAAAAAAATGCGCATTTTTCTCCGTAGAAACAGGGAGTACGTCATATGGTAGAAAATATTAAAACACATATCAATCAAACGATCGAGCGTCCGCCAATATAAAAATGCAATAAAAACGGGGGTCATTTATCGTGTAAGAACAAGCCAATCTGTTGAATGACGTCACGTTCTATTTTGACACGTCACAGATAGATTTACCCCATTTCTACTTTCGCTTTACTGTCTATGTCAATTATAATTAAATATCTCGAACAAACACTAATCAATGTTCACAATACATCATTTGGCTGAATTATAGGTAATAATAACAAAAAGCAATCAAAAGTATGCATTTTGTATCACTAGTAAGGCAGGGAAACGTTTTTTATTAGGCACTATTTGACCATACACCACGAAAGCACAAACGCAATGGTGCAATGTAACCGTAATTCAAAAAGACGGAGGGTCTATCGACATGTATGTACAAATAGCACAACCGTAAGATTACATCGATGGTGGTCATCACGCCCGATATATTTACCACATATTTCACTATTGTATCGAGTTCAGATTGGTATTGCATTTTCTCTCGCAAGATAAAATAAACAATAGTTTAGCTTTCTATCTATTTATTTATCGTACAGGGTAATTATATGTGTTATGTATATAGATATTTATTTGAAAGTATTGCATAAATCTTCTACGTTCTTATACTATATTAGAATAGTAGACATTGTCCTTGTCATATATTGATGTGCGTGTCAATAATTAACGAAAGATAACCTATCATACCTTACGTCTTTTTATTGATTATTGTTCCTGAATTATTAACACGTATCAGATCAAAGATTTCAAATATTCTTCTTTACACATTGTATGATATTGTTATATCACATGTTATAAATGTGTAATATATCAGAATAAATATGTATTTTTATACGTAAATGCAAAATGTATAATTAATTAAATAAATCTAAATGTAAGCCATATATCTTCACTTTGAATATAGTTCAATCAATAACGTAATACACAAGTACAACATTTAATTAAATGATAGAATATACTCAAATTTGTGTGAATAGTGCAGGTGTGAAAAACATGCTTATTGATAGTATTCACTCAACTTCGAGTGATTAGCTGACACCTTTAACAGTTATAATAGTTGTATACTAATTAGTGTTTTTAAGGAACGTTTGAATGCTCTGAAGTCGTTCAATTTTTAGATGTTTGCCAAATTATTATGAAGGATCTATTTAAAATTGAAGGCTTCCATTCTTCCATACTGGTTTTGAAATATTACACAATTCAAAACAGCCCCTCAATCAAATTCCGCTTCAACAATTTTACAATTTACCGTCATATTGCGACGACAAATATGTTCAACACTGAAATCAGATTAGCCTTGGATTAGGATAGAATAGAGAAAATCTTAAAATTACAAAAGCTAGAACGAATTCGACGGCACGCCATCGCAAATACCCACGTTTTCTTCACACAGGCCACCCCCACCGACCACCACCCACCACCAGACACACACATACAGGAGAACAACATATTATTATACATCTGTTGTTTATCTTTCATAGACGATTACATACACCAAGTTATGTGCACAAATATGGAAAAATGACTGTGTAATTGATTTTTTAATGTAATTGACCTTTTGACCTTCCCTCCACCACCACCCCCGCAGGTGTGGTTGTACTTGTGTATGTGGTCTTGCACGCCGTCATCATATGCTGACGTCAAACCCTAGGTTTGGTTGAATTTAGTAGGAGATACGGTAACGGATGGACAGACGCAAAAACGTGGGTATAAAAATAATTGACCCCCTGTTACCCTTCCCCCACCACCATCATCATGTTTCATTTGAAACATAATTACACACAAAAAAATGCCACAAATTTCCTCGCCCCTCCCCCACCCCCAACACACCAACCACCCCCGCCCACCCACCCTGGGCCCCCAGACAGACGTTCGAGTTCGAAATAATAAAATTGTTTGATATGGTGTTTAATCTTTCATCATGTTCATAGGCAAATTACATACACCATGTTATGTGTATAAAATATGGAAAAATGAGTGTAATTGTATGTTTAGTGTATTTGACATTTTGACTGAGGGCACCTGTGTGTGGAGCCATCATCATAATGTTTCATTTAATACACAATTACCAAAAATACAACGACCGCCCCACCCACACTGAGGCCCTCCGGGCAGACGTCCGAGTTCAAAATAATAAAATGTTTGTCTTTAATAGGCGAGTTATGTGCACAAATAAAAATGACAGTGTAATTGAATGTTTAGTGTATTTGACACCCCAACCCCCCATGCACCCCCCTCCCCCCAACCCACCCACTGAGGGCCCCTGGGCTCGGAGCCAAAAATAATATTGCTCTTGCACACCGTCATCATATGGTGAAGTCATACTCTAAGTTTGATTGAATTCCGTTCAGCGGTTTAGGAGGAGATGCGGTAACGGACGGACGGACGGACAGAGGCACTTTTAATATACCCAAAAACGTGGGTATAAAAAATCAGGATACATATTCTAACCTGCCCGTAGAGCAATCATGTTCGGCCTTTCCATCAACAATCATTTAACAACCAGCATCACAATTTGAAGATAAAAGCAGCTTAGAAATGTATTGTCATTGCCTAGTGGAGATGACTCAGATCCAAAAACGAATCATACCGAGTAGTTATATTGGTCAGGTTATATACAACGTAGATACTTATTTGAAATGATAGCATATTTCTTCTACGTTCTTATACTTCATTAGACATTATTTACGTGTCAATATATAAAGAAAAGAAAACCTGTTATACCATACGTTTTTATTGATTATCGTTCCTGAATTATTTACACTTACTGGATTATCGTTATTGAATACTTGACACGTTTGAGAATTATCGTTCCTGAATTATTTACACGTATGTACGTTTTCTATACTAAGTTATCGTTACTGAATAATTGACACGCATATATGAATATTGGTCTGATATAATTGCATAAACCACCTCTGGCGCGGTCTTAAAGATGAATGGCCACCCTTTTTGTATTATTATCAATTAACAAATTTAACTCTTAAACATCATATGGACATTTCTTGATATTCCCGGAGAAACATATATTTAAAACCGCTAATAAGTTGAATGTAAAAATAAGTATTATTTTCATGGCGTATATACTACTTTGTGACTGAACGGGGAAATAGGTAAATCTGAATTATATAGCTGCGCAACTATTGACAGATACTTGATTAATACATTTACCTGTGGATTATTTAATTTACCTGTTCAAAGTTTTCTACGTCATCAAATAAAATCTTATTCTCGTTTTTTCACAGATATTGCAATGTGTGAATTCTAGATGTCTATTGTTGTGTATTGATTTAGATTTAAACAAACATAAGCATGTTCATGAAACAAAACATGGCCGGAGAACTTTAAAAACCCGTCAGTTGAGGTTGCGAGATATAATATGTATAAATCAATAATATAAAAGTAAAAACAACCAATATCTGTCTAATAGGATGTAACAAAACAAAACAAAACAAAACAAAACAGTCAAAAAAAGAAACATCAACAAGAACTAAGAACAAGAAATAATGTTTATTCATTTTATCTAACAATTCTTTTTTCACAAGAAACGTTGGTTCATTGGTTGAATTTCTTTTGTAGAATTTATTTTTTAGATTTTTTTGCTCATAAGACATTTATTTTTATTTATTTATTATTAATATGATTTTTTGTCTCGCCTTTTCGAAGAAACAAAGAGACATAGGTGTTGCTTTTCCGGCGGTTTTGCGTTTAGGTAATTTTATCACAAACTGTATGCACTAGACCTTTCAAACTTTGCTTGCAGTTGTATCTTGAGTGGTACATCGCAACGTGACAAAGAAAATGTGGAAGTGACATTGACCGTCCAAGCAAAAGGCAGATAACTTAATGTTTTACCTTCAACTTTTGCGTTGAGGTCAATTTCTCGCAAACTGTATGCACTACACCTTTCAAACTTTGCTTATAGTTGTATCTTGGGTGGTACATAGCAACATGACAAAGCAAATGTGGATGTGACCTTGACCCTCCATGCAAAGGGCGGATAACGTTATAATTTTTACATTCAACTTTTACGTTTAGGTCACTTTTTCACAAACTGTATGCACTGGACCTTTCAAACTTTGCTTATAATTGTATCTTGAGTGGTACATTGCAACGTGACAAAGCGAATGTGGATGTGACCTTGACCCTCCAAGCAAGGGGCAGATAACTTAATAATTTGTACCTTCAACATTTTCGTTTATGTCACTTTCTCGCAAACTGTATGCACTACACTTTATAGTTGTATCTTGGGTGGTACATCGCAACGTGACAAAGTAAATGTGGATGTGACCTTGACGTTCCAAGCAAAGGGTAGATAACCTTATAATTGTTACTTTTAACTTTTGCGTTTAGGTAACTTTTTCACAAACTATATGCACTAAGACCTTTTAAACTTTGCTTATAGTTGTATCTTGAGTGGTACATTGCAACGTGACAAAGCAAATGTGGATATGACCTTGACCCTCCATGCAAAGGGCGGATAACGTTATAATGTTTACATTCAACTTTTACGTTTAGGTCACATTTTCACAAACTGTATGCACTGGACCTTTCAAACTTTGCTTATAGTTGTATCTTGAGTGGTACATTGCAACGTGACAAAGCGAATGTGGATGTGACCTTGACCCTCCAAGCAAGGGGCAGATAACTTAATAATTTGTACCTTCAAAATTTGCGTTTAGGTCACTTTCTCGCAAACTGTATGCACTACACTTTATAGTTGTATCTTGGGTGGTACATCGCAACGTGACAAAGCAAATGTGGATGTGACCTTGACGCTCCAAGCAAAGGGTAGATAACCTTATAATTGTTACTTTTAACTTTTGCGTTTAGGTAACTTTTTCACAAACTGAATGCACTAAGACCTTTTAAACTTTGCTTATAGTTGTATCTTGAGTGGTACATTGCAACGTGACAAAGCAAATGTGGATGTGACCTTGACTCTCCAAGCAAAGGGCAGGTAACTTAATATAATTTTTACCTTCAACATTTGCGTTCAGGTCACTTTCTCACAAACGTTATGCATTAGACATTCAAACTTCGCTTTAGTTGTATCTTGGGTGGTACATAGCAACACGGCAAAGCAAATGCGGATGTGACCTTGACCCTCCATGCAAAAGGCAGATAACATTATAATTATTACATTCAACTTTTACGTTTAGGTCACTTTTTCACAAACTGTATGCACTAGACCTTTCAAACTTTGCTTATAGTTGTATCTTGAGTGGTACATTGCAACGTGACAAAACAAATATGGATGTGACCTTGAACCTCCAAGCAAGGGGCAGATACCTTAATAATTTGTTCCTTCAACATTTGCGTTTAGGTCACTTTCTCGCAAACTGTATGCACTACACTTTATAGTTGTATCTTGGTGGTACATCGCAACGTTACAAAGCAAATGTGGATGTGACCTTGACTCTTCAAGCAAAGGGCAGGTAACTTAATAATTCACTTTCTCACAAACGTTATGCATTAGACCTTCAAACTTCGCTTGTAGTTGTTTCTTGGGTAGTACATCACAACGTGCCAAAAAGCAAATGTGGATGTCCAAGCAAAGGGCAGATAACTTTAATTGTTACATTTACATCGCTTTCTCGTGAACTATAATTATGCACTAGATGCTTTAAAGCTAGTTTATAGCTTAATCTATTCTATTTTGACATAGTTGTGTCTTGGGTAGTGCATCTTTTTGGACGCATGGATTTATTTATTTTTTGATTTTTTATGATTTTATTTTTATAGTATGGCATTTTATTTTTTAAACACAATTAATGCACTTAAATGTCATCTCAGCAAAATGTAAACTCCATTCTTTTTCTTTATTAAAATGTTTACAAACTTTCGTTTGAGCATCATTTATCTTTTATTTTTAAGTCCCGCCCCCGTTAGACGAGTCGTGTGAATCCGCGGATTTCTTGTTTATTTTTTTTTCTCATAAGAAACTTTGGTTCTTGTTTTTGTAACCGGAGGCCCCGGGTTCAATCCTCCGTGGTGCCACTGAGTTTCGTCGGTGTGTTCTTGGGCAAGACACTTTCCCTTAGCCTCATCCGTCGGATGGGGACGTAAAGCGGGAGGTCCCGTGTATCGGTCTATCCTTCAAGCACATTAAAGAACCATAGGAATCTATTCGATACTAAGAATAGGGTACGGTTCCCGGAATCCTATGTATCCTTCCCCTCTCTTTGGGGCGGCTCTAAATAACCTATACTGTGTTGTTGAGCCGTTAAACAACATTCAAGTCAATGAATTGGCAGCTTAGGATCCCTTGTTGGAGTTTTACATAAAGTTATAGAGAAGAACTTCAAAAATCTTCTTCTCTGAAACTACAAAGGATGAAGGTTTATTCTAACACACTCGCATTATAAGCCTAGTTTAACATATCTCGTTATATTCAGGAACGTTATATGACGTCACATACTTTTCACTTGTGTTAGTATAGAAACAGAACACCGCTTACGGTGAACTAGTCGAATAATATATCACGGTTTGGAGTTCAATTGTAAACATTAATTCACGAGCCCAGAGTTCAATTGAAATTCCTTGGTTTTACAATTGAACTCCAAACCGTGATATATTACACGATAATTCACCGTAAACGATGTTCTGTTTTTTGTTTATTTATTATCAGCTTATGGATCCTCTACCAAGTTTGTTTAAATGGTGACCCTTGGGTCAAATTTGGCCCCGCCGTTGGGGTCACAGTTTTACATAAACGTATATAGGGACAAATTTCAAAAATCTTCTCCATATTTACCATTATTGTCCTCAAGTTTGTTCAAATGGTGACCCTGGGGTCAAATTTGGCCCAGCACCAGGGGTCACAGCTTTACATAGAATAAGGAAAAACTTTAAAAATCTTCTTCTCTGAAACTGCAAGAGTCAAAGGTTTAATATTGTGTAATTCCACTCAGCTTATGGTCCCCTACCAAGTTTGTTTGAATGGTGACCCTGGGTTTCAATTTGGCCCCACCCCACGTGTTATATGTTTTACATAGAGTTACATAGGAAAAACTTTAAAAAATCTTCTTCTCTGAAACTACAAGAGCTAGAGGTTCAATATTTTGTGTTTACCGTCAGCTTATGATACTCTACCAAGTTTGTTAAAATGATGACCATGGAGTCAAACTTGACCCTTTCCTCGGGGTCACATGTTTTACATTTTGACTTATAGGGACAAACTTAAAAAAATCTTCTGTGAAATTGCAAGAGTTAATAGTTTAATAGTTTGTATTTACATGGTGACACTCTGTTCAAATAACCAATTGTTTGGATATATTTGTGTGCCCGAAGTCAAATATACAGATAAAGTGACGCGTAACTATGAATTTGCTCTCACTTGTGTCAGAATACTGTTTTTAAAGTTTCCAAATATGAAGATGAAATTACTACGTGTTAAAATATTGCATTTCTTTGCATAGAACCGACTACCCGGTGCAAATGTCTACGTTTCACATTCTTTAAATAAGAAATTTGTAGAAATATAAGGATTGTTTTGACTTTTGTTTTACAGAGTAAACCATCGTCTGCAAAACGGCTGGTAACCCCTTTTATGTGACAATGTGAACTGCGACAATGTAAACATAAATGATCCGGAAACCGGGTTAGTTAGCATTACCCCAAGGTTCCTTTCCTTTAGTGTCTCACTTAACCATTGCTTATGAACTATGCTGCATTATTATTAAGAAATACTTTTGTGGAAAACATGAAAGATTGTTAAAATGTATTTGTTTCAAACCTTCAAGTCTTCAGTATAAAACATGAGAGGCCAATCTCGGCCCGTATTCATAAAGCAACTTAAGTGAAAAAGGTTACTTAAGTCAAACTTTAAGATTTTTACATATTTTTAAATGTCCTTTCTCACTGTAAACCATTTATTTTAAGAGATCTATTTAGCTGTAGATTTTAATTATCCATAACCGTATCAACAATATCAAGAAAACGTCTTAAATCGATAGAAAAGGGTTTTTAACATTTTTATAAAATTTGACTTAAGATATGGCTAAGTAGCTTTATGAATACGGACCAGCTCTGCTCCAACAGTCCATAGGTCGTAGATATTGCATTTGACAACTATACTTTCATTTTGAAATGAATCCCTTCTCGATGTGTATACTGTACATGTATGGGGTGTAATGACAAAGGGCGGACGAATGAAATTTACAATTTACAAAAATATTTAAACAAATCAGGTCAAACAGATCAGGTTGTTCTTGCACATGCACATGTCCAGTTTTTGCTCATGTGTATGCAAACAAAAACTTCACCAATATGACCTTGTTCATAGAGACACAACAATTGATAGGGGTGGTTGATTAACCAAGAACACTTAGCATGCCATTATTAAATGGTGTAAGCCCTTGTTGCTCTGGCTTCTGTCAAGTCACATAGTACTTGTTTGTGGCTTTCTATAGGCGTGTTTATATTTCATATATACATGATCATCTTTGTGTATATACTTATATTGCCTATTAGTGCTGCCTTGTTTGTGAAAGGATAAAGCTTGGCGGGGATTTCTTTATTTAAACTGTCCCGTTAAGTTTGGATGACAATAGAGTAGAGTTAGGTTTAGTGCACCCTAGAACCTGGGTTAAACGCCCATCGACCCCTTTTTGCCATTGACCATTTCAGGGTGGTACACCTATTGCCTACCATTTTATGTGTGTATGTCGTATAACTTGTTTTGTTCTTTCCAACTCTCCTTTTTCAATTAGCGGAACAGCTAACCCGCCAATAACATCCACAATTAACAACAAATGCACAGCGTTTTTAAATCTAGTGTATGTTTATAACACACATTTTGATAATCGAAACTCTGTAGACACTATATATGTATGTAAACGGCATTAACCAGCCAGGCCAAACCCCGAAACTGGAGCGTCGAATTAAGAGTTACCAACTCATAATTCATTTTAGGCATATTCAACCACGGGTATTTTAAGACCCCATCAATGAACCTATACATATACATTATTATATGACCTGAACACCTCGACAGTGTTTTGATAAAAGGCTGTGTAGTGCAACTTTTGCCGTTATTTGGCGGGTTGGTTTCTTTAATGTTTGTTTTTATATGTTATAGTTATTAGCTCTACTGACCGAGCCATGTGAGATTATGGGATTAAGTGTCTGTCCGTCCGTTTACTTTTTTCTTGTGGGCCTTCTAGCCCCTCCATTTTTCATCCGATCTTAACTAAACTAGCACAGATGTTATATATACATAATATGATCCCGGACGAGTTCTTGAATGAGCCTACATTCTACAGCTTCATCAAATACCAGAGATTGGAAATTTGCCAATGTTACACCTATTTTCAAAAACGGTAATACATCCGATTCTGGGATCTATTATCCGATTAGCCTTAGATTAGATTAGATCATGGCGGGGATTTCTTTATTTACACTGTCCTGTTTTAATGGACTGACAGTAGGGTAAGTGTGAGGTTTGGTGCACCCTAGAACCGGTTTAAACCCCCAGTGGCCTACTTTGCCACTGACCGTTCCAAGACGGTAGCCCTATTGTCAACCCTTTTGTGTTTGTGATGTCGTTTGCATTTATTATTACCTTTGCCTTCTTGTTTGTCTGTTTGCGTGTTTGTTTCTGTGTTTTGTGGTTGACTGTCCTCCTTGAATGCTACTTTCCCTGTCCGATCTTTTTATATTTTGTTTCTTTATAGTATTATATTAAATGCTGCATAAGTAATTTTGGTTCCTGTAACCCATGGACTCCCATGAAACCCAAATTGTGATAGCCCTTAAAAAGTGTCATTTCACATCACATCAAATGTTGCGTGGAAGCTGTGTTTACAGGTCTATATCTCTTACATTTCTTGTCCTAGCTCAACTAAATTTGGGAATTGTTTTCCTTATAGTATGTTGTAAAGGGTCTTCCAAAAATGCTCCCATGGAACCGAAATTGTGATGGCCCATAAAATGTGCAATAAAGCTAGATCAAGGTTTGTGTGTAATCTGTTGTATAAATCTATAATTTTGATTTGGGATTTCTTATAGCATTATGCATCTTATTCACACTTCACCCATATTGGGGCATGGCTCCCTCCTCCCCTCTTCCTCCCCCAACCAAAGACCCATTTTTTGTTTTAGTTAATTCTTACACATATAGCTATCTTATGCGACCCCCCCCCCCCCCCCCACCGGAAGCCAATTTCCCCCCAATATTTACCCCGCCCACCCATCACATCCCACCCCACACCTGAAACCCGATTTTTTTTTTTTTTTTACATATTTCTGTGTTTTTTTGGTTTATTAATTCTACACCTATAGCTGTGTTGCGCCCTCGCCCCACCCCCAACCTCACCCACACCAACCACACCCACACCCCCACCCCATCTTCATCACCACCCGATTGTTTTTGTTACATTATCTCTGTGTAGTTTTGTTTTATAAATTTATAAATGCGTTGTGGTAGATGTTCTATCAGGTGTCCTCGGGTATTAGTCCTTGCCTGCTTGGAGCTACACTCTTTTTAATCTTTATTCTAACACGACCTCTGCAGTCTTTCATATGTACACAAAGAAGGGAGACAGCTGTATGTTATTCTACGATAAAACACAGCTGTTACATTAATTCCCCGCGTATATTTCATCCGTTGGAAGCGCAACGTTACATGACGTCACTTGGTAAATATACGTCACGAAGACAAACTGAACAGTAATTTTAATGAAATGTTAATTACAACACAATTGCCATTCTCCCAAACCGTGCACACCCCCGAAATAAACCCATCATATGCACATGTACATATAACATTAATAAGCATCTTGAACAAGGTGAGAACGTGTGACGTCATACAGCGCAAGCTATATGACGTAAGCAATGACTTAATTGTCTGTCACGTGAAAACTAGTGCATTGAAACGCAGAACTTTGCATACGGGGGCGCCCAATGGAACAGCCTGTAAACATAGCAGCCTGATTACCTTGACCTCCGAGATAATATATAGTGCCCCAACAATAGCGTAAATAATGGGGTAATTGTTGTGTTAGAATCGAAATAAATACGGACCTGTATTTTATCGGTGAATAAAATACAGTTAGTCGTTCGGATGCGAGAAATTAAATCACTCGTGCTAACGCACTCGTGATTTAATTACTACGCATCCAGTCTCCTAACTGTATTTTATTCACCGATAAAACACAGGTACTTATTTATTATTTAAGAAATAATAAATAAGTACCTGTGTTTTATCGGTGAATAAAAGAAATAATAAATAAGTACCTGTGTTTTATCGGTGAATAAAATACAGTTAGGAGTTTGGATGCGTAGTAATTAAATCACGAGTGCGTTAGCACGAGTGATTTAATTTCTCGCATCCGAACGACTAACTGTATTTTATTCACCGATAAAATACAGGTCCGTATTTATTATTTCGATTCTAACACAACAATTACCCCATTATTTACGCTATTGTTGGGGCACTATATATTATCTCGGAGGTCAAGGTAATCAGGCTGCTATGTTAACAGGCTGTTCCATTGGGCGCCCCCGTATGCAAAGTTCTGCGTTTCAATGCACTAGTTTTCACGTGACAGACAATTAAGTCATTGCTTACGTCATATAGCTTGCGCTGTATGACGTCAAACGTTCTCACCTTGTTCAAGATGCTTATTAATGTTATATGTACATGTGCATATGATGGGTTTATTTCGGGAGGCTGCACGGTTTGGGAGAATGGCAATTTTGTTGTAATTAACATTTTATTAAAATTACTGTTCAGTTTGTCTTCGTGACGTATATTTACCAAGTGACGTCATGTAACGTGTCGCTTCCAACAGATGAAATATACGCGGGGAATTAATGTAACAGCTGTGTTTTATCGTAGAATAACATACAGCTGTCTCCCTTCTTTGTGTATATGGAAGACTGCAGAGGTCGTGTTAGAATTATTAATTAACACCATTGATTCAGTTGTATGTAGCAATAATGAAAAAAGAAAGCTGACGATTGCAAAATATATCGTTCAGTCCATACTATTCAGAGAATATCTATTTACTTCAAAATGATATCAGCAATTTATTCCAGTGATATTTAATATTAAAAAGTGTAAAACCCTGAACATGGGCTTTAATAAGCCTAGTCATAATTATAATATGAACAATGAATTGTTGCAAAATGTTTCTGAAGAATGTGATTTGGGTGTACTTATATCTTGTGATCTTAAACCATCTAAGCACTGTGTAAATGTTGCTAAACATGCTAACATGCCACTTGGCATGATTAAGAGATACATTGTATCAAGGGACAATAATGTCATAGCCAGGCTATATAAGTCACTCGTAAGATCCAAACTTGAGTACTATGTGCAGGCATGGAATCCTGGAGCAAGTAAAAAACAGAGCAACCAATCTAATACCCGAAATTTTAGATAGGTCGTATCATGAAAAACTTGAACATTTATATCACTACTCTTGAACTTCGCAGGCATCGTGGTGACCTTGTTGAAACACATAAAATTCTTACTGGAAAAGAAGGTATTGATAAACATAAGTTAATTACTTTGAACGTTGCAACAACACGAGGAAACTCAATGAAATTACTTAAACCTACATCGAGATTAAACATTCGACAAAGCTTCTTCAGTCAAAGAACCATTTATAAACGCTTGGAATCGTCTTCCGGACAACAATATGAACAAATTTAAAAACGCCTTAAAAAGACGTAAATGAATTAGATGGGGTTTCCATGACTAAGTCGCTTAACGCCTAGGCCGCACTCTTGTGTGTGGAAACGGGTATAACAAGTATAACAGATACAAAATTATCACACACACACACACACACGGTAGGTCTTTGCACGTTTCTTTTTGAATGTGACACGTTCTCTAACTCAAAAATGTCACTGAAGAGAGGTGAAATAGAATCAATGATTATCAATTTATCAATTTTTTTGTTCATATCATTAAACATATTGAAAACCAACGATTAATTTCCACTTATATATCTTTTAAAACATACACGAACAAATGTAATCCTCGTTCCTCTTTTTACTTTAAAGCTAATATATACGGAATGTACTCCATCAATTTTTTAAAGCAATAAAACTTTGACTAAAATGATAATTCACGACAACAAATTATGTTCTGCTCCTCAACCTTTGTTTAAAGTTGTATATCACAAAGCCCTATAATATTCCTATCAAAATATATAGCTTACCGGGCTTCTAATGAATTTTACATTGAATTGAGTTAAATTACACACATTTTGGAGTTATTTTGACTAGGTGTTTTTTATACATAAATGGTCTTAAAACACTGACGTAAATTTAAAACCGGGCATCCATTTGTACGTGATCCGTGGTCCGTGTCCGTATCCGCGTCCGTATCCCGTCAGTGCATGCGTGAAGCGAACATCCATAGACCGGTGAAAAGAACTCCGTGAAAACTTTCTTTTGTAACTTCAGTAACTTCAGTTTGTCCTACGTACAAAATTGGAAGAACATAGCCATTTCCTGAGTATGGCTGCTATTGCGATTCACAGAGGTCATAAAAAACAAGGTAAACATAGGTGGTGGATACGTGAAATAATTCAAAAACGTCTTCAGTATGGTACATACAATCACTTAGTGAAAGAGTTGGAACTGGATGAGGAAGAATTTCAGTGTTACTTCAGACTGACTAGGGAACAATTTAGACAAGTACTCTACATGGTGGAAGAATATTTGGAGGTAGTGAGCAAGACAATGGAGGCAATATGCTAGAAACAACGGCTAGCCATATGCTTTAGGTATGTGTGCACATACTGACATGTACAAATTTAATAAAACAATTAGTGGCTTCTATAATTGTTTATTTGATCAAATGACAATGTGTCTTAATTACATACATGTAATACAAATTTTCAATTTGAAATAATTTCTGAGAAAAATGCCTGATTTTCTCCTGTTTACATTGTTTATCTAGTCGACTGGATTGGGCTTTTGTCAAGTCCAGGATTGAAGTTTCAAATGCGGACATCTGCTCATTTTTCTTCTTCTTGGCGTTGCGTAGTGTCACCTCAAACAACTATGCATATTGTTAAGACTGTTACTACTGTTGACCTGCACAACCTCCTTCAGAGGCAAATTACAGCTACTACTGTTAATATTCTAGGCGATTTTAATGGGGGTGGGTGTGTGTGTGTGGAGGGGGTGGGGGGGGGGGGGGTCTAGGTGATTTTAATGTGGGGAGGGGTCGAAGGTCTTTGAGGTAGGAAACCGTGGATCGCTACAGGCCAGTGACATAAGGAACAAGTTCAAAGACTACTTCACTCACATCAATGCTGTCCCATGGCAAGAAGGTCATGTCCGCACAGGTTACTTCGGGGACAAGTGAACTGTAATAGATCTAAGATGTATATGTTAATGCTGCTACACCTTTTAATCATTTACCTGCAACTATACTGTGTCTCCTGTGTCTCAACTAACGGGTGATCCTCGTCATCAGATTATGCTTCTCCACCTTTCCCCATGTTGCTATATCAGTGTTAAAAAGTAAAATATTAGTGTGTTCAAATGTGTTCATGTAATGTATGACTGCGAGTACTAAAGAATACATTTTCTTCGGTTAAATAAAGAGTTCTTGAGAAAATTAAATGTTTGCTGTTATTCTCTTTCCGTATTAGCACTGGTAAACATGTCCGTAAAACCTACAAAACAACAGATATCCATGTTGTCGCAAATTGCGGAAAATCTGACTCGAGCAAACATTCGTTTAATATATATACCAATCATTACATTTTATGTAAAAGAAATGAAAGCGATACCTAGCTTCCTGCAGAAAAGAGTCTAGAAACACCAGGATATTCATATATTTCCAGTGGACCTGGATACTTGCTCCACTTCCAGATCTCTTTTTGCTGGCTATTTCCTTCTTCTTTTTAACATACGTGTCCCGCAGCGTCCGCCATCGGACTTTGACGTCATCTGCAGAAATATAATGCAAGGTAATTCATTATAAAACTAAAATGCTATGGCATTAAAATATATTCTTACTATATATATTTATATAATTTATATAAATATAAAATTAAAACAATAACTTCATCCAGTGAGAAGGGTTCATGTGTTATATATATATACACATGTATACCTGTTAGCCCTGAAATTTTCAGTACCTCTGCAATGGACCGCCATATGTAATCAATTGCATCGCAAACTGCCGGGTTTTTGCCTGACCAGATCTTCTTTTTGGCATGATAGGTGCTGTCGAAGAAAAAGACGTCACTTTCAACAGCTTCGTGTCCGCCAAAAATCTAGCGATTCGTCGCGGACGCGGACACGGAACTGATTAATGGATGCTTCCCAAATATTTCTCTATGTAATCGATTTTTCACTGACACGGAACGGACGCGGATACGGACACGGACCTCGAATCACGTACAAATGAATGCCCGGCTTAACTGTATGGCCAACTATGCATGTGACTGTCGTCTCGAGTAATTGAGAATTTAACGCGTATCGTTTGTTTGCAAAACAGGGGCTGGCGTGGCGCAGTCGGTAGCGCGGCGGATTTGTAACCGGAGGCCCCGGGTTCAATCCTCCGTGGTGCCACTGAGTTCCGTCGGTGTGTTCTTGGGCAAGACACTTTACCTTAGCCTCGTCCGTCGGATGGGGACGTAAACCGGGCGGTCCCGTGTATCGGTCTATCCTCCGAGCACGTTAAAGAACCATAGGAATCTATTCGATAATAAGAGTAGGGCAGGTTCCCGGATTTCTATGTATCCTTCCCCTCTCTCTGGGGCGGCTCTAAATAACCTATACTGTGTTGATGAGCCGTTAAACAACATTCAATTCAATTGTTTGCAAAACGAGCCGTGGGCTGGTGTTACATTTTATTTAATAGTTTGAATTATATTTTACTGATTTTCAAAAGTCGTACACCGGTAGAAAGTGTACACAGTTTTCTTTTAAGAGAATTAATTTTCTTTATTGTTATTCGGTAATAAAGAATCTATTTTGGTGGTTAAGAAACAAACTCGCTTTCTTTATTAGGCATCCGCCATTTTGTTTTTGTTTTAATTTTTCTGATTTTACCAATTTTCAGCAATCCGTATTACATCTTTATGGTAATAATATCTCATAAAACTGTATGTCTTGCAATGCATTGGTTTTTCATCTGTATTCCACCAGATCTATTAAAAAAATCTGGAGTAAAATGATAAGTTATACACAGAGATACTGAAACTGTACCGCCTATTTTCCCATATTTTTTTATTTATTTTTTTTGGTTGATATTTTACTGTCTTAAAGCCTTCTATATATATCCATATCTACTGAAATGCCAAAAAAAGGGAACAATTATGTTATCAAATAAAACACAGACATATTAATAAACAGATAGGAAACTCTCTATCTGAACCAATGAAGTACCCAAAATATCACGTGGCAACTCAAATATCAACTCCTCATTCATTTATTCATTGATTTTGATGAGAATTCATTCAAAAGATCATAATTAATATATCAAAATCAATATATAATAATTATGTCTGTCGTATCTTTTTGTGATTTGGTCTGTGAATAAAATTATTATTTAGGCCTAAAAAAATCTTAGATTTGAAAATGTCCAAATTGCCCATGTTCACCATTCATTCATCCAGCCAACCTTCTTAAGAACTTTTGCAACGGCCCCCTGGCATCAATTTTGCGCCTTGTAACGCGCGCACTTGTAAGTGTTCTTGCGCACAAAATAGATCTAAATATAAAACAAACGTTTATGCTGACGAAGTAATTATAACATTCATATATATTTGTTTGATCGTTATAATCATATTTCAGTGTTTTTCTACAAAGGAATTTTAATAAACGTGATAATATAGATTTAGAGGTACGAGCGTCGCGTAGGAATATAAATATCGTATTTTTCATATGTAAGTTGGTCTCGGGCTCTGGCGGGGATTTAAAACGTTTACCTGCGTAAAGTTGGATGTGGATATAATTTGTTTTTGACAGATTAAAACAATATATTCAAGGTAAGTTGGACTTTATTTGTGTTTTATGTTTTAATAGATATTCAAATCATATTTAACTCGTCCGTAAAATTGTCTATTAAAATCCCATTTTGATGATTTCAAGCGTAAAACGTGTGCACAAACTGTGACATTTTTATTTACATTTTGATATTTCAGAAATCTTGAGCGATCGCTGACATTATGTTAAGATTTCTACGAAGGGGGCATCCTCCAAAGGAGAGTGAGGGCAGAGACAACCAGAAAAAGGAGCTGTTTGGATTTCGCCGGGTGAGTTGTAGTCTTTGTGTTTCAAGAGGCAGCCATATTGAATGCAAGATGAGTCACCTGTCATTGTTTACTCGAATTAGTTCGTTCATTCCATAATTGACACTATAGGTGGATCGCATATATGTCTGATATCACGTTACTGACATTGCATCTGATATAAAGATAGATGGAGTGTATCGTCACTCTCGATGTCAAACCACAGGGAGAGGTGCCAGCTAGGGAATTGCAATGTGTACCCCATGCTGGGCCTCTGTTTATTGTAAAATGCATTGATTATTCATGTCAACAATATGTGTATGAGTGTATGGTTATTTTCTTGATGATCAGTTCTGTCTGGCGATAATTCCATACCCAGCTGGGGACCTAGCAATGGCGTGCGTCTGTCTGACATAGATGCGAACTATAAGTAAGGTTAAAAAAACAACATATCTGGGACCACTTACGGAGGCAGGTTCCACGATGCTAACTGCAAAGTTGAATATATTGATCTATATTGGGCAGGGTGGGATAGTTGCCAGTTCAAAATCGTTAAGACAAGACATCTTATCAATTACGGGTGTTGTTAATGTTTCAAGTAAGCAGCCCACAGAGCAGAGTAACTGGGTATTTTGATCGATACTTGTATAAAATACTAGTAAATTAAAGGCAGAATATGCTTATTAACACATAAACAAACAGTTGACGAAGCGTTTCAACAAAATTACTTAGAGAATTACGCTAACAAATCATCTGAATAAAATTAAGCAGTACACACTATGCCGACTAAATATCTGTGTACTAACTACGCAGTATAACCTTAATGCTGCGCCGGCGCTAAGCACAATACACAAAGTGTGCAGATCCAGATGGTTTATTTATAGCACAGGTAATCTTTATGTAAACACAAGAGTTACTGTTTGTAATCAGTTGTTTCTATAAAGGCTGGGTACATCATGTGATTTAATGCACATTTGACTGTAATAATATGTATACACAGATACTTGACACAAAGTCTCTATCATCTCCATTAAGCAGGCTGCATTAAGGTTAACAATAAGCATATTCTGACTTGTAAGTATAATAGCTGGGTAGACCAGTCAGAGTATAGCAGAGGAAAATCTCTGCATACCGCCTCTTAATGACACCCTTGATTAATTGCCAGTTGCAGTCCTCGTCATGTTCGAGCATTCAAATCATTTGACAGGCATAAATGCTTGATGGTCTTATTTTCATTCCTAGGAGCAACATTTATGTCTAATTCCCCAGAGTCTTCCAATACACTCGATATCAAATATCTCCATGTTGGTTCGGTGTTAAGACTGGTTCTATCGAATACTCTACACCAGTGTCATCATTAACATTTCCAAAATACTCAAAATAAACGGGATCATTTCATTTGTTCAGAGTCTGGTATCAGATTTAATATACATCTAGACATGACAATCATTGCTCTTATGGTAGTATGTACCATAGAGCCTTGGTTTCCATGCCTTTAATGATAGGTAGGACCCATACCGACCCCCATAGATACTTTTCCGGCAAGGTTTCTGAAGACAGGACACATTTTAATAGAACAAACCTTAAATACCAAACTTGCATGCATAAAACTCACCAAAGAGAAGAATGACATGCTGATATAGTTGGTATTCACACGCCACTGTTAATTTCAGACATAATTTGAAATAATCTCATTTTTGTGTGTCGTACCATATTTGGAAACTTAACCCCACCCTACTCACACACTTGACAATTTCCAGTTTGCATTTTTTTGTGTTATTTTTAGGCGGGTTAAATGCGGAATGACACAACGGGAGATATTTCAAAAGGTAAACATTCCAGAAAAATATGTCTGCTGAAACATGGACAGTCAAATAAAAAATGTCTAGATCGACAAGATATTCTTCTCTTTGGTGAGTTTTATGGTATTTAAGGTTTAATCTGTTGACTTACGGCAGTTATTTATGCAGGCATAGCTTAATGTCTTCAGAAACCTCTCTTGATTGATCCCGTTACCTACCTATTCTATAAAGGATCGCATCGTAGGTCTATTGTAGGTACACACCATATTAAAGATCTATGATTCTCGCAGCTAATTTAACAACCATAAAAACCTTATCGTGAAAACTTTTGCTAAATGTCAAATGACCTTTGTTTCAGCTTATTGAACATGGATTTCCCAGTAAGCCATCCGCACTTGCTTTCGACCAAAAGCTCAAACTTATCGCAATTGGAACAAAATCGGGAGCCCTTAGAATGTATCCTTTTTTAGAATTAGAAGAGGTTTCCTACACACATTTGGGGTAAGTCTTTACTTCTTCTGGCCTTTGGTCATTTTATTGTGTATCTTTAGTTTAAATTGGCTAAATAAATCTAAAATGCTCGGTGATGGAATTTTTAAGAGGCGATTGAAATATTTTCAGTGCTGCTTTCACTCGTTTTTTATGAGGCCACCACCAAATGGTGAGTAGGCATATAGCGTTAGCCATGTCCGTCTGTCTGTCCCGAAAAGTTTTGTCTCGTCCAGCAGTTTCAAACCGATTGTTTCAAAACTTTACAGGATGCTTACCAATGATGTCACGGTTTGCATATCGATCCTTTTTCCGTCATTTTTTTTCGATGGTTGTTTTCAGTGGGGGCATCTGTGTACCATGGACACATTTCTAGTTTTCTTTCAGTGTTAATTTCTCCTAACATTAATGATGAAATAACCCTAAACTGTTTTATCTGGAGCACAGAAACTTTTGACATAACTGCAGAAAGTAATTTTACTCATTTAAAATTAATTTTGAAATCATTTTTTTTCTCCTTTATTGTTGTAATGTATAAGGCTTTTTTTAAAGTCCCTATTCATGCAGTCCCTTTTCACTGAAATGTCGCTACCAAATTCACAAGTTTACACAAGGATTTAGGGCATTTGATCTTCATTAATGATTATGGTTGAAATTATGGTCAATTACAATAATTCATGCAAACCGAAAGAGCATTGTTGAATAGCAAGTGATTTCAGTGTTTGCTTTATGCTCTTTGAAGCCGTCTTATATACCTAATGAGAGTACTGTGGTATCGACAGATTAATTATTCAACAAGGTAGCGCAGTTATGAAGTGACAGCGTAGCGTGGTGGATTGCGCCCATTGTCAAATGTGTAGTCATAGTAGCCATTTCAATGCATTGTCTGGTTTTTGAAGTTTGACCCGTTTATGAAGTAGGATACTCTTTCCCATTATTGTGGTCAATACAATTAAGTTTAGTTGTGGTTAAACAATGACCATGATGACATTTGTTATTAATGGTGCCGCAGTATAATTGTTTGCTGGTATCACAGAGCTGTAGATAATTTTTGACTGCAGTGAGTATTTACTCCTCGGATTCAAAATGAATGAGTAACAAGGAACTCGTTCAGAGTAAACACTGTTTTAAGTTCATGCTTTCAAAATGGATGAGAATTAATACATTTTAAAAGAAACTATTTTTACAACTATTCAGGTTAAATGGAAGTTAAGTAAAACAAAAAAAACACTGTATGACCTTAATATTATACAGTTGCTTGGAACAATTTTCATCATGTAAATATGGAATAAACTGTTCCGCAGTACAATACATACAAATAAAATACTCGTGATATTTAAAAGTTATGAGTTTTTGTAGAAACTTAATGAGTAATGATATAATTTTAAAAAACAGGTTTTTTATACAAAAAGTTCGAGTAAATTATGCAAAATATCAGCTTATCTATAGTTCTGTTAATATCAGTCCTTCTGTCCCAGACCAGTTTCTCGGACATCAGGGATGGGCATATAATGTCGCACTAAATTTAAAGGACACGCATCAATCTTGAAGAATTCTTCACACAATAAAATTAGCGTCTCGATTTCTTAATACAGTAACATTTTGGCTTCAAACCTGCTTGCATATAATTCCATTTTGGAGTTTTCATTTGTTATTATTTTAGCTTGGGTTTAAATATTATAATTGGCAGTAAGTACCACAACCACCACCACCACGCAGAATCGCTGACTTAAAGACAGTATGAATGCCATGTCCAAACACAGGAATTTCCTAAATTTTCCCCATGAACTTCCAAATTTGATATACAGGAAGTTTGAACTTCCTAAATTCGAACCTGAGTGGAAGCACTGCAGTGTGCTTTTAAATTTTAAGGTTTATAAAAAAAAAAAGTTATACATAACCATAACCATATTATGAATATGTTATTCTATATATACGCATTTATGTCTGTCCATCAAGCGGAATTAAGGTCAATTAAACAGTCAAGGTTGTACATGAGGACTCCATCTCAGTAGTTTACAAACCTTAGTACTCTGTTAGGCTACAAACCTACGTTAGCCTTGAGGCTAAACTATGGCAACATGTTTCTTATAATCTGATCAAAAACATTTAGTGTCTAGGTCTTGTTCTTGTTCCACATCTGTTACCATAGGATGTGTGAAGTTGTTGTGATAGAATAGTACACTTCTCTGTGGCCTACATTTGTATGTCAAGTGACGGCCTACTTTTCGAGATTCTTGAAGCTGGGAAGACTGAGCAGTTTTTTTTCTCTATACTTTGGGAACATAACCCACACGGTGACAATCTTAAAGTTTGTGGGGTGTGGGGGAAGTAAAACATACATTTCATAATTGTATCTTAAGTACTGTTTACTGTACACCAAGATCAACAGAGGCTTTTAAAAAGTGTTTTTGATAAAGTTTTCAATAATAGTTATTGGGATTTTTTTTCTCAAAATTGGGAATAAAAGTTATGTTTAGCCATTGGGCATATGACCCAATAACGGCAATAAACATAGCCAAAAAAACAACTGCTGAGAGTCACTGTACTTGCCGGTCGTACTACAGCTGCCAGTACTATTCATACAAACTAGATATTTTTTTCACGCCTTAATGCCTATTTTGGGAGGCAGTAACATTTAAATCTCTACATCCAGTGTTCATAATCAATACATGTCTAGAAATAGATTATTACCTGCAATATTTCAGAAGACGTGAATTATTGATTGTGATACATGTGCTCAGCCATTGGCTTGTGAGACTTTCCTAACGAGAACAACGCACATTATTGGTATTATATCATGCAGTGAATCATTGCCGATGTCCTCGGATATTCCAAGTCATTTGTCACCTTCAGGTGTCTATATTTCTGTATTGGTTTTAACGAATACCAATTCATGGTCATTTCTGAATGAATCTATTGTTGGTATGGAAATCATGATCTTGTTGTTTTCGTAGGCTGGAAAAAGTTCCTAAATATATACTGAACCAAACAGCTAACGCGCCAGCAGACAATACGTTTAATATCTCAATAATAACAATCAATTAATCAAAACAAATTTCATTCTGTTGGAACGAGACAAAATTAATATCTTGTCAATAACGACCGTAAATTAAAAAAAATCTTTTTAAATCGCCTGTCTCCAGCGGTAGCAGTCGGCATATAATAAGTTCATACATAAAAGGTATTGTCTACTGGTGCGTTAGCTGTTTGGTTCAGTATAGATATATGATAATAATTGATGACCTGTTGTTAATAGTGTTTTTGTTATCGTTAAAGCTATACAGTGTAGATATATGAATAATGATATGCCTTTGTTGTTATGGTTTATTATTCAAGAATGGTGCAGAATCAATACTTAAAATTATCATTTCTAGTTGAAGGCAGTTGTATATTGTATTTCAAGGAGGTAGAGCTACTGTACCAGCCACTTACAATGTTTCTCAGTAGAAACGGCTATGCCACTTTATTATTATTTTTTTATCATTCTCCCAAGGCACGCTATTGTTGGTACTACAGTCGATTCCGTTCAATCGCATATCGGTTAATTGCATATTTTGGTTAATTGCATAAAGTTTTGAAACACAAAACCATTCGTATTCTTTTGCATGTAAAAAAACTCGTAAAATCGCATAGGTTTTTGTCACATTCCGGATAATTGCATAACGAATATCTGGCTAATTGCATACTGAAAGTCAAATTTACCTGTATTTTGCAACTGTTAATTGATTGACGCGGTCACAGAGATAAGCCCGAGGCAAATTGATTGACAAAAGGTGCTAATTGGCTTGCCGAAAGTTTGCCATTTTGTGCGGTTTCCGTAAAGCTTTCACGCCATGACGATCGCTCACCAATAAGCATACACGATTTAATAATAAGTTTGTACGCAATGTACAGCAATGTGTTGTTAATTATTTACTGCTCTCAGTTTGCTAGTGTCGGTAGAGATGCATATGACACTGAGTAGCTCATAGAGGTTACTTAATAAATGAAAAATAAAATAAGCTTTTGCGTTATTATCATGGCTGTGTAATTCACACTACAAACAATAGCAAAGCGACGCAGGTTGAAAGAAAACAAATACGCATAAATATTGCGTAAAATCTATCAAAGAACGGTAAATACAAAATGGATATGCACAATAATAATCCTATCAAACATCTTACATAGAATTAACTCGCTTTCATGGAGTTTCTATGTAAGTATTAACAGAACAGTAAAACGAAAGTAGAAACGTGCACCGCTACATGTACAAAATGTTCAGTTTCGGTTATTCGAATACTCCGGTTAATCGCATATATTTTCTTGACAAATCGGCTATGCTAATAACCGAAATCGACTGTATAGCGATAAATAACAAATTAAAAAAATGTGTTATCAATTAGTAAAGTGTTGCCATTCACTTACCCGGCATTCAAAAAAATGTGAATCAATGCTTAACTAAAGTACAACTATTGCATTACACAGTTAATTAAACATCTAAATGTTTAAAAGTCTTGTCTGTATAGACTCTTTACAAACTGGATGCGGGCTAAGGATTAACAGACTCCCAAGTTTTGGTTTAATTCTCAACTTGTATGCAAATGGAGTAGATTAGAGCTAATGGTGTTTAATCGCTTTACCTTTGTAAGCCTTGTTTGAAAACGACCTGTTCATGACTCATCAGTGACTTAATCATTTATTTAAAATCATGCGTCAAGTTTAAATTGTTTACTTAGAATTGAGTGCACATTGCGTGGTGATCATGTATTGTGTGCTTTTACGTTTGTTATCATTTTAGGGACGACTTCTAAAGTGTTTTTGGGTCTAAGGGTTCTTTCTTAAACATAATGTTTGTTGAATGCTTGTTATTGATCGCCAAACAGCGGAAAACTAAAGCGTAAAACATGGTGACAAAGGTTATCTCTTTCGGTGTAAGAAGTTTCACTTTGGTTGTCAGTAACATGTTGAGTTCATACAAAGCCCTTTGTTTAGCGACTAATTTACTTGTTTGTGCCCTCTGAAGCAGTGGAGCACTGTAGAAAAAATGTAGTAGCCCTACGATGCAAGCCCCTACCGATGTTTTTTTCTGAATCTTGTTTCCCTTGTTAAGCTAAAAACAACAGTTTATTTTGAATCATTTTCATACAGAAGCTTAACCATGTTTAAATAAAGGTCAGGTATGTTTTTATTTTATTTTTGCAAACTGGTGAAATACAGATGAGTGCTCCAGACAGCAGACTTATTTTATATGTAACATTTACCAGTTGCAGTCTAGTTAACAGCTAGTCTAATGTGTGAACATCGATAGACCAATGTTGCATAATATTGATTGTGCACCCTACACCAGACAGGGATAAACTCTCATTTATGTCAGACATCCATCTATTAGTTCAATCACAGTCCATGTTATTATAACATCAATGGGCTTACATTTCAAATGTTTCTCTGGATCATGACTATTGATACATACGCTGTGCACTTTTCTTGAGGACTATTTACACTTTTATAAATGTACATTGCATTTAACTTGTATAATTGTTCTTATCATTATGTATTTGCAAGGAGAGTTTTCTCCATTTTAATTGTATGTATTGTCCCTTGTGGACCCTTAACTGGAATAAACATATTCTGTTCTATAGAGCAACTGTAAAACTTGTCTGAAAATGGTTGTTTACCAAAAGTCATTGAGTAGAAAGAATATGAAAAATGTATCAAAAAATTGCGAATGAGAGTCTACTTATAAAGTATGGAGATCATGAAGGTGAAAGTAAATATTTAGCTGAAAACTACATCATAAATGGATGTTTTTGGAAATATTTTTCGGTGAAAATCGTCATTTCGGTTCAAGTGTTTAGTTCTTGCAAGATTTGGTAGATCTTATCTAGTGGCATGTAGTCTACTGCTTTTACAGCAATTATGCGTAAGCGAAAGAAATGGCAAGTTATGTTTGTATTCCTACAGCTCGGGCTTGGCTTATAAATATCTTAAAAATAAAGTTTAATCAGAAATGATTGAGAATGTTTCGATTGCTATGACTCACGATCGCGTCAATACATGTTGTTAGCACCTTTCTCTCTTCAACTGATAACATCTAATTAAGGCATGATTACCTAATTTGGACATAAGGTGATAATTTATGACTTGATATATTAGTCCACTGATCTCGTTAGCAGTAATGCTTAATGATCGAAATTATTAATATTTGGTGTGAAAACAGCCGGTTGTTGGTCACGTTAGGCAAAATGCACTTACAGTATACTTGTAGAAGTTAAACAATCGAGGGGAGGGGGATGGGTGGCGCTGGTTCCATAAGACAATTGTTTGCTTGAGCAAGTTTTGACTATATATAAGGCCAACGAAAAAATGCCTACATTTCTGCTAAAATTCGGCCCCATTCACAATTCCAGAAGGTATCCTTTTTTCACAATTATATCCAAAAAATTCACAATCGGAAACATTAATTTTTTTTATTTTTTTTTTGAGGGGTAAATACAGACAAGGAAGGATACTAGTCTTATTTTTCATTTGGTTTGCTACATCTTTGAAAAATAAAAGTGAAAAAAGTTTATTTCCCTTTTGTTATAATATTTCACAATTTTCACAATTTCTAGAAAAATTCCGCTATTTTTCACAATGGCATGGGCACAGCCTGCATTCACAAAACACATAAAAAAAAACACTGCCGACTGACCCATTAATTTTAGCCCCAATCCTGATGTTATTTTTATGGCAAAAGTAAAACTCTGGATCTAATCTCTCTATACAGCCTTTTATAAATATGTTTGTTCTTGTATATCATTATTTCTTTGCAAACCTTTTTTTTTAATTTGGTCTAATTCGACAACATATTAAATTCTAGTAGTAGTGTTCAGTAATGAGGCAATTAGTTGTTGACATTTCTCTGAAGTTTGAAGTGATTTCCTGATAATGCAGTAAAAACTAAAGATCTCACTGCTAGGAATGCTTTGGTGTGTTGTTCTGCATGTTTGTATCAAAAGTGTAATGATAAAGTTAACCCTTAATCCGCTAAGCTCGGCTGTTATGCATGGCTATAATAGCCTTTGTATCCATGCTGATCAGTCATTTTCCCCAAAACACCCCTTTGTCACATAAATGGAATGGTCTTAATTCAAAGATTTTTTTTTCACTAATTAGGGCTTTCCACCTTTCAGTGGAAAGACCTATTGTGTTCGTTCTGTTTATTCTTATTATTATTATTATTCCTCTTCTTCTTCTCCCCAGCACTTCTCATAGTAAGACTGGTCGCACGGCCTCTTAATTTTACACAGTGATATAGCTCAGGCTGGAATAGTGTCCCGCAACTTTTGGGGTCATGACGTCATCCAAGATGGCCGCCAATGGCGTTTGTAGGCAAATATTGTTATGGCTGTATCGCGTGCATTTACGATGGGATTTGAATGAAACTTTCACAGATTGTAGAGTTAAGCGTCTAGTTGTGATGGAACGTCAAAACGTGTCTGTCTATATTAGAAAGTGTTGACGTCAGTGACGTCACAATGTTATGAAAAATCCGTTTTTTTTCATTAAATGCATTTTTTAAGGAATTTCATCGGAAAATCCATCAGTGTCATTATATTAGTCGACGCTGACAGTTTTGACGTCTTGACGTCATCCAAAATGGCCGCAAATGACGTAATTTAAGAAATCTTGTATTCGCTATATCTCCTGCATTTATTATCGGATTCTGATGCAACCTTCATAGCCTGTAGGGAATTTGGTTGGATTGTGCAAGATTGTCAAATAGTGGTCATGACGTCATCAAGATGGCCGCTAGTGACGTCATGATAAAAATCTTGTTAGCGCTAGATCTCAAAGATGTATGGTCGGATTTGAAGGAAACTTTCACAGCTTGTAGAGTTTAGGGTCTAGTTGTGCGTGAGTGTAAAAACGTGTCTCTAGATATTAACGTCTTGACGTCAGTGACGTCATAAGTTATGAAAATCCGTTTTTTTCACTGATTGCATTTTTGAAGTGGTTTCACTGCATAATCCATCAGTGGCATTGTCTCAGTCGACGCTAACAGTTTTAACGTTGTGACGTCATCCAAAATGGCCGCCAATGACGTCATTTAAGAAATATTGTAATCGCCATATCTCCTTCATTTATCATCGGAGTTTGATAAAACTTTCACAGTTTGTAGATATCAAAGTTCAGTTGTGCTATAATGTGGAATGTTACCATGTCGTCATCAAAAATGGCCGCCAGTGACGTCATAAATGAACTGTTGTTTTGTCTATATCTTCTCTATCTATTATCGGATTTGAATAAAACTTTCACAGATTGTAGAGTTCAGGGTCCGGTTGTGAAAGAACGTCATAGATATCCCGACGTCATGACGTCAGTGACGTCAAAATATTCAGAAATTCGTTTTTTCACTGATTGAATTTCGAAGTTATTTTCGTGAAAAATCAATCAGTATCTTCATCTTCGACAACTATGACAGTTGTGACGTCATGACAGGAAAGCCCGTTTGATCAGGTCTCTGATCAAAATCTAGTTATATATGTAGCCGGTTATACATGATGGTAGCTGCTGTTTGTTACCTGTGTAACTACCGTATACCCCTGTATAAATGCTCCCCCTAATACACCCACACTTTTTCAAAAGGGAACTGTTTATAATTAAGAGGTCATAAAAATGATTTTATGGCATTACATTTAGATGGTATGATGTGTACATGCTCAAAAAACAAGGAGAAACCCCTTTTTTTGACAGTTCTTCTTCTTCAACTGTATTTGTGCAATTCACTTAACCTGTTGGCCGGTGCTTGGTGATGACTAAACTGATTTAGAGTTTTTTCACTCCTCACACACAGCTGTGAAGTTATATACACTGGCATACCTAACATGTGTGAAATGCTAACAGATTAACACTTAATTATAGCCAAATTTGTAGGTGTAGGCAATTAAGATTGTCCTATTGTTAAAATAACTTACACATCTACATGCTGACAGATGTTGATGGTGCTAGTGCACTATTATGTTGTAACTGGGTCAGTATAGTATAATTAAAAATGGGGTATAGACATTGTTCACATATACTGTGCTCGCTCAGTGGAACATATAAATAAACTTCTGTTGAAAAGCATTCTTCATGGACAGTCCAAAAACGGCCTTAAAAACAAATATGAATATGGAACGAATGACAAGACTTGTTTATTCCCCCAATGGCAGGGCTTTTTTCAAGAAAATTGGGAAAAGGCCTAGGCCTGCTGAATTTGGGAAAAAGAAGCGCGAGACTGTCCAAATTGGGGAAAATGTAGCGTGATTTTCGTTGTTTTGGGAAATGTTTTTTTAAGGGGAAATTTCATTAAAATGTAGTTTTAGGTAAAATATTGATTAGGTTTTAGAACTGAGTTATTTTAACAACTATAATAAAGTATGTCAGAAATTATTTTTTTAAATTGGGAATTTTTTACCCCAAAATTGGGAAAAAATAGAGGTATTTGCAATTGGGAAGAGGCTGAATTTCGGCCCCTGTTAAATAGGTTAAAAAAGCCCTGAAAGGTGCCTCATATAGTAATCTCACTTTTCATCTCATCTGTTTCAGCCTAAAGTACTGAAGGAATTGCATGAAACTTCACAAAAATGTTGATCACAGTGAGAAGGTGTGTGGCACAGGGGTGGCATTTGTCATTACAGTGACATTTCTTTTTTTCATGTTATAATATAAATATTGAAGTTGTTGGGTCGGTGGTTTAGGAGGGGGTAGTTCGGTGGTTTAGGAGGGGGTAGTTCGTTGAAACACCTGTTGTTTTTGCCTTTACTGATCTATTAAACTCTTCTATCACTGTCCTTTTCTGGTCCATAACATGTCATTTCTTCTCCGTTCCGTTCAGAAAGGCATTTACTGCCAAATACAAAACTAATGTTTCTGTGGGAAAGTGATTTTATTGTGATTTTAATAGTTTTCCAGCACATGGAATGTTTGTTAACGGTGGTTGTGTCAGTAATGTTAATGTTCTAAGTGCAAAGTCTTGTCTCAGTGTGGGTTGATGTAGTGTCGTGTATAAATGCCCATTTATTTCAACAATTAAGTGCCCCTTTTTGTTGAAATACACCAGGTCCTGTAGTACACATAGTACTGTTGTTTTATGTAAAATATCTTTACAGTATCATTGATAAATAAGCGCCTATCAGAAAATAGTTAAAGGGACACACGGCAGTTTAATATGTAGAAAAAGTAGACGGATGACGCGAGATTTTCTATATAAGTTGCATTTGTTCACTCATTTATATTAATTACAAATAAAGCAAATTCTTTTTTGCATATTACTAACGGTTGGTTACATTTCACCAAAAGATATTCAAACCTATGGTAGAATAACGAAGAAAAGTTGTGTTTAAAAAAACATATGCAAGCAGATTTAAATTCAAAATGATACTGGATTAATACAGGGAGAGGTAATTTTAATGCTTGATAAAAGCTTCAAGCTTGCCATGTGTCCCTGTAACAGTGTTGGTTGTCAATCAATATTTCTACAGAAACAATAGCAGAGAGGTGTACATTTATTGGCCATCATTTTACTGATAAAACAAATTGTCCATAAAAGTAACCTCTGTCAGTGTTTATGAGCATTTTTTCCCCAGCTATTTAGTTGGGTCGATTAGCCCAAAATTTCCAGTTGGACCATAACTATTATTTATAAAGATATGAAACAGCTGGTTCTGAAATATGTATACATTGCTACATACAAAAAACCAACATGCTTTAGGGACTGCCATATTGTTGGAATTGATTTTGTTCTTCTGGACAGTTATCCAGTACAAAAGCATTTTATCATTGGAAAAGAATGTAAGATTAACAATGTAAGATTAATATGCTCTAGATAGATTAGTTTATGGCTGATTGTATTTAATAAAGATACTAATATTGCAATTAATAAAGATACTAAAATTGCAATAAAAGTGATAATTGACAGGTAAAGGTGTGAAAGTCCCTGCTGACCTTTCAAGAAGCGTCTCCATGGCCGAAGGTTAAGGACGTTGCGTTGTAAACCTTCGCCTCTCACCGCTGCGGGTTTGAATCCCACTGGGAGCTCGACTTGTAAGTGAGAAAGTGTGGATTCTTATGGATGGCGGGAGGTGTACAGTACTGGTTCTATCCAGGAAAAGTGGTTGATCTGCCTCCACCACAAAAAAATCGACCGTCATATATAACCTTACATGTATTGAAAATGACGTAAAACACCATACAAACAAAACAAACTGACCTTTCAACTGTAGTAAGATTATTTGCCTTTTACAGTCCTAAAATGAGTGGCATCTGCATGATAATTGTGATGTTTTCTATATAAATTTTTCTCAGCGCTTGGTGGCCCAGTGCCTATGGAAAGCATGGTAAATTCTGAATCTGGCAATTACAAATTAAAGCCTTATTGCCACCAGTAAGTTTCTTACACGTAATACTATGTGTGTTCTAAGTCAATGACTTCCTTTAGCCTTGTCATAAACAGGTAGGTCTTATAATTATGAAAGACGTAGAGCGATCAGTGGTCAAGAGGGTAAACACAGTATTTGAAACATTCTTGCCTCTCATCGATGGGGCTTTGAATCCCATTGGGAGCTAGTATTGTGAGAAAGTGTCAGGGTCTTCCACAGGCCATTTAAGAGCATATTCCCCCTATACCTTAATTCTAAAAACTAAGTTCCCCCCTACTCCTTAATTAACCCCCTATCCTTTGATCTCTCTGCCTTATCCCTTCCAAAACACCAATAAATCTGCAAAATGCATTATACCTGTCTAAAAATAGCTCCTTGTAGGCTATACTTCTTAAAAATCCTTTCATTTACAGTTGAAAATACTTCAAATTGCATCTAAATAAGTCGTGATCCGTAAACCCAAAGGGTATCTCCTTCGCACACCCACTCCATGACATTCAAATTCGACGCCATACAGTACATAACCTAAGACATGCTGAAAAACGACTTGAAAACAAACTGCTGAAAAATGACTTGAAAACAAACACCTTGAAAACAAACTTTTCTATCTTTCTTCCCTCTCTGGACTCACTGGATATAACCTAAAGCTAATTAGTTGATGAACTCTTAAACAATATTTATTCATTAACACTTATGTGAACTGATGTTCTCTCGGACATCATTTACTATGCATGTCTATATTCTGTGATACATTCAGTGTTTCCACTAAATTTTCTTTTGTTGAAAGCATGAATTATTAACTGGTTCAAAAGTTGAATAGCTATAATTATCCTGGTCCTTGACCGGTCTATGGTGAACAGTGAAATAACAGCCACCTATACAGAAGTACAATATATCTTGTTAACCATTTGTAACATGTACTTGTGAGGCACATTTTATTGGGGATAATGAAAGTTTTGAATTTATCTGTCATCGAGTCCCATCAAAATCATTCCAGAATGAGAACACAGTTTGACAGTAAAATGATTGGAAATTCAGACTGGTTCTGTTTTCTAGCACCATCCTTCAGGTCACACACCTCAATTAATTTTCCCATAGGGTTACTGTACAGCCTTTTCCAACATCTGAGCTGCAAAGCTGGCCAGCAGACATTGTTGTTTGTTTAATATCTTCAGTATAGCCAAGACCAGTAATTTAAACAATAACATACATAAGTTAGGCAGATTTTGTTTTTTCTCGCTCATGTTTATGTGACCCCTATGGAAAATAAAAAATTCATACACTAGCCAGCGGAATATGTGGTGATTATAGGTCAAACACTTCTGAAATTTGAATGAAACCTCATATCAACATGGGATTTTCTGTATCATCTGTCTATCACACTGCAGATGTATGCTAAAGCAAAGAAAAACCTATTTTTCAAATTACAAATTGCCTAAAATTGAGAAAAAATTAGAGAATTATTTTCTGTTTTCCTTTTGTCTCTAGGTACGTGAGCTTTCAGGGGAGATAATGGAAGTGTGAGAACTTTACCAAGCAATTTAAAAAAGTTGGTGAAGGGTTTACTTTAAGTTGGCATCATCATTGTTGTTTTGGTGTTAAATTTATCAGGTAAATCTCTGTTTTACTTGAGCATTTTGAATAACCATAATGAAAACTTAGAAACATGGGATCCTGCTGTAGTATAATCCTGCTGTAGTGGGTTTACTTTACTGTGATCATAAACGGGCAGAGCTATAACCTGGTTGCTGTCGGAATGTAATCTGATCTTGCACATTTGTATATCATTTATCAAAGCAGGAACAGTTATAGACAAGTTAGCAGATTATTTTCTCACTGTTTTTCTAGGAAATGTATGTTTGGGGTTTTAACATCTTTCATATCACGAAGGTTTCTTCTTGTAGCAGTGGGCTCGATGCCCAGCTTGTGCACTAAGCGTGCCACCCAAGGCCACCTGCTGCTGATATTTGGAAAGACCACCACCTTCCTAAAGATTGGTGGCCCATCGGGCCAGCTATTTTAAATTACCAACATTAAAAATATACATGATGTGTATCCATCTCATGTTGTATCCATCTCATGTAGATCTAGTAGGATTGTACATATAGGAGTGTGAAGCATTCGCATGATTGACTTTGTGTAACGGGTTTTCGCGCTCTTTAAAAGTTTGGAAAATTCTCTCTGCTACCAAAATAACTAAAGACAAAACTGGAAAACTTCAAACCCAAAGCGTCTACGACACCATGCTAAGGATCTAACAGCACTACAAAACAATTATATAGCAAATAAATTGTTGATAGTCCTAGAACTATTCTTTATATTAGGGAGCTGCAAGTACCATTTTTATGAAGTCTTTGGTGTGTTGGCCGGTGACTGAACCCACGACCTCACGCATGCAAGACGAACACACTACTATTAAGCGACTTGAAGAATGTCAAATTTATTATAAGCAGATTCATTAATTAAGACTAAGCATGCAAGAAAGTTTGCATTTTTTTTGCAAAACAGCATACACACATTAGCCAGTGTAAGCAGTTTTTATTCGTAAAAATAACTGATTCCCACACCCATCCCCCCTCTTTTATAAGACCTCTCCCTTTGCATTTTGCATTGCTTCTGGGCGTTACTATTAGGAGAAATACAGTACTCCAGTGACTTTAATTAACCCCATGGTCCAAGCGATTACATTATCTGGCACTCTTCTTAAAGCTTTGGTATTTCAAATATGTAGTGCCTCTGGATGTTTGTTCCTTATTAATTTACTATTTAACTTTTTACTGTGATATATCAGTTGCACAGCTGGGCGTTTAGGCTGCAGGAATGTACTGAGTTGTATTATGTTGAGTGATAGATGGCAGATTGAAAAGTAGCTCCTACACTAGGGAATAATGCTATAAGGTTGAATGTCTTTCTGAAAGCTTTTCAAGTTCCGAGGGGGGTGGGGGGAGGGGGGTGTCAAAGAGGAATGTATTAAAATTGCCCCCTACCCCACACACCCCCACTGACATAAAATGCAAGGTAAAAATGCTTGTGGGGAAGTTTTTGTGAAAAAGAAACAGGCTACTATGAATTTACTCTGAACTAGACCTCATGATATATATGTTAAAAAAAATAATAGTGTATTGTGAATGTTTGTTTTTCCAGTTGGATGTTTGTACCTGCATGGAAAAAATGATTCATACTAAATTCGGATATAAACTATTGTGAGAGTTACATAAATATAATTGTTACTTGATTAATAATAACAGCCCTTTTTTTTTTTTGTGCAATTTTACAGTAAAGAAACATTGGTCCAGGAGAGAAACATTTCTAGGAAAATTCAGTACAACCATCAATTTTCTCCCCTTTTAAATTGCCTTTTAACCAACTCGTGTCCTATTTGGGGACCAAATCAATACCTGAAATCTAAAAGCAGAAAACATGCTTGTATAGGTGTTACACTTTACCTTGGTAATCAGATCAGGGCAGCTTTGAGAGAGAATCTATGATAAATAGTATTAAGGTCAAGCCAATATCAGCGATAATTCACTTGTTTATTTGATGCGTTTATCAAGTATTTGACTTCTTGTCTAGGTGAGTACCTACAATTAAGATAAAAACCAAGTTTTCATATCAAAATATAAACCTCAAAACACTTCATAACAGCCTTTTACAATGGTAAAAACTACCTTGATGAAATGAAAGCATGAATGTTATTGACACTTTATTTTTTGATTGCAATCTTGTTTTTAAAAAAATTAAAATATTTAGACATTTTCAAATCAGAAGTATGTGTTTAGTTTGTAACAGTAATACCCCAGCTCATATTGGTATGTTTTAATTTTAAATAAGATACGGTTAATGTTGACTTGACCTGATAATCACATATGATATGTATGGGATAGGTAATAGGTAGTAAGCACTAACGGTCACCTCCTGGTGTGTGTGTGATTGTGAATATTTGTGATGGCCCTGACGGAACTACTTTCTTCTTCATTCATACACTATTACACATGTTCATTCAAAGTCCACTTTCTTGTACATTTCTGACTGCAGAGGCCATAGGATGTTAGAGTGTCAAAATTAACAAGAGAATATGTAAGATAAGTTCTATCTAAGATGACCTTCGCTATGATGCAAGATGTAGCAGTGGGAGAAAAAAACAGATAGTTCAAACAAGGAAGATGGAATGTAACAGATACATCAACATAGCTTACATTCCCAGTTGTAAATCCTATCTTTTACAACAGTTATGATAGCAATGAAAGTGTGTCTTGTTTGCATACAGGGCCTTTATACCAGTTTTGGGGAAGGGGCCTTTTGACGACAACTGGGGGGAAAATAATGAATGGGAAATAAAATTTCCAGAGGTAAGTTTAAAAAAATGGGGAAAACATGATTTTAAAAGTAATTTTGAGTGGGGATTAAGGGGCCTTATACAGGCTGCTGCAAAGAAGGATAACAAGGCCCTGGCACAGGCTTTTTCCTTTTCTTTTTTTTTATTCGATTAGTAGTACATGTACTTAGCTTATTTGCCATAACTAACATTATTGGCGAAACTTGGCATAATTGGTCGTTAGAATTATTGTTACTCCAGATATGTAGTAAAGTTCAAATACAAAATAAATACCTAATTACCAGTAACCTTATATTTCAATAGATGAATTATTAATTTTCTGTGTCATCAATCTTTCAAGTTAGGTCAGTGACTGGAACCTCGCTGTGTGATGCTACATGTACTAAATAGAACACCAGCTTTATAAATGTTAGTGTAATATTTAAAAATTGGCTATTTCGTTGTTCATTTACATCTGATTTTGCGCACAGTATGGCCTATTTGTGTGGAAGTGCCGTAAAAACACCATTTATGTATGTATGTATCATTGTCTTGTTAAACAGCAAGGTGTGTGATAACTTTTTCTTTCCTTGAGAATTCCTGCAGATGATGACCAGAAAATTGGTATGTACATGTACGTTAAATTCTAAGGAATGTTATCATTGAACATGGTTAATAATAGAATCATGGGATTGGAATATGAATTGACATACCAACTTTATTACTATTCCCTCTGCCTTACTACCCATATGTTCTGCCTTTGTAAATTAAGTTGTGAATCAATAAAAACAATTCAATGTATACAACTTCACAAGAAACAAAATTCAACAAATTTCAATCTATTATTTAGACAAGATTAAACTTGATACCTGTTTGTGATGATGTATACACGCTGTCTTGCAAATCCTGGAGGTGTATCGATTTTCAAGATTGTAATTTACAAGCTTAACAGTTGCAAAACCATATTTGGAGCAATATTGATTAGTTTTCTATTTTTTACAATGATCGAGTGATTTGCATAGATTTGTTTTCTGCCTCTGTTATGTAATTTGAGCCTACTGTTCCTGGAATCAATAAGAGTGCCAGTGATCAGTCGTCCTAAAAAAAGGCAAGTGTTAGATTACATAAAAAATGTATGTTTGTTATCACCACATTTGTTAGCAGACAGACTGGCAGAGCTCCAGTGTTCATATTAAAGCCAGAGTTTTTTATTTTTAGATTTACGGGAGAGCCTACCCTACACTTTGCAAACTGAAATAAAAATATTAGTCAAAATCTTGGATTTTTATTTTATTTTTTCCTCCTGTTCAATTTGCTACATATTTTTTTTAAAAAAAAGTTGTACCTAGCATAAAACTTATTTTCGCTATAACGTCACACACTTTTTTTTTGTTGAAAATTTGGATTATGACAGTATTTATATAATGGTGGAAGTCGAAGTATTAATTATGTAATTTTATATTTGGCCAGTGGATTTGAAATTTAAAATATTTTATAATACTTGTCCATGGGAAAGCAGAAATAACCAGATTTGAATTGCGCTAGTCCAATTTATAAAGAATGTATATGAATATTACAATTTTCAAATAATTATGAGAAAAGACTTCTGCGTCAATAAAGTGGTCTACGGACAAGTTATAGTATACTAAAAATCCGCTTGCGAAGACCCTAGAACAGACGACCTGTCCTTTTCATGACGGGCAATGGATTGTGGAACTCCTGAATTCGGTTGTGACGGTCGCTATGCACCGTATTTCTAGATTACAATATAAAGCATGCTCTCTGAGTTTTTCCAATTTTTTATTTTTATTCCCTCCTACTGCTGCCCCATGTGGTTCTCAGATAGGGCCACTGCAGATCCCGTTGGAGGGGAAGGCAGAGGGGTAGACCCCCCCTCCCCCCCCACCACCACAAATTCATGTTCATTTTATGTTCATGCTCATTAAAGGTCTTCATCATGACCCGTGCCATCTCGCTCATATCACTAGAGCAGTGGCAGAAAAACAATAACGTGGCTCCAGCGTAAATGGAGTGTCTACAATAGAACTTGCAGCAACTCTGCAGTTCAGGGTGAGGAGGTTCTAGGCCCATTCTCTATTTTATCTCGATGTACATGGAGAATGAGCCTTGTATGTTCATTCCTGTTAGACGCCATATAACCTTTCATGTGTCGGTGCGCATTAAAACCCCAATTCAATTCCTCAATTTTGAAAAATCCTGTAAATCTGAAGAAAAAAAAAAGGCCTATTTTAAAGTATGTCATTTTTATCCCAAAGTGTTAACAAGTAAATTTTCTGTAAACTTCGCTACAGTTAGGGTCGTTTCCTTGTGTGTTTGTGTAGTTTATAGTCCCTCCACCTTTAACCAACAGAAGGTCCTAAAGGTATAGGCAGTTAGACACAATAGAGTCTGGACTGTGTCTCGTCTCCTTTGTCATGATCTGCCTCTTTGTATATAATAGCTTGTTCTGATCCCATACAGTTTTGAAAGGTACACAGCTGATTGGTCTATGCATGATCTGGAGTGAGGGAGACTTGTCAGATTCATAAAAGTTTGTTCTAAGAGATTGAGTAACTTCCTGGAAAAAACCACTTTCGTCCTTTAAAAACTACACTTTTTGCATCAGACGGCCTCAGTAGGTCAGTGGCTAAAGCCCTGTGCCATGCTTTGAGAACAACTTTTTTTAGCATCAAACGGCCTCAGTAGGTCAGTGGTAAAATTATTGTATGCAATCAACAATTTTTGCTACAATTGCAGTTTTTTATATCAATAGAAAACCCGCATATTGTGCCAGTTTCTATGGTAAATGGTTTAAATACTTGAGGTTATATGTTCACACTGGTTTACCTTTTCAATGTGAATCATGACCGAATTTACCTGGTGTTATTTTAGAAGCCTGGTTATCATTTCTCAGATGATGTTGCACTAAATGTTGTTTTATAATCTCACTACATTCTTTCATCTTTATTTTTAAAACAGAATGTCATCTATCAGGGTTGCTTCTTTGTTCTGTTACTTTCTTGTTTGTTCCTTTAATCGCAACTTGCTTGAAAGTTTGTTTTCATAGATCGTGGAGGAATTTGAAAAGGACCAACACTGATGCATGCATTTCAGAGTTATTGCCCTTAAGTATTGAAAAATATGCAAAAAGTAAAATGAGTTTTGTTTTTCACAAAATTTGAAATGAAAGTTTTGTTTCAAAAAGAACTTGGACAAGTTTTACAATTTCAGAATTGATGCATGTTTTCCAGACTTCCTGCTCTTGTTGGTGCTATCTTAAAGGGACACTTAAACGGCAATCTTGATTTTTTAAAAACTCACGGCTTCCCGTTAGTTTTTCTCTTCACTTGCATTTGTTCAATCATTAATAGTAATTGTTAGAATTGTTCAAAGCAAATTATTTTTACAAATAACTGACTTTTTATAATAGTGCATCAATAATATATTTAGAAATTTGGTGAAATAGTGAAGAAAATTGAAATCTCAATTCTTTATTTAATTATATGCAAGCAGTTTTAAAGTCAAAATGACGTAGGATAAGTAAATTGAGGAGCAAATTTCAATGTTTGAATAAAACTGAAGATTGCCATGTGTCCCTTTAAAACCAAAATATACAAGAGGCAGTTAGGAACATTCTTTGGCAACTTGACACATTGCCATGACCATCTAGTGGGGTTCACATGTTAACTGGGTGTAAAAAAAGAGAGGATAATTTGTGATCTTTTCAGTATTTTCTCACTCGCTTTGAGCAGTTCTTAATAACCTGTTGATGTCTTGAGAAGCGAGTACGCAGTAACCCAACTTGTATGCCCCTCACGTGCACGAAGACGCTGCGTTTGAACGCTTCTCACCTCTCATCGCTGCGGGTTCGAATCTAACTGGGTCTACAACTTGTAAGCGAGAACATGTTGATTCTTACGAATGGCAGGAGCCAACCTCACCGGCACAACAACAGTTGAGAGTTGTAAGGTGCTGTTTTGCAATAGAATGCTGTTGAAATTCTATGAAATTTAAACAGGACCAGTTACTACTATCAGTTTTTACGCATCATGATATGTATATATAGTCAAAGAATGTGTTTTATTATATATCATTTTAAATATGTAGTTCTCATTGGCTAAAAGGCAGTCACGTGTAAGTCATTAGTACAAACTATTGACTTCAGAATCTTTCCTATCCGGTTCAGTCTGGTTTTGTGGTCAATAGTCTTTTTTTGCAGGTCAGTAGTCTTCCCATATGTGACCTACATGTAAATAAGTAAGCAAAAAGTAAGCAAACTAATGGAGTTTATATGATTCAATATAATAAAACAACTATCTACTTCTGTTTCAGTAAATAGTCATTCCAAGAGGATGAATAGTTTTAACTATTGACCCTCAGCAGTAAACTGATTACTGCTTGCAGCTTCGGGTCAATAGTCACTCCCATGGATGAATAGTTTTAACCATTGACCTCAACAGAAGTAGATAGTTGTATAATGTTGCACATAGATTCCAATCTCTTTCATTGTGATTCACAATAAAGGTGTGATGAAATGTTGTGTCAGTGACCTGAGGGTGGAACAGTTTTTCGGCTGTTTTGAATTTTGGCCAATTTCTTTTTTTCTGTTTCATTGCCGTTAAGATTGTTTATCTTGTCCAAAGTGTCATGGACAGTCAGTTATTGTATCATGAGGTGTTTCAATGAGGTGAATTGTGATAACTTATTATTGACACCAACTTGTTCATAGTGAAACAAAATTAATGAGCACAGTGCTTAACAGTAACAGGGGTCTGCACAATACTATTATAACTACATAAGTAAAGAAGGAGATATGATACTTTCTGACCCCTGGCGTTCCTTTATTTTTCATCCAATTTAGTTGGAAGATTTCCTAATGTGATTTAAGGACTTTTACCTTATTGCTGGACATTGACCAGAATTGACCTTGGCCTTGTTCAGAGATATTTAACTCATTATATTTATTCTTAAATTTCTAAAACTGAGTGTTTTGTGTTTGATGCATTTCAATAGGTCAAATGCTGAAATACAGTGTTCATATATTTCAAGCCACTGTCAACCTTCAGCCATTGAGCCCAGGTTAAAGCAGTGAATGGTGTATTTGGAGGTTTTGTATTTCACTAAACTGCTCTGTTAAATGTCACTGCTTGACAGAGACAGATTTAATTCTGTTGTAACTACAGAAGCATTTATGCATGTTTCCATTGTTAAATCAATTTTCTGTGGTGAATATCTGACAATTTAATCTAACAATCCATTTAAGACCTTCCTCTGTTCACAGAGCTCTATGGAAAATTACTTTGGGTTTCTCTCAAATTTTCCGGAAATAGACTTAATTGTTAGGATATTATTAGGCTTAAAAGAAAAAAGTGTTTGTTTCCGCTAACCTGACTGACCCTATTATTTAGCTGCCGACCCTAACATTTTTTATTGCAAAAAAAAAAATACAAATACAAATAAAAAGTTGAACCCATGAACCTAGGTTTCTTTAATATGGAGATAAAAAAAATAATAAAAAAATAACCCGCTATTTTTCTGAAACGAAGAACTTGTCATTATTGCTTATAAATAAATTTTATGTTCTAGTATCACTAAGGTGCTTCTATTCCATGCTCCACCACAACCACCAGTCAAATTACCTGTAAGTCTTGAATATAAATACTAGATTTTTATGGTCAAAAACAAGTAAATTATGGGCCATTTAATGTATTTAAAAGTATATTACTCGTAATATGATGTGATTTCTTAGTCTTACTTCAATTTAAATGCTAAAATGTTTTTTTGTGGGACTTGTACATATTTTTAAATCTAGAAAAATAACAGTGGGATAAGCATGGAAGTTGATTTTGTTCTCTCTTTGTATTAGGTATTTCATAACAGTTAACAAAGCGGGGTATAATGTGTGATTATTTAAAACTGGACAATCTGTCTGTTGTGTCTGACCACCCTGGGCAGTCTTGATCATTACAATAAGATAATTTAATATTGTGGCCACTTGCCTCAAGATATTGACTCATTGCATTCATGTTCCAGTGTTGTAATTGTGGTGAAATCTGATCCTTGTTTGGTCAAGATGTTAATCAGCATGTTACAGATAGGTGGAGTCAGATAGGTGGTGTCAGAATTATGAGATGGTGTCAGATAGGTGGTGTCAGATAGTGGCATACTGGCGATGGCTGCAGGCCAGTGCATGCTGGTTGAGATTTGCATCAATTGAGCAGTACGTATCGGGGCCTTCCTTGGGTTTTTAAGTATTTTGTTTGAATGGTGTCTTTTTATTTATAAAATGTAATTTTTAGCACATTTTAGGTGATATAGATATATATAATGGTCGATTTTTTTTGTGGTAGTGGCAGACCACCTATTTTTCATGGGTAGAACCAGTACAGTATACCTTCTGCCATACATAAGAATCAACACTCACTTTTTGAGTAACAGTGAAAGTTTTAAAGTAGGCAGGTGATTTTTGTTGTTATTATGGGACTGCTAAAAGTACTTAAGACTTCAGCCCATGTACTGAAATTTCGTTCACAAATATTTCCATGACCTTCAAAGATAAACAGTCGTAAGAAGTTGCTATCTATTAGTATGCATCATATTTATACATAGCACCTTGTTATGAACGTTTATTCTGTAAACATATCGAAATATTCGGGATTAAAACTTGCATACTTGAGCTCAAGTCTAAGAATATTCTCAAGAATGGTTGGTGAATTCAAGGCCTGGGTCAGTTAACCAAAGTAGGAGGGGTAACTCACCCGCCTACCGACTAAGGAAAGCACTGAGTTTATAGGTGAAAGATCTGATGGTTGTTATGCTTTTTTTGGTAGATCTTGTTATTGTCTCAGTTGATGATGGTACTCAAACTTTGAACTTTTATTTTATATAAACAATTCAGTTCACTATATTGCTCCTATAGATAGTAATCTGTCTGCCAACCTTCACACAGAAGAGACATACATTTGAGTTGATTCTTGGAGCAAGTACAATACTTGTTTATTCAAGGTTATTTGATGTTACTAGTGGAGCCGCGGCGGCCCTGTAGATGGATGTTTGATTCTGAATCAGGAGATCACGGTTCCAGCCACATTAAAGAACTATATACACGTAGAAAATCTATGTGAAAGTAAAAGTAGGACAAGGTTCCTCCATTCCTGATGTATCCTTCGCCTCCCTCTGAGGTGGCTCAAAAATAAGCTATAATGTATTGACCAGCTGTTAAACAATCCAGATGTTTTCAAGGTTATATTTTGCTTATTATGGCAGTGTAGATGCCTGCAGTTTAGTCATTATATATAATTGTCAGCTTGCAGCCACAGTTCTACTTTGATATGTAATTAATAGAACTTCACAGAAGAGATGTGGGAGTGAGATGTGCGTGTGTAAACAGCACGTATTAGGGTATCATGCACGTTGTAGGTGGGTATCATTATACTTGACAAAATGTCTTTTAAATGTGCACAAAGCTGCATGATACCGGATATACAGCTATTAATATGCGGATATGTACACACATTTACTGAGATTATAATTAGCATTATGACTGCATGTATTAACAGATTACATTTATATAGAGCTATCCCCATGTTTTTCATTACAGGGAAAGTTTCAAAATTAGGCAGGTGGTTTTCGTTTTGTTGTTATATATATCAGGGACTGCTAAAAGTAGCCAGTCTGCTAGCCAAAGTAAGAGGCGAAATAACCTGCCTGTAGGCTATGAAAGAAGCCATGTTACAACTTTAGTTTAATATTGTAAAGTTCCAAATCCAAGAGTCTGTGCGTTCTTTTACAATTGAAAGTATATGTGAATAAACCGATACAATTAATTTTATTAATCACCAGATCTTCTTTATTTTGTCTTTGTCCCAACGTGGCACTGTCTTCCTGAAAATTTCAACACAAATACCAATGTGGCAACTTAAATATTTCCTTAACAAGTGACTAGATTTGGCATCCCGGGAGTAGAGTGGTGTGGTCAGCACAAGGAAGATGTACAAGTGGCACAGCTATTCTTCCTACCTGAACAGGTAAGTTGACTGTAGTTTACACTAGATCTGGGGTTTGAGCCTCACTGTCACATGTATCTGATTAATAAACTATAGGTTGCAGGTTTGATCACATCCCTCGCCAGTCTCAGCCCTGTTTCTAGTCTCAATATGACTGTTTAAAGGAGTTGATGTTAAATGCCATTCAGACTATCCACAAAGAACCCCAAAATAATTTTATAATTTCTCTCCTGTAGTATACTTCCTTTTAAAGAAACTGGAGGCGTGGTTGGTGTCAGTACAAATACTTATGAAAAGCTTCATATAAATGCTTCAGTTTCATATGAATTGTGCATAATAAATTATATACATTAGGCTAAATAAAATTATACCTGAGTTTACAGGCCTCTACATTAACTTGTCCTGTTGGACAAGTGACTTCAGAAATCCACTTGTCCTGACCTATAATGAACTTGTCCGAATATGAAATCTCAATTTTTTACTGTAAAGGCATTAAAACATGTAAAATAAAGCATTTCTATTCAGAGATTGCGATCCGATGAAGCGTGATATGTGTACACAATCCGCAAAGCGGTCGTATGTGATTGTCGCAAAATGTTCAAGCGATTTTTTTTTCGAAAAATTTATGATTAGTGTATAATTAAACAACTTGCTTTTGTTGTATTTTATTAACAATATTTTCACAACATAAGGAATGCTTTTTGTCATTCAAAATCGGGAGAATAAAACGTCAAATACAGGGATCCCAAGCAACGTGTTGCGACAAGCAACTATCTATATATACACTATCTATATCTATCGGCAGGGAACATCCTGCCGCGCACTTCCTATTAGACAACACTCGCTATGGTGAATTTTGAATTTTGTCATTTGGCGTGGGTTTTTAGCGTATTTTGGCGTGGGTTTTCATTTTGATTTTGTTTTATATTTTTTTTTCTACTTGCCCGATCGGACAACCTGGTCTCAGAATCAACTTGTCCGGACCCAAGTCTGGGTTGCCAAAACCTATCGGACAATGCCTAATGTCGAGCCCTGGTTTACTGTAACCCGACCGACCCTCTGAAAATACCCCCAGACTCCTTTTTTTTTTATTAAAAAAAATTTAAAAAAAAAAAAATAAAAAAAAAAAGAAAAAATGATTATGTTCACGCGATCACGGCCGACTTGTGTTAATTTTCTTGCTGTTGGAACTGACCCTCTTCCGGAACTGCGAAAAAAAAATTAAACTGTTTTACCCTTTGCAATAATTGTAAGTGTTTGTGAAAAAAGCCAGTTGTTGCCAGGCCTTTCGGGAAACAATAAAACATACACAATTTCATATTGTTATGTATTGTAGTTTTTAAAATACCACATTTTCCCTTTCATCAAAGCTCATCGCCACCTTAAATGTAGCTTCGCCAAAAAATAAAAAATAAAATAAAATAAAATGCTACCTACCTACCCTATTTTTTTCAGCAATGTTACAGTAAACACAGGTATAATTTTATTTGGGCTTACATTAAGATGCGTATTTCCTTCCGGTTCATTATTAGTAATGAAAATGTTCGGTCTGGAAAGCTTGACTACTCAGCTGCATTTTGTTGCTATATGGTAAACATTATTAAAATATTAAATGAGGATTATATTACTAATAATTGTACAGATAATTCAAACAAAGAGTACTTTTATCACAAAATAGAAATTTATAAATGTTACGTGTCTTAAAGGGACATATGGCAATCTTGAGTTTTGTATCTGGCATTACAATTAGTACATGGATTTATTAATCCTGTATCATTTTGACTTTAAAACTGCTTGCATATAATTAAATAAAAAATTGATAATTCCATTTCCTTCATTATTCTACACATTTTTAGCTCTACTGGCCAAGGGCCAGCAGAGCTTATGGGATGGTGTGTTGTCCGTCTTCCGTCGTCCGTCGTCCGTCCGTCCGTCCGTCCGTCGTCCGTCCGTTAACTTTTGCTTGTGTACACTCTAGAGGCCACATTTCTGATGCAATCATCATGAAACTTTGTCAGAATGTTTGTCTCAATGAAATCTCGGTCAAGTTCGAAAATGGGTCATGTGGGGTCAAAAACTAGGTCACTAGGTCAAATATTGGAAAAACCTTGTGTACACTCTAGAGGCCATATTTTTGACCCGAGCTTGATGCAACTTTGTCAGAATGTTTGTCTTAATTATATCTTGGTCAAGTTTGAAAATGGGTCACATGGGGTTAAAAACTAGGTCACTAGGTCAAATACTTGAAAAACCTTGTGTACACTCTAGAAGCCGTATTTCTGACCCAATCTTGATGAAACTTTGTCAAAATGTTTGTCTTAATTATATCTTGGTCAAGTTCAAAAATGGGTCACATGGTGTTAAAAACTAGGTCACTAGGTCAAACTTTGGAAAAAACGTGTGTACACTCTAGAGGCCATATTTTTTACCCGATCTTGATGAAACTTTGTCAGTATGTTTGTCTCAATAAAATCTCGGTCAAGTTCAAAAATGGGTCATTAGGGGTCAAAAACTAGGTCACTAGGTCAAATACTTGAAAAAACTTGTGTACACTCTAGAGGTCATATTTGTTACCCAATCTTGATGAAACTTTGTCAAATTGTTTATCTTAATTATGTCTTGATCTAGTTCGGAAATGGGTCACATGAAGTTAAAAACTAGGTCACTAGGTCAAATATTGGAAAAACCTTGTGTACACTCTAGAGGCCATATTTTTGACCCGAGCTTGATGCAACTTTGTCAGAATGTTTATCTTAATTGTTTGTCTCAATGAAATCTCGGTCAAGTTCGAAAATGGGTCATGTGGGGTCAAAAACAAGGTCACTAGGTCAAATATTGGAAAAACCTTGTGTACACTCTAGAGGCCATATTTTTGACCCAAGCTTGATGCAACTTTGTCAGAATGTTTGTCTTAATTATATCTTGGTCAAGTTTGAAAATGGGTCACATGGGGTTAAAAACTAGGTCACTAGGTCAAATACTTGAAAAACCTTGTGTACACTCTAGAAGCCGTATTTCTGACCCAATCTTGATGAAACTTAGTCAAATGTTTGTCTTAATTATATCTTGGTCAAGTTCAAAAATGGATCACCATGGTGTTAAAAACTAGGTCACTAGGTCAAACTTTGGGAAAACCTTGTGTACACTCTAGAGGCCATATTTTTGACCCGATCTTGATGAAACTTTGTCAGAATGTTTGTCTCAATGAAATCTCGGTCAAGTTCAAAAATGGGTCACTAGGTCAAATACTTGAAAAAACTTGTGTACACTCTAGAGGTCATATTTGTTACCCAATCTTGATGAAACTTTGTCAAATTGTTTATCTTAATTATGTCTTGATCTAGTTCGGAAATGGGTCACATGAAGTTAAAAACTAGGTCACTAGGTCAAATATTGGAAAAACCTTGTGTACACTCTAGAGGCCATATTTTTGACCCGAGCTTGATGCAACTTTGTCAGAATGTTTATCTTAATTGTTTGTCTCAATGAAATCTCGGTCAAGTTCGAAAATGGGTCATGTGGGGTCAAAAACAAGGTCACTAGGTCAAATATTGGAAAAACCTTGTGTACACTCTAGAGGCCATTTTTTTGACCCAAGCTTGATGGAACTTTGTCAGAATGTTTGTCTTAATTATATCTTGGTCAAGTTTGAAAATGGGTCACAATGGGTTAAAAACTAGGTCACTAGGTCAAATACTTGAAAAACCTTGTGTACACTCTAGAAGCCGTATTTCTGACCCAATCTTGATGAAACTTTGTCAAATGTTTGTCTTAATTATATCTTGGTCAAGTTCAAAAATGGATCACATGGTGTTAAAAACTAGGTCACTAGGTCAAACTTTGGGAAAACCTTGTGTACACTCTAGAGGCCATATTTTTGACCCGATCTTGATGAAACTTTGTCAGAATGTTTGTCTCAATGAAATCTCGGTCAAGTTCAAAAATGGGTCATGTGGGGTCAAAAACTAGGTCACTAGGTCAAATAAAACTTTGGGAAAAACTTGTGTACACTCTAGAGGTCATATTTGTTACCCAATCTTGATGAAACTTTGTCAAATTGTTTATCTTAATTATATCTTGATGAAACTTTGTCAAAATGTTTGTCTTAATTATATCTTGGTCAAGTTCAAAAATGGGTCACATGGTATTAAAAACTAGGTCACTAGGTCAAACTTTGGAAAAACCGTGTGTACACTCTAGAGGCCATATTTTTGACCCGATCTTGATGCAATTTTGTCAGAATATTTGTCTCAATTACAGCTTGCTAAAGTTCGAAAATGGGTCACACATGGTCAAAATCTAGGTCACTAGGTCAAATACTTGAAAAACCTTGTGTACACTCTAGAGGCCATATTTCTGACCCGATCTTGATGAAACTTTGTCGAAATGTTGTCTTAATTATATTTTGGTCAAGTTCGAAAATGGGTCCCATGGGGTCAAAAACTAGGTCACTAGGTCAAATACTTGAAAAACCTTGTGTACAATCTAGACACCATGTAGTACGACTCGATTCATCAATGGTATAACAGCCAGTAGAGCGTTCACAGGCCCTCTTGGGCCTCTTGTTTAAATATAAGATTGGTGCAATATTATCAAAAGTCAATAATATGTAAAAACAATTTGCTTTGAACTATTCTAACAATTGATATTAATGATTGAAAGAATGTAAGTTACGAGAAAAACTTAAGGGGACGCGTGAGTTTTCAAAAAATCAAGATTGCCGTGTGTCCCTTTAAAGCATCATATGAATTGCTATTAATAGTTTATACAATAAAACCAGCTGAGCCATCTAGTTTTCCAGACCAAACTATTTCATTAACAATAATTTGTACAGATAATGAGCCCTATTTTAGTGCATACCAGATTGCCTCCAGTCCCTTTAACATTATACTGCATCTTAGTTAACATAACCTGGTCAGCGTGCTTGACTCAATAACCAAATTTCTTCTTAATTCTTACACAGCAGGGATACTACTTGTGGATTTTATAACAATAAAAAAAAACTCCACTTCACTTTCTTCCTGCCTGGAAACAATTACATGTTTGAGTGCATGTCAGAATTTGTCACGTTGTAAGTTTTACGATGCAAATGTTACTATTTTTTCTACACTGCCAAGTTTTATTGTATAACCTTTTACAGTTTTATGCAGCTGTCAAGTATTACTTCGAAACTATTTCTGCTACAATAACTATATTGATACATGTCTGCAGCTTTTGTGTTTTTAATTTGGAAAAAGTATTTTCTCCCTGCAAGTGGTATACAAATCTGTTTCCCAGACTTCTGAATCCATGCATCTGATAGAGCAAAAATTGCTGCATAAATAACTTCTCCTAGACAACTTTTATGAAATGTATACCTTATTAGACCCTGACCGACTTGCAATCCAGTTGGACCAAGATCAAGTAATTGTGCATTTCCAGTTACCCCACCATCTTTATTTCTTCGGTATGAACCTAAATATTTGTTGGCATCAGGAAAAAAATCCCAACAAAAACACCCAGAATTTGTATTGGGGAATGGGCCCATCATATCCATATGGATGGCTGGAGGTGTACAATACTGGTTCTACCAAGGAAAAATAAGATGGTCTGCCTCTACCACAAAAAAAATCAACCTTCATAAATTGTCTGACATAAATTTTGCTAAAAATGACATAAAACACCATTCAGACAAACTGAACTTCATTTAGTACATCCAGATTTGTGTCTTTGCCATATCTCCTAAACCACTAACCAGATTCAGATTTCCTTTTTGCATAAAACCTTAATTCATCAAGAAAACAAGTTATATTTAATTCCCTTGGTCTCTTGTTTTCAAGGTCACACTTGGACTTCAAAGGTCAGAATTGCCTTTGGGTGTCTAATTCATCTCCTAAATCAGTGCCACTGGGCCGATTTTGACTTAATTTTGCACAAATGTGGACATCTTACTTTCTACTCTCAGTCTCTTTAGTCATCAGTGTCATACTTCGACATCAGCATTACAGCCATCATATACATTGCAGCATTGTGAATTAAAGGGACACCCAGGTGCATTCGTCAGAATATTTGACATTCCTTATTTGTATATATAAAAAAAATCCTACATTCCCTTATTTGTTTTTAACATGTAATAAGAAGCACACTTATTTTTCTTGGCCTCATTTCATGAAGTATAAACCCTTCAGAAGCTCTATAAAAAATGAATTATGGCCACTTAGCTTCAGTCACAACAATCTTTAATATAACACAAGAATTATTCATCAGTTTGTTGCTGTTTAATATTTGTCTGTGCCCTCCAGCCATTTCTATCACAATCAATAATATAGTGTCCTGATGGGAGGCTGAATATGTCTCTGGACCTCATGCTTGCTGGGTCAGTTGGCTTCAGTTGACAATTTAGAGCACTATGGTCCCCGCAGGTGACATAAATGACACCAGTGACTTTGCAGAAGTCGGTACAGCATGACCTGCGGTTGCCCGGAAAGTGTTGACATCAGTTTTACTGTAAAAAAATGGGCGGGGATTTATTTAGATGGTCAGTTGTAGCATTTAATAATTTTATGTTTCTCAATAATGGTCATCCTTTAAAGGAATGTGCCACAACAAGAGTCATTAGTCTACTATGCAACCTATCGTATTTCCCCTAAAAGTAGCGCCGTCTAGAAACCCACCCCCACCACCAACCCCACCACCACCTTTGAAAAAAAAAGAGTTCAGTATTCAATACTTCAATCTTGTTCTCACCAAGAAATGGCTGATTTAAAACTTTTTATTGCAGTTTTTTAAAGCATTTTTAAACAAAAAATGTTTTTAAGGAGTTACATGTATAGAAAAATATCGATTGGTAAAAGAGACGTGGATCACCCACTGCTATATTATCATTATTGGCAGGGTTCAAATAAACTATTTCAGGGTAGCCTATTTAAATTAACGATTTGTCAGCAATCTAACATGAAATCTTCAGAAAAAACAATATCAACATTTTGTTGAAACAAAATAACCAGTTAACATCAATAGCTATAATTTTCTGAGCATGTGCAAGGACGAAATCAAGACATTGAGCTACTGTCATTGTTAATTCATCTATCGATAACATGAGTCACCTCAGCAAGGTTATAGATCAGGAAACCGGGAATAATGAGTAATTAAGCGTAATCTAGAAGTCTGTTATTATACAATGGCCCGGTCACTTGCGACCATATGGTCAGCAGTGGAGTGGTATCATTTACTGCAGGAGAGGACCATAATTGGCTATTTATGGTGGCTTAACAACTTAAGTAGAATTGCCATAATGGAAAAGGATAGATAATGATACTCATTGAGTTAATTTACTTGGTTGTGGAATGTCAGGTGTTTGTTGGCTATCAATAAAAGAAAAAAAAGATATAAATGGGAAAAGGCAATCAAGAGAAGGTCAATGGCTTTAGAAGAAAACAAAAAAGTAGTTCTCGTTAAGGTTATCAATTATGAGGTTCCTGATTGAAAGGAGAGAAGTAAATGAATATTATAATTTGCTGAATGTGAAGGTATTCTAGTTGGCTAAACCCTTTAAAAAGACAGTAAAAAATGAAATACCTGTATAATTGTAGCACTATTACATATATCATGTAATTGGTTGTCTAACATCATCTGGTTAATAACAACATACAAACCTAATGTTAAGATCATATGTCTTTATTCTTTAATGCTTTAGCAAAATGTTTATCTTAATTGTTTTCAAATTTTTAGGATATTTAGGGTTTCTTAACAGTAGAGCATTTTGTTTAACGTTTCTGCGTCACCATTGAACACAGTTTCTGCCGTTAAAAACCTCATAAACGAGTAATTTGACAAGTGTATTACAGGTAATCCTTTATTTGTCTTTGTTTTGTAATGTTTTCAGTGTACTTGAAAGTCCACTTTTAACCCTTAACCCGCTACATTTATAGAATGGACTGTTCTTTCTTTGAATTAAGACCATTCCAATTATGTGACAAAGGGGTGTTTTGGGGGAAATGACTGAACAGCAGCCAGACATTGTAAACCCTGATAGGCCTGTGAGTTACTCACAGGCTAATCTGGGTTTACAACCCATTGCAAAGGCTATTATAGTCGTGCTTAGCGGTTTAAGGGTTAAATACGTCTTTGTGTCCCATCTTAATACTCGTATTTACTGATTCATCTTATTTACCTCCAGGGTAGACTTATCTCCCTATGTTCAGACAACAGCCTACACCTGTGGGAGCTGAACACCAAGAAGGACGGCAACACTGTTCTGGTGGAGGTCAAACAGTTCTCCATCGAAAACAAGTAAGCCACCGTTACTCTTCAATTTGTGCCTTGGGGCTGGTGGGCCCAATGGATAGTATGGTGGACTTATAATCTGGAGGAACCGGGTTCAAGCCTTACCAACGTCGGTGTTGTTAGGGAAACACTTTAGCCTAGCCTCGTTCGCCAGATGGGGATGTAAACCGGGCAGTCCTGTGTATTGAAGTCTATCCTCCAAACACATTTAATAACAAAACAAATCTATCTGTTGTAGGAGTAGAGCAGATACTTGTGTATTCTTCTCCTCTCTGGGACGGCTCTAAATAACCTATACTGTATTGATGAGTCATTAAATAACATTAAATTCAATTCAACTCGCGCCAGCATTCAACTTGCGCCAGCCTACAAGATGGGCTATTAAGTATTTAACATGTGACAGTCAACCGATAGTTTTTTTGTTTTTTTTACATTTCTTAGAATTACTGTTTTTTTTACATTGAAGAAAATGCTTTCAACACAGGGCTTCTAAAATGCAAATCGGTCCAGGTTTTTAACTGCCGTAAGAATCGCGCTTATTTTGAAAAAATCACTAAAATCGCCGTACCCCACCCACCATGTCATTGTCAGCTGCACATGCATTTTTTCCGTTCAGTCATTGATATAGAGAACTATTTAAAATGTATGTTTGTATTATATTTGTATTATTTCTAACTTACTTTATCACAATTTGTACATTTTAATGACTGACATGATGTCTTCGCTTTACTGAATGAATAATTTTCACTCAATATTAAAATTGTTGATCATTTGAGGAATTGAACCGGAAATGTCTAATAAACCGGGTAGGTATAAAACGCGGACTAACACGCGCGGACAAGCGGATTATATACGATTTTACATAAATTTGAGTAATATCGTTTTTCATCAATTAGCTCGATTAATACCAAATGTTACGACTAACGCAAACAATTTCGGTCTGACTTAAAAAAAAAACGGTGTCAGGTTTGATCACTTTCCTTAATATTATACTTAAAGTTATTGTAAAAAAAAAATCAAACAAACAATTAACACATCTCGGTATTTTAATGACGCAAACAAATTTCAGTCCCAGCTTTGGCCACTTAAAAAAACAAACCGACACAAGCAAACAGGCTAACACCTTACGACTAACGGTATATCAAAGAAATCACAGACGGTAACACTCGCTTCAGTGAACCGACAGAACGCGTGATATACTTTCACTGATCACACATCAAAGGCGTGCTCCCTACTATCGGTAATGGTTTAGTCCAAATTGACCAAATTGACCTACTTTTGCACAGCGAGTGACAAACAATTGTGTTATGGATCAAAGAATATTGCCGCAAGGCATATTTCAAGGAGTGTGTAAGGTAATTGTAGATTTTTTAACGACCGATAGATAAAATATCTGAGACCGATTTTAACAGAGATTTTGAAAAGAAAATCGGTCCGGAGAAACAGAATTCGGTCTGCGGACCGACAAACCGGCGATTTTAGAAGCCCTGTTTCAACATCAATGTCAAAACCTGAAATTCATGTTTTTGGGGTTTCTTCTGAAATTAAGTTTTCCTCAATTTCACTTTTGTAATAAAATGTTGAATTTTCTTTATTGTAATAAAATGTTTGAATTTCATTATTGTTATAAAATGTTTGAATTTCATTATTGTAATAGAATGTTTGGACAAGTGACCCAGCCATTTACTTGGTATTTTCAGCAAGATGAAAACAGTGTCTGCCTGCTGCCTGACAACCAACCATGAGCAACTGCTTCTGGGTACTGAGGGAGGAAATATCCTGATTCTAGACGTGAAGTCCTTCACACTGATGGACCAAATCATCTACCAGGATGTAGTCATGCAGAAGTGAGTAGTCCATACAATAAACTAAACATTTGTGTGGTCAGTTGGACCATGTGCCATGCAGCTGAAATCCAGTGACTCAAAAACACTTCTATTTGAACATCAGGGAGGCTGAACATCAATAGGGCACATTGGAGAAACTAAGTGGAATGTAATGAATGTATGATCATAGAGTCTCATTTACATTCTTGTCTTCATATATTTGTCTTTTGTATTATATATATTTATGATTTGTTCCATCAATTTCAGGTATGAAAATGTACTCTTGCTACTCTTTGATTTATGAAATAGATATACAAATGTTTTACCTATCTTATTCAGTGTACCTGATGACTTCAAGGTGAATCCAGGTGCAGTGGAGTCTATAGCTGTCCACTCGAAAGATCCAGACAAGGTAAGCTGTAGATTGAATCCTATCATGTCAATACTGTGGCGTGGCCTAGTAGTAGTGTCCGCCTCATATGCAGGTGGTCATGGGTTTAATACCCAGCCTGATCATACCAAAGATGTCGTAGAAATGGTACTAGTAGCTCCCTTGTTTGACGTTCAGCATATAAATGGTAGTGCTAGGACTGGTGGTATAATGTGAGTGGGTGGGGTATCTTGTCTATTCTACGGCATGGTATTCTATTGTGGATGCACTTACAATATAAAGAGCATATTGCTACAAGTAGACGCCGTCGTGATATGACATTAATATATAATAATATCTTTTATTTGATGTTTGAAAAAAACAGCAGCCCATATATACAGTTATAAATTCACCATCTCCGATTGAATTTCTTTTAAAAACAAAATGAACTTGTGTTTCTCTATATATTTGTTTATGATGCTTATATTTTGCCTGTGTTTTACAGTTCTTGATTGGTTACAACCGAGGTCTCATTGTATTATGGGATATTAAGGCAAGCAACTCTGAACAGACATACAACTCCACACAGGTAAGTGTTGGGGAATAATTTTGGAAATTAAAAGCAGGTTTTCACTCAAAATAATGTTTTTTTAGCTCTACTGGCCAAAGGCCAGCAGGGCTTATGGGATGGCGAGTTGTCTGTCATCCGTCTTCCATTAACTTTTACCTCGTTCATACGATAGGGCCTTCATTTTTCATCCAATCTTTACCAAACTTTACCAGATTGTTAATATTACTGAAAGCTCGGTCAAGTTCGAAAACCAGCCAGATCAGACTAGTAAAAGCAGAGTTATGGCCCATGATTTAGTTAAAAATGCTATATTTTGCCTCGTTAAGACAATAGGGCGTTTGTTTTTCAGCTATCTTTACCAAACTTTACCAGATTGTTAATATCAATGAAAGCTTGGACAAGTTCGAAAACCAGCCAGATCGAACCAGTAACAGTAGAGATATGGCCCTTGATATTAGTTAAAAATGCTATATTTTGCCTCGTTAAGACGATAGGGCTTTCGTTTTTCATGGCAGGACGAAACTTGGCAAGAAAGATCTGTATCAAGCTTAGTTGTGCATATCACCACCATGTTCAGGTTGAATGATATTTGGTGAATTGGCTCTTTAAACATTTTAATACACAAACTTTGTCCAGACTAGTTCTCCTCAACCACCATTCGGCGTTCAACGAAACTTGGTTGCGTATGTCATTGTCGTGTTCCGGTTGAATGATTTTTGGCAGAGTTATGGCCCTTTAAAGGTTTTAATACACAAACTTTGTCCTGACTACTTCTCCTGATCCCCTGATAAGAGCTGTTTTAGCCAGTAGAGCATCCACAGGTCCTCTTGGGCCCCTTGTTTCCTAACGTGAGATGAATATTAATGTATATCTTATATTTAGGATAAAGTAATAATGTGTCGATTCTATTTAAAATAGGTCCTTGGTTGGGTCAATAATTTAAAAAGAATTTCCAAGTAGTAAATTTTCATAATGACTACTTTTATGCTCTTATTTCCCGCTCTCCACACTCTGTCCACCCCCCTCCACCACTCCTGAAAAAATATAACCAACTTAGCACTGGGGAGAACCACAGCCATCACAACCAATGGATAAAAAATCTATTCCCTAAATCTGTATTATCCATGGACAGCAAGTATGATGTTTTCTCTTACAGCAGCTTGAGTCGTTGGTGTGGGCACGCAATGGAGACGAGTTTATGAGTTCCCACGCTGATGGTAGCTATGTTGTGTGGAGTAGCGCCGACAGTTCAGCACCAAAGGAACCCGCTCTCACACCTTACGGTCAGTCTGATTACAGAACGTTTATTAATAATTTAGAAAAAATACCAGACAGTTGTGCAGTAATCAGATGTTACAGAACTGACTGCTTATGTGCAACTATAGCCCCTTAACCACCATATGATGCATATTTGTATAATCTTGACACTTTATGTAAGCGGATACGTGGTCGAGGGGTTAACGATGTTGCGTTGTAAACCTTCTCGCCTCACCGCTGCTGATTCAAATCCCACTGGGAGCTCAACTTGTGAGACTGTTGATTCTTACGCATGGCGTAAGGTATCCAGTACTGGTTCTACCCAGGAAAAACAGGGTGGTCCGCGTCTACCGCAAGAGATCGGCCGTCATATATGGCCTAAAATTGTGCCAAGATGATGTAAAACACCTTTCAAAATACACCCCCACCCTAAAACACACTTTGTAAACCAACTAACATATAAATTACTTTCATAGGAGATACCATATGATATGCATGTTGTTGTATAATCAATTTCAAAACATAAACCAGCAAAATATCCATATTAAATTTGTTTGCTGTCTTTGTCACTGCCATTTTAATCTTAATTTTTAAAGAAATTTAATTTTGGAAGTTTGCATCTCAAAAATCATTTCAGGCATATTCAAATATATTTGTGTAAGTATCATATGAATTAATTTTTCATTATGAGGCATAATATTATAAAACACATCAGACTTTGAATTAAATTTTTTGTGTCACTGGCTTGAATTCTTACATATTCAATGAAAACCCGTACATTTTCCTTTAGCCTGACTACATAAATTAAAAATCACTAACCCAAATGACGGTTTACTAGCCCTGGGCTTCGGGCTAGTGGGTTAATTTGAAGACTGCATCACATGGATTATGGGCTATTCCATTAAAACATGCCTGGGATCCCCAGGAAGGCATTTTAATCAACATGTGGGTAAACCCTATTTTCCAAAACTTTGGTTCTTTCAACTTAGTTTTGCATCTGTGAGGGTGTTCATCTGTGAGGGTGTTCAGTTCCAAGTGCCTTCCTGGGGTCTCATGTATATAGCCCTAATTCTGATCAAAGGCCGTATTGTGAATTTGGCAGTTTTGGAACGTTAATTTGTGTAATCTGCTGAACCTTTCCACTAAAATGTTGAAGTAAATATTAAAGGATATTGTGTTGCAAATAATATTGATATACACGTTATATTTTATTATTAACTTGTTGTTTGTTTATTTTGACAGGACCTTTCCCATGTAAAGCAATTGGTAAAATAGACTGGAAGACTTCAAAAGTGTAAGTTAGCTAATGGTTATACATAAAGACAAAATAAAATAGGTGTATTTCTAGATAAAATAAAAATGGCAGCTGTCTAGTTACTTCCCTTAGATGTTTATTAGCCATTTACACCCAGTAAAAGATACTTCGTTGGACTCTTTACCTTTAAATATTTTATCGAACTTTGTAATACAAACACAAACTTGTGTAGAATCAGTATTTTAGAAATAAGGATAATCTTTATATCAAGCTTATTTTTACCTTCACAGAGATCCATTCATCATATTTTCTGGTGGTATGCCGAGAGCCAGCTATGGTGACAAGCACACAGTGAGTGTGATGCAGGGAACCAACCATGTTGTATTGGACTTTACATCCAAGGTTATTGATTTCGTTACAATGACGAGGGCCAATGAGAATGACAATAATGAAGAAGTGGCTGGTAAGTGGACAGTAAAATAAAATATAGAAATAGTTTACTCGCATTATACATAGATTTTTGAAGAAAAAAGGAGAGGAGACTTGTGACTTTTACAAAGGCGAAGGAGTCCATGTCATTCTGAGATGTGTTCGACAAACAACCGATCAGATATAGGTGTTCGACAAACAACCTGGACCAATATTTTCATGGTCAAATAAACACGGTCAATTTTACGTTTTTGATTTAAGCTCATATTTCTGAGTCAAGTCTCTATTAGGCGTGACATACAAATCTGGGGATTGCCTGTTGTGGGTTGATGTGGCATCCATCAAGAAAGTTAATTTCACAACAAGAAAGTGCAATTACATGAATTGTCAGTTTGGAGTTGTTTGTATAAATCGATGAGTTGATTTAATTACTTTGTGATGGGAGTTTTCTTTTCAAATATCAGAGTACGATGAGCCCCATGCATTGATAGTGTTAGTGGAGGAGGAGCTGGTGCTGATTGACCTCGACACTGAGAAGTGGCCGGCGTTCAAACTTCCATATGTTAACAGTCTCCATTCCTCGGCGATAACCTGCTCGCAGCATGTCAGTAATGTTCCAGAACAATTGTGGACCAAGCTTAACGATGTGGGAGATGCCCAGATGGCTGGTCTCTCCAAAAGGGTAGGTGTGGTGTACACATGTAGTTTGAATTAAGACCTATACCGGATTTAATATTCACACAATGTAAATTCTGTCTGGTTTGAAAGATGGCATACTCGAGGCGAGTGGAAGGATTAGCAAACAAGGAAGTTTTACCTCTTGTAATATTGCGATCAAAGCTTCTAGTTTGTGTTATTTTCTAACTAGACGTATAATCCAAACAAACACAAATCGGAAACCTTGCACAAAACTTTTATTTGCTATTTTCTGACAATGCATAACAGAAATACTTTTTTTCATGACAGGAGTGGCCCATTACAGGAGGAAAGGTCACATCACCAGAAGCTGCATCAAAGGATATCCTCCTTACTGGGTATGTACAGATCGTAAATATTGTCTTAGGCCAAATAAAATTATACCTGTGTTTACAGTAACATTGCTGAAAAAAATAGGGTAGGTAGGTAGGCATTTTATTTTATTTTTTTATTTTATTTTTTGGCGAAGTTACATTTAAGGTGGCGATGAGCTTTGACGATTGGGAAAATGTGGTATTTTAAAAACTACAATAGATAACAATATGAAATTGTGTATGTCTTATTGTTTCCCAAAACACCTGGCAACAACTGGCTCTTTTCCAAAACACTTGCAATTATTGCAAAGGGGTAAAACCAGTTTTCAATTTTTTCCGCAAATCCGGAAGAGGGTCAGTTCCTACAGCAGCACAATGAGCACATGAGTTGGCTGGGATCAGTCTAGCTCCATACAGTGTGATCTCCAGTGGGGCCTGACATGTTATGAGTGACTTGTCTTCAATGCTCTTCCTGAATGTTTGACCGTCAGGAAGGATGGGGGACCCACAGGTGTAGTCAAATTCTGTGGTTAGACCAAGAGCAGTTCTTGCCTCCCAGACAGCTGAAAAAATATTCAAAGTTATGTCAAATGTTAATTGATCTTTTGAATAGTTTTGTAAAAGTGTGGACTGATTATATTACTTCTCTAACATCAGAAAGTATTAAATATTTATAAATTTCTCATGTTAGTTATTATGAGGTTGAGTTCAGAGAATTATTGTGGAACGGCAAACTTCTTCAAGAAGTTATAATGCAGTAGTCAGTGCCAATGCTTAGTGCTGAGAAGCAAGTAAACATATGCACATTACTTAATATTACTATTTTAGAAACAAACTTACGACAGGTGGCCTAGAACTCTGGACCATTTACCGACCTGTTTGTGGTACTTGTCAAACAATTCAACAATCGATTCTTTAGGGAGAGTACACGCCATAACATTGAGCGCTTCCATGTGCTGGCATTTTTGAAACTGTAAAGCCAAAACAGCACTGGGAGATGCTATTTTGACTGTTTTATACCAGTCCTGTGCGTGCACTGTATCCCGTGAAATTCACACTGTCAAAAGCGCAACGCGAAATTGAAAATTGCACCGTGATTGCGTGAACTTTTTTTTTTTTTTTATGTTTTTTTTTTTTTTTTTTTTTCAATAAAATAAAAAGGAGTCGGGGGTGTTTTCAGAGGGTCGGTGTTTTCAGAGGGTCGGTCGGGTTACAGTAAACTCAGGTATAATTTTATTTGGCCTTACTAGTCAATTTATTACCCAGAACAGTAGAGAAATTACCTATTATATGTTTTAACCCTTAACCCGCTAAGCACGATTATAATAGCTTTTGCGTCCATTGTAAACCCGGAACTCGCAGGCTGGTCAGGGTTTACAATGCTGTATTTGAGCATATTGTACATGCTGTATTTGAGTGCATCGTACTTGTTGTATTTGAGCGTATTGTAGATGCCGTATTTGAGCATATCGTAGATGCTGTATGTGAGCATATCTTACATGCTGTATTTCTGTATTCCAGTCACGAGGATGGATCAGTGAGATTCTGGAGTGCGTCGGGAACGTGTCTCCAGTTTATGTACAAATTAAACACATCCACCATATTCAGTGTGGACATACACACACCAGACAGTAATGGGGAAATGGAGGAAGAGTGGCCTCCCTTTAGAAAGGTTAGTGATGCTGAGAAATACATCGGAGTTGAGATCTTTAATAAATACTGATAAAGGTGATCCTTTGAGAGCAACAAACACAATTTGCATTGTGAATAAAGCAGCAGACTCGGTTTTATTGTCTGTTCATGAGAAGTAATGAAAGAAGCAACACTTCTCACGCCCCCTAGCACCGGCTTAAGCGGTATTCTACTTCAGTTGACGCATAGGATGAAATAAACTGATGACAATTGTACCATGAAGATATCAAGCTTAAAATTAAGCCTTGTTGAAAAAAAAAAAAATATATAAAAACAAATGCTGTAAAAAGACGCCAATATTTTTGGAGTAAAATATGTATGAGCACTGTGCTTCATATAATAATACTGTTGATAACCTAAACTGAAATACGAATTTAAAACTCATCTTGCAAGTAATAAGATGTATTCATACTGAAATTTAATATCTTGATTCATTTCCAGGTTGGTACCTTTGATCCATACAGCGATGACCCTCGTCTTGGTATCCAGAAGATTGCTTTGTGTCCCCTCAGCGAGACTCTGGTAATCGCCGGAACTGCTGGCCAGGTCGTCATTCTCCAGATGGAAAGAGAGGAGCGCGAACAAGAGGTGAAACCTGTCACAGTAAACATTGTTGGTGACAGGGACAATTTCGTGTGGAAGGGACACGAGGCGATTAACCCGCGAGAGGGAGATGTGAAGTACGCTGCTGGGTTTCAGCCTACGTGCATCATGCAGCTGTATCCCCCTGCAGCGTGTACAGCACTCGCCTTCCACTCGGAGTGGCAACTGTAAGTTAATCTTTAATACATTTCTATAGATAAAACAAGGACTTCTATTTGGAAGAAAATTCATAATCACAAATTGCCCAACTCAGAAATAAAGGCATGATCTCTTTAAAGTATTGGATGTCCTCAAAGTTATTTGCCAAATAAAAAACCCCGCAACGAAGCGCAAAAGTTTGGTTGAATTCGTACACTGTTTTTAAAACATTTACTATAGATTCAGAACCAGCTTCTTGATGTTGACAAAAATACGACCGGGCTAATGTGAACTATTTCCTAGAAATTAGACCCCAATGTTTCACAAAACTAGCATTTTGTAACACCTTTTAGATAAATATAGTATATCTTTATACATCATAAAAAGATAAACATGTTCAAATCAAAGTATGTATTCCAGGGCTTTTTTTCATGATTTTGTGAACATTACCCGTACCCCTGGAATTGGGAATTTTAGCGTGATTTTTCATAAAATTGGGAATTTTAGCACGATTTTTAATAAAATTTGGAAATTATGTCTTTAATACTGTTTTTTGTACTCCAAGATAAACAGAAGCATTTATTTAAGCTTTTAAACCCTAATCATTGGATTGGCACACTTGAATTATTTTTTTTTTGGAAAATTGGCTTTTCCTCTTAAATGGGAAAAAAAGATATGTTTTGGCATTGGAAATATGACCGAATTTCGGCTATGAAAACAGCCAAAAAAGAAGCCCCTGTATTCTAATGAGTGTTAAAAGCTGCAATCTAATTACTTGTAAGCCAAAATATTGCGAATTTAAAAGAAAATGCAAACAAAATTAATGATATATCAAAGCTAATTTAGTACCAATTAATGATATATCAAAGCTAATTTAGTACCTTTATTTATGTTCCAAATAAAAGAGTGTGACATACAGAGCGAATATTATGATTTAGAAATATCTTTTGATGATAAGTATGTTTTCTGTGTGATTTACTGATGTTGGAAAAACATGATTTTACTCGTAACTTATTATTTCAGTGTTGGTGCAGGCACAGCCCATGGCTTTGGTTTGTTAGACTATGTACAGAAGAAGGAAGTTACCAGTAGATGTACACTAAATCCTCAAGGTATTATTTTCTAGATGTATTTGTTGTTGTTGTTGTAATATCACAGCAATTGATATGTGTAAAATCTGTTTTGGGAGTACAAATCTTAAAAGTATCCATCTATTTGTTCATATATACGAGGGTGCTTCAAGAAGTTCTGTCACTAGGCATATATCCTTTGAACTGGATATTACACTGAGATAAAGTAGTGTATTTATAGTACTACTGGGTTCGCTCTCTTCAATTGCAGAACAAAAATGAAAATTTTCCGGTTATTTATACCCCTGAATTACCTCCCCCTACCACACCTTTTGGATACTGGCATCTCTGAAAATGTCCTTGTTACAAAACGTTGTAAACATTATTTGAATAATTCTATGCTTTTAAATTTTCTTGTACGCCATCTGTTGTTATTCACCTATAATCCATGAAAATGATTGTCGAGAATTCGGAAAGGTCTTGCTGTAAACCAGATATGAGTGAATGCATATCCCTTAATTTTAGCGGAAATAACACTGATTTTCTTCATTTTGTTTACGGAAATGTTATAATATCTTTTAAATGTCGTAATTATTCTCATAGTATTAATATGTTTTCATATTTTTTTACAAATCCTAGTCCTTCAGTGTTTAAATTTCATATTCAACACATTATTGTAGAATTTTGCTCAATGTTTAGTGAAAATATTGATCATCCAAAAACGCTATTTCAGAAGACTTCCATTTAATGTCCATTTATCATTAAATTAATTTTACATGTAAGCTTAAAATGTTAATTTCTAAAACAATGCCTTTTCATCTACCATGCTTAAATTCTGAATCTCGTAATGCACAGATATAACTGGTAATGTATGAGAAATTTCAAAGGTCTTCGACAAGTACTTAAAGAGAAACAGGCATTTAAAAAAGTAACAGTTAACATGTATACCTGAAAAAAACTCAGGACGAAAATACCTCAGTATGTATAAGTGATGTATATTAAATGTTCCATAACTTTCGTCACACAAAAGATACAGCATTCATTTTACCATCAATGGAATGGTATTGAAACACTCATTTGATTTCAAACATCAACACTCACAACGAGCACATAATTGTTAAAACGCGTTAGTGACAGAACTTATTGAATGACCCTCGTATAATATTTTCGCGAAGAAAATGTAAAACGTCCGTGATTAAATTCAAGCTTATACATCTTAACCCACTAAGCATGACTATAATAGCCTTTGCGTCCATTGTAAACCCAGATAACCCTCCGAGTAACTCGCAGGCTGATCATGGTTTACATTGTCTGACTGCTGGTCAGTCATTTACACCAAAACACCCCTTGTCACATAAATGGAATAGTCTTAATTCAAAGACAAAACAGTCCATTATATATATGTAGCGGGTTAAGGGTTAAATATTCTTGTTAAATGATTATCGAGCCTCCTCAGTAGTGCAGTAGATAAGGCAATGCTCTTTTAAACTAGCTACAGACCGCTGCCCCATGTGTGTTCGCTCCCTGGTAGAGGCAGGGATCAAATTTAATATTTTTAGCCAATTGAAGGTTTTCTACTTGCTATTTTAATCAAGGTATATGCATTAATAATTTAAAACCTGATTCATTTTAGAAGGATTGCTATACATGCAAATAATGACATTTTCACAAGCTGGATGCATGAATGTAATAATGTATAATTATACTTACTTATATCCACCTATTTAACTAAGATAAATATATTCAGCGAATAAATGTAGACAGAGACCTAGTGGGTTTCTTTTATTGCTTGAAAAATGTAACTACTTGAAATCTGCAAAAATCTACTTGCATTTATTTAGCAAGTATAAAAGCATTAAATTTGAACCCTGAGAGGCATTCTGATGGAAAACTTCATTTCATCTCTGAGGTTGCTGTCCCAATATAACCTAATATGACGTGTTAACTGGACATAAAACCCCATTTCATTTCTTGTTAAATTAAAAACAAGGTAACTAGTGTTTATAATGGGTAAAATTTAAAACAAAACAGTATTAACATAATTCCTCTAAAGGCTATTCCATTAAAACAAACATCGGACCCCAGGAAGGCACTTTTGATTTGAAATTGAACACCACCCAAAATTGAGTGAACCAGATTTCAGACTCTAGGGGATCACCCATAGATGTTTATTAAATTACCATCCTGGAATCCCGGGTTATTAAATTGCCTTCCTGGGGTCCCGGGTATGTCTTAATGGAAAGCCCTAAGAAGAAAGGTTGATATTCCCCTCTTCATTTAAAATAAAACATTCTGTATAAAATGAAGTTCTTACATTTGTTTTAAACTTAGATTTGACTGGCACATCAGAGACTGCCATGTCTAGAAGGAAATCATTAAAGAAGTCCCTTCGGGAGTCATTCCGTCGTCTCCGTCGAGGACGGTCTGAAAGAAGAGCAAAGGCCAAGGACGACACAAAGGGAGACAAGAAAATGTATGTTGACTTACCGTATAGAATTATTTGTCCAACATAAAATCACCTTCATAATCAGTCATTGAGCTCCAGATTGAGGATTATTCAATTTTTAACAGCACGCCCAGCTGTGGTTGTCTTTGAGATCTTAAACACCAAAACGAAAGCTTTTTATTGCTGTTGTCTGACAAAACCACAGTTTTTGCCTCCGATATTTTTATGCCCCGCCAGTAGAAGAATGGTGGAAGGGCATATAGTGTTACCCCACTTTCCGTATGTGCATCTGTGTTGAAAATGTTGTTCGGACAAACTTGGATAATTGTTATTCATTCATTTCCAAACTTGGTAAAATTGTATATGGGTGGAATGTCTCGGCCAGGTTTGATAAGCGGACGCATTGCCTCGTTCTAATTTTAAAATTGAGACATTTATTTTTATGAAAGAAAACAAATGATTCTGATTCAGAGAGGAAACAACAACCACTGCAGTAGGTGCTCCGTCAACGTCCACAGCGGGAGCAGCTGAGACTCTAGTTGCACCATCAACGCCCGAGCCAAAACCTGTAGAACGTAGTGTTGAATTTAGAAATAACGATGATTCTATGGCCTCTATGGTTAGGTGTTTGTACTTCGCGGATACATTCATAACAAATGGTGAGTGCATTGTCTTTTACATGTAATAAATGGTCAGTGCATTGTCTTTTACATGTAATAATTGGTGAGTGGTCTTTCACATGTAATAAATGATGAGTGCATTGTCTTTTTACGTGTATTCTAAGGTATTAGAATGGTATTGTGCGATAGGAAGATTTGTCATCTGTTGTATTCTATGTAAAATGTTCTATAGATTTTTGTTTAGTTCATCAAACTAGATATCAGAGTAGCCACTCACAAAGCAATCTTGATATCAGGGTAGTCCGTCGTGACACACACTCGATATCAGTAGCCTGTCGTGACGCCAACTAGATATCAGAGTCACCAGTCATTACGCAAACTTGATATGAGAATATAAACCTATCATAAAGCAAAATTGATATAAAAGTAGCTTGTCTGAGTAACCTGCCACAAGACAAACTTGATATTTCGGCGTAGTCTTATCATGAGACAAACATCTTCATTTTGTCGGGCTCACCTGCAGGCCGAGGTTTTTTCACTAACGTGTTGCATACTAGCTATAAGAATTGTTTTTGTAAGTCCGACCAGCAAATATTTTGCATGTTTTAAAATGATTACTTGCATACTGTGATAATTCTTTTATGTTTTCTTTCCAGGTCATACCCACAATCCCTCACTCTGGGTAGGAACAAATGGCGGCCATGTTTTTATTTATAACATCACTGTACCTAGTGGAGAAAAAAGAAACGAGGATGGTATTACATGTATTTTAGCTAAAGAAATAAAACTAAGACACGCTGCGCCAGTTATATCAATAGGCGTAGTGGACGGAAAGTCGCGAGTATTACCAGACTCTTTAGAAGTGCAACACGAACGGGCCAAATCTCCCGACATGTCCACACATCATTCCGTCGTCATCTGCTCGGAGGAACAACTTAAGGTATGTGGTGATACTTTTTTATTAAGGATGGATTTAATTTGAAATTATTCATTTTCATGATAACCGAATTGTATAGTTTCTTTTTATAGTAAAAGGAAAGTTTCAGCTACATGACTTTTGTGCATATAGTTGTAAGGAGAAACAAATGGTTAATTATAACAGAGTTAACCCCATGTGTTGTCTTAATATAATACATAATTTTTTATAGGCCTATTAAATTTACATATTTACCGAAACATGATGTTTATGTATTAAAAAAGGCTTTGTGCATTGGCCACACATTATTTACAATGGCTGTTAGAAAGAAGTAAAAGATGCACAATTTGCTAGGCAACAGAGTGTTGTTTAAATGTATACCATATTATTATAAGAATCTTTCATAGGTATCCGATGAAGATCGGGAATTTCAGCCCTATGTATAAATGTTTTAATCGGAACCGAGATTCCAATTAAAACAATTATACCGAGGGTTGGAATTTCCCTATCTGAACTGGATACCCATGATAGATTCTGTTTCTTGCATATCATTTACATTCTGCACATTGACTTTGCCAAATACTAACATTTTTCATTTTATTTACACGATGACATCATGCAACTGTCATTGTTGATGTCAGCGCGCGACTTTTATCTTTCCCCATGTGTAAGATCAGGCTTTCCATCACCCATGTGAAACGTGGATAACCTTATCCGGTATGCAATAATGTCATATATATGTCATATTTGACCCTACAGATGCAATCCCCAGTCTAATTCAGAGCATTATAAAGTCCTTTAATTGTGTTTAATTTGCATCATTTTTTTTTTTAAGCATTCTTGATAATTTTTGCGTTATTGATTTATAATTATATTATCTTGTACTTGCAAGAGAAGAATTATTTATCTGAATGTTTTCAAGAATGGCTGCTTGGATTAACTATGTCTGACAATTTCAGATATTCACACTACCACATTTGGCTGCTGGGATTAATTATGTCTGGCAATTTCAGATATTCACACTACCACATTTGGCTGCTTGGATGGCAATTTCAGATATTCACACTACCACATTTGGCTGCTTGGATTAACTATGTCTGACAATTTCAGATATACACACTACCACATTTGGCTGCTTGGATTAACTATGTCTGACAATTTCAGATATTCAAACTACCACATTTGGCTGCTTGCATTGATTATGTCTGACAATTTCAGATATTCACACCACCACATTTGGCTGCTTGGATTAACTATGTCTGACAATTTCACATATTCACACTACCACATTTGGCTGCTTGCATTAACTATGTCTGACAATTTCAGATATTCACACTACCACATTTGAAAGCCAAGTACAAGTTCAAGCTCACTGCCGTAGATGGCTCTAGAATACGCAAAGTGGCATTTGTCAACTTTAGAAGTCGTTCCGACGAGAACTACCTAGAAAATGACGTAGCTTGCCTGAATAACCTTGGTGATTTAAGTGTATATTCAATAGCAACTTTGAGGCAACAAATGCAGGCATCAGCACTCAAGAGGGAAGATATAAAGTAAGTTGTGAAATTTGTCTTTAAAGTTTCATTTAATTTGTAAGGGCACCCTCAAAAAAAAAGTGTGTTTTCACTAACTATTTTTTTAAGCTGCCGAACCTAGATATTTTTACTGAAAAGTAAAACTGAAAGTTGGAAAACATCATGCCAACTGTTATCTCGGCATAGGTAATGAATTGCAGTGTTGTAGTTTGGTGGATAAACCGAAAGGCTGGAGAAAAAATGAAAAGATAAAAAAACATGAATATTATCAACCAACTCTATTTTTTTTCTGGACGTACTGAAACCTACCTATTTTTGTAGGGGGTGTGGGGATCGGAACGAAAAAGAATTCAAAATCTGTGGGTGGGGGGTGTCAGAAGAATTCTAATTATGTGGGTTGGGGGTGTCAGAAGAATTCGAATTCTGTGGGTGGGGGGTGAAATGTAAATCGTATTGAGTTGTTGGAGGGTGATACATGTGATACCTCACGGCGTGAGATCTCACGGAATTCTAACCCTCCTCCCGGCACCACGGAATTGTGTGAAAAACTCACGTAAAATTGCTAAAAATCGATTTTTGTATGTTAGCAGATGTTGCTTCTAAAAATAGAATGAATTCAAGAACGACAACTCCTACGAAATTTCGTACTTCGTACTCAGTTAGATTAGTACTATTTTACATTGTACTCAATTTGATTCATACTATCGGTTATTTTCCAGAGGGGAAGTTATTAGGCAGTCAATCGTGCAGCCGTCTTTTGCAAAAAATCGCGGCCAATATTTGGTGGTGTGGGTGGGGTAAAACTCTGACTTTCTCAATATTTTTATGTTTTGTAAGTACGAAAATATAACAACATACTTAAAAAGGACACTGTCTGTAAGTATTAAAGCACATTATTGAGCATAACCAAATAACAGAGAAATGTTTATCAATTGTTATTAAATAAAACGGATATGGACCCAGGCCTACAAGACTTGTTTTCTTTATGAATATGGACCCAGGCCTACAGGATTGTTTTCTTTATGAATATGGACCCAGGCCTACAGGATTGTTTTCTTTATGAATATGGACCCAGGCCTACAGGATTGTTTTCTTTATGGATATGGACCCAGGCCTACAATATTGTTTTCTTTATGGATATGGACCCATGCCTACAGGATGGTTTTCTTTATGGATATGGACCCAGGCCTACAAGATTGTTTTCTTTATGGATATGGACCCAGGCCTACAGGATTGTTTTCTTTATGAATATGGACCCAGGTCTACAGGATTGTTTTCTTTATGAATATGGACCCAGGCCTACAAGATTGTTTTCTTTATGGATATGGACCCAGGCCTACAAGATTGTTTTCTTTATGAATATGGACCCAGGCCTACAGGATTGTTTTCTTTATGAATATGGACCCAGGCCTACAGGATTGTTTTCTTTATGGATATGGACCCAGGCCTACAGGATTGTTTTTTTATGGATATGGACCCAGGCCTACAGGATTGTTTTCTTTATGAATATGGACCCAGGCCTACAGGATTGTTTTCTTTATGGATATGGACCCAGGCCTACAGGATTGTTTTCTTTATGAATATGGACCCAGGCCTACGAGATTGTTTTCTTTATGGATATGGACCCAGGCCTACAGGATTGTTTTCTTTATGGGTATGGACCCAGGCCTACAAGATTGTTTTCTTTATGGATATGGACCCATGCCTACAGGATTGTTTTCTTTATGGATATGGACCCAGGCCTACAAGATTGTTTTCTTTATGAATATGGACCCAGGCCTATGGACCCAGGCCTACAAGATTGTTTTTTTATGTATATGGACCCAGGCCTACAAGATTGTCTTCTTTATGAATATAGACCCAATCCTCAGGTCCATATTCAATGTTACTGCTAGGAAAAAGCTTATCTGGAGCACTGATTATAAGAGTGATTTCAAGGTCAATTTATCAAATTTACTAAATTCTAATTCTGTGGGTGGGGGGTTCTTGGCGAATTCAAATTCTGTGGGGGGGGGGGGGTGGGTGGAAAATAATTCGAATTCTGTGGGTGTTTTTTTTTTTTTGACTGTTGTTCTTGCCCCCCCCAGGCCTTTTTTCCTGGAACAGCCCTAAGCTGAAAGTTTATACAAACTGTTATACATACTCTCTTAATACTTGCCGACTGATTTCTTTTAAACCCAGACACTTAGGGATGACTTTGTCCATCATCTGTCGTCTGTTGTCGTTCGTCACACTTTAACTTGCAACTTAACCTTGGCCATAAGAGCTGTTCCAGAAAAATAAAATTCTACACGACCACCGACATACTCTAATAAATGTGCGTTCGACAGAAAATCAACAACCTCATCATCCGCCGTTGTTGTTTCATTTTGGTGTCCTCAGATGTTATTGTCATATCGGGAGACAAGCAGGCCTTTTTTTGGGTATTTTAGAAAAAAAGGGCCCCTGCAGAAATTGGGAAATTTTCGTCATGCAAAATTGGGAAATATTTTTATTGACAAAATACAAGATTTGGGAATTTTCAAAACAAAATAGTGCTGCAAAATACATGTCATTTTGAACTTCTCATAAATTTCACTGGGCCCCTTGATGGAAGTATTCTTTGTTTACTTACTCCCTGATTTATTATACCAGTTTTTGGAAGAAAACTTAGTAAAAACAATAGAAAATATATCATTCCCCAACACAAAGTTTAGTTAGGGACTACTCAGCTTGGAGTTGTCGGTAAATAAAAACTGAATTGGAATATTTTTTTTGAAATTGGGAAAAAATACTTATATTTGTCATTGAGAATTGGGCCGAATAGAAGGGTAAAACGTGCTTATATAACACGTTTACCATCTTTCTATGTCTCTCTGTGTGTAAGTTTACCTTCTCTTCCTTTGCGGCGGCCATGAATACCCTAAATTATACAGACGGGCCGAAAATCTTGTTGACCCCGGAAAATAGACTTGTCCATTAATGGATATTATCGTTAAATAATTTGTTTCGACCTTGACCGACCCAATAAATTATTCTTGAATTTGCTTCCCCAGCCATTTATGGCGTAGCGGTGCCGGGATCCCTTCACTTTTGAAACAGACATGCCGCGATCCCTTAATCTGACCGCGACCCTTTAAATCCGTGCCGCGATCCCTTAAAAGTAGGTCAAAACATTCATTTCCCAGAGTTGATTAATGACATATCTGACCAAATAACGCCTTGAGGCATAAACTCCTGACAAGCATACGTACTTAGCTTAGCCCTGATTGGAGTGTTTTCATAAGGATTAGAGGGGCAGAGGTGTGAATTACCTCCGCGATAAGGGTCTAATTCAAGAATTCAACCACGCGTACATGACCTGTAAACTTGTTACGTCATCAAATGTGAAAATAATTTACTTATAAGTTATATTTTATTGTAGCGTTGAATTAATATGCCTCCATCCAATTTATCGCGATTTTAAATAGATAGGCCTAATGTCAATGATGAGAACATTAGTTTCCATCCCTGTAATGGTGAGAAAATAATCTCACAAACGCAAATTATTCGATAATCACATACAATTATAAGAATCTCGGGGTTGCAGATTATAAATTTAGTTTACTTCCGGTTTTAAAGTTGCCGTGTTTCAAACTAAAACGATTAATTATGAATAAAGACAGCAATTTTATAACATTTAAATCAACTTATAACCGTTTCCTACGTCTTTTTTTTCGAAAGCGCTAACAATTTGATGCAGTAAACATGACTTAGACGTTAAGATATTGTTAGACACGTCAGAGTAAAAAGTTGATGTAAATCCGGATAGTCCTTATTTCAGATGCGTAAAAAACACACGACACTGCGTGTTTTCAAGTGTTTTTTTTTTAAAATGTTATTCACTTAAACTTAACATAATAACTCCTGCTTTAAAAACTTCACCACATATATAATGAATTGTTTACAAGATAAAAAAAAATCTGCAACAGCAAAGGAAACGATGTATAAAGTTGAGTGTATCATCTTTTTCTAAAAGAAATCAAAAAAAAATATCAAAAAATGGTCATACATGTACTATCCCTGGCAGACTAGTAGATATATTGAAAACATGTTTTCAATGTGCCAGGTGTATGCCAAAACACGTATTTTACTTCAAAACATGAAAAAAAAATCGACATGCACGAGCGGAGCCCACTCCCGCACCCTCCCCCACGTGCGCTAAATGCCACTTTCCCTTAAAAAAATCCTGGGGAAGGCCCTGCCATATATGAAATTGATTTGACACCCTGACACCTATATACCAACAGTTTAGGTCATTGACACCCACCTACCATTTGTTTTTTGTACAACCACCCATTGTAATTCAATATAATATAAACACGGCGACCTGTGTATATCCATTGTTTAAAAATACGGCAACCCATGTAAAAAAAATAAGTGTTTGCCGTCCGCATAATCATAATTTCTGGAACAACCCAAACTTGAAAAGTATTTGACCAATGTTCACAAAACTTCACACACTTCTTCGTCTTACCTCAATGAATGTTCGACTCCGACTTCCATTATGGCAGAGTTTTGCTCCTTGTCATAAAACATTAACCAAGATCATAACTGGCCGTATAAACTTAAAAAGTATTTGTTCATAAAACTTCACACACATCTTCACTAGCTGAAATAGGCACACAGCAGTGTGGACACAAGTGTTCCGTCCCAAGTGTTCTAGTAAACATTTAAAATATTAAATATTTTATTATTCCAGTGGCATCACATCATTCATCTTCACCAAGTATGGTCAGGGCTTCTATCTTCACGCTCCATCAGAATTCCAGCGTGTCACCCTGTCTGCCCGCTACGGTGGCGAGGCCCTGTGTAGGGTAGAGTTGGCCGAGGGTATGAGACCTGAGCCCGAACCAGAGGCTGAGGGTGGAGAGATAGGGTAAGTGCATGTTCAGATATAACACAGTAACAAGTTTTGAATTTTTTTTTATATTAAAGGAAGCAATGCCAGCGACCTTGAAAATCAGTGAAATTTGATTTTTTTCAAGATCAGGGTATTGTCGGGGAATTTTGACAAATGGTCCGAAATTTAAATTTTCTGAAAAGTCGGGGGAAAAAACTAGTTTTTTGTCGAGAAATCGTGTATTTTGTTGTCAAGCAATCATGTATCTGTGACTAATGCAGTCTTCAAGTTATGTTTTGGCATTGGGAATATAGATCATAAACAGCTATAAAAACAGCCAAAAAAACCCACTGTACATTAATTTTGTTTTAGTGTAATAAAGTACAATGCTTACATTCCCGTGCTTCTTTAACTTGAGTTTAATTTCGAGTAAACTTCATTTTTCATGGAAGCTTAGACCTGTGTGTCTCAATAAAAAATGTCTTTTCCATTGTCTGAAAAATACAGACAGTAGTTGTTTTGCATGTTTTTTGTCCTTATCACTCTTCCAAGGCATGAGTATTACAGTGACAGGAAAATAATTTATAAGAATCGATTGGTATTTTTTCCAGCTTTTAACATAATTTAAGGCAAACTTGCCATCCTCTACTGGCGATAAAAACGCACAAATGGCGAAAAATGTGCACTGTTTTAGTGCATAAAGTTCAATGATTCTTCATGTTTGTAGAGTCGAGACCGAGTCCCAGCAGGGGGACACCTACAGCCATAATGACATAGTGGAAGGTCTGAACGAGACGGCAAACGACTCTAGGGGTGACACAACCATAGAGGCAGAGATTACTCAAGATAGTGTTGCAATGTAAGTACCTCAAACAATACATCTGGAAGCATTTGTGTTGTATCCGTATGTGAAGTAAGTTTTATATTTGAATATGCAGATGGTATTTAGATATTTTATAGAAATGATCATGCCAGTCATTTGCTAGCTAGAAAAAGACAAGCCAGTAAATCATTATTGAAAAAGACCATCACCATTTTCCCCATGTTTACCTACTGTTTTTGGGGCAATTCTAGAATTAATTGAGCCTAAAAAAAATAATTGTGTGGTTCGGGTAACATGTTCAAAATTGGTAGGTAGGGCAGATCCGATTTTTTTTTTTTTTTTTTTTTTTATGAACGCAAAGAAGATGCACTAAATTATGTACTATAATTACTGTGACTTTATATTGTTATTTTTTTTTTTTTTTTCTCGAAATGGACTGGACCAAAAAAAACGTCAGGGTCGGCGGGTATTCGTAGGTAGGGTCCGGTGACCCGAACCACACAATTTTTTTTTTAGGCGTTGTGTTTGGATGGGGTGGGGGGCACTTTTTCAAAACATCCACAACCCATAAAATAAAAATGACCCAACCATTAAACAAAAATTACTTCAGTACAATCATGATGCTAATCGCCTACTTGTATATCTTCAGCATTTTTTCGAACGAGCATCAACAAGCCAGTGTTTCTATAATGTGTCTAGTTTTCAGGCATTTGTATAGCTGCTGTTACCAGTCAGATTTCAAATGCCAAGTATTTATTATTTTGACCTGTTCAAAAACGGCACTCAAATTACTTCCCTTTGATCATAACTGACACAACTTTGATTACTCCCCTTTGATAATGACTTAAATCAACTTGGATTACTTCCCTTTGATCATAACTTGACTCGGATAACCTCCCTTTAATAAAATACTTACTTTGGTCATGGTCATTCTTTCTTACAGTTAATTCTGGAATTGCCCTTTTTGACACGCATGACAAAGTACATATTTGGTCCTAAATATCATATTTATGTATGTATACAACTACGTAAACATGAATGACTTATCCATATTTGCATTTTGGAAACATATTAAAAAGTCCTGTTGAATTTATTAATGATAGTATATAATATTAAGTTTGTTTGTGTGGTGTTTTTACATCATTTTCAACGCATGTAAGATTACATATGACGGTCGATTTATTGTGGTGGAGGCAGACCATTCACTTTTCCTAGGTAGAACCAGTACTGTACACCTCCCGCCAACCGTAAGAATCGACACTTCCTCACAAGTCGAGCTCCCAGTGGGATTTGACCCCGCAGCTGTGAGAATATTAAGTAATATATATGGTATACATAAAGACCAGGAGTAAGAAAGCGGGAAATTAAACAGTTTAATACAAATTTACACTGTTACATGGTTGCTTAGCAACAGATTGTGGATCATTGTTTGGGTATTTTGTTAATGATGACATCAGTAAAGTATGTTGTATTTATTGTATACTTTCATATTCTCCTGTTTGGTGTTTATATCGTATTGCACGTAGTAAAGGTCTCATATTGCATGTAGTTAAGGAATAAGAAGAGACTTTCAAATAATAAACAAATGACATCTAGAAAAAAAATGTTTTAGCTCCCAGGGGGTCCTGTACTGTGTTCTGCACAAAAATGAAAATGAATGACGATCAATACATGTATGCAATGGGTCATTGAATATTAAGATTTTTTTTTTTTTTTTGCCTCGTATGGCTCACAAACTTATTGACCTTTTAACTCAAAAAAGATAAAACAGTTCACCATTCAAATTCAATAACCTGCTTATCACATAACACGGTGTAAGAGTGGAATAACACCATTCTATATTTTCGATATACCATTAGTTATATAAGTATGCAACGATAATGACTATGATCCAATTCCCACGGTTTATGTTGGTTTTGCGTGTTAAAGCGACAGGCAAAATGCAATAAAAGTCGATATGTGAGTTATGTAATAAATAGAATCTTAACATTCGTTCTCATTCATTATTGAATTTATTAAACTTGTTCGCAAAAATGATATAATGCTCATCAAGAGCCTCACATTATATCATATTGCCAACTCGTTTAATAAATTCAGTAATGAATGAGCACAAATGTAAGATCCTCTATATGTAGTAGATGTCCCTTGTATTTGTATGTCACACATTTATATACTCCAGAGAATGTAACCATGAATTATCCTTTATTATAACCCGGAACTTTTAATAAACACCCCCCTATTATTCAGCATTGACCATACAGGCGACACTAGTGTCATAAGTAATGTATCTGAGGCAGCAGTTACCGATGCAACCACAGTTTCGTCACCAGAATCAACATCAGAGGCCATCATAGGGGGAGGAGGTAATCGTCACTTCTAAGTTGTTCACTTTTTTTTGCAGTCTTGGAACCATAAATCACAACCTGGATACAAGAGTTTTAACTGCTTTTTTTGTACCACAAATGAAACAGATTTGTAAACAGATTGCTATATATGAGAATAAATCCATATTTACAAAAGTACAGATTACTAATGAGATGTTTTCCGATGAATTGTCAGAATACCTTGTACTGTACTGTGATTGTGATGTATGCATAAAGTGATTAGAGTGCATGAGTTCTATATCCAGGTTGTGGGTGTCCGGTGGTTTTCTGCATGCTCACTAATCACCCTAACCTGCATTGCTCATCTTAATCATATCATACGCTTGATCTAACTCGATCATAACAGATGCTTGCTTGCTTTTATCAGTTATTTACCATGCTTCATCATCATCATCATCATCATAATACAAAGTCATGCAGATGGTAGTAGTTTTTTCTGATTAAGATAGAAGTTAGAGATTTTACTGGAAATTTTTGCACAACACATACGAATAGTCGCAGTAGATGTAGAAGTGAATGGTTGTAGTGTCGTTTTTACTGCTTCTATAGTAGTTTATCGAGATTATGTGGATTTGATGTCGGAGGGAAAACATTTCAAATGGTGATTTGAAAAGTTTGAGAAATCTGTTTTACCGTGGCATTATCCTGTAGTTGATGCATGTTTACCCGAGGCTCCTAGCTTGACACCTGTTACAGGGTTATACACTTAATTTATTTTAATAAATTGTTAAGCTTTTATAATCTTATTATTAGCCAACCCTGAGTTATGCTTACAGCTTGTGTTTAATTCCTTTAATCTTTGTTTTAAACGAAAAATTTGGACTTGAAGATAATTTGTTCAGTCTTTCTAGATTCAGTGTTCTTTGTTGTATATATCATAAGAAAATAATTCAGATTCGGAATAATTTCAGTTTTTCTGGCCTTTGCACCAAAGTAGCGATTTTAAGCTGCAGACATTATTTTTAGTGCGCAGCAGGCTCTGTTGTTTGTGTACCGCTAAGCGTGTGTTGTATATGTTTCTTGTTCCCACAGACGCACCCACGCAGACCAACATATCAGATGAAACGAAGGTGTCCCAGCAAACTGTAGAGGTGAGACTTGTATGCCGTAGCCATTGTTATGTATATGTACAACTGTATTGTTGATAAAACACGTATTAACAGAAATCTGCAGGATTCCTTAAATTGCATTGGATTCTTTTGAACAGAAAAATGATTAAGACATGTATGCTATTCATCATTAACCTGTACTATAATAGTGTAAATAAATATTGATTAGAGTGTAACACTAGGTGTTGTAACAACAAATGCACCATGTAATACTTTGGTATTGGAAATGAAAACAACACTACCTACATGGTATTGTAAATAAAAACAACACTACACATAATAATTTGGTACAACATTACACATAATAATTTGGTACAATGCTACACATAATAATTTGGTACAACATTACACATAATAATTTGGTACCATAATAATTTGGTACAACATTACACATAATAATTTGGTACAACACTACACATAATAATCTGGTACAACATTACACATAATAATTTGGTACAACACTACACATAATAATTTGGTACAACACTACACATAATAATTTGGTACAACATTACACATAATAATTTGATACAACATTACAAATAATAATTTGGTACAACATTACACATAATAATTTGGTACAACATTACACATAATAATTTGATACAACATTACAAATAATAATTTGGTACAACATTACACATAATAATTTGGTACAACATTACACATAATAATTTGGTACAACACTACACATAATAATTTGGTACAACATTACACATAATAATTTGGTACAACACTACACATAATAATTTGGTATTTAACAAATAACACCATGTAATACCTTATATATACTCAGCAAAAATAGAAACGTCCCTCTTTTAAGCTGTGATTTGCACACCACTCTAGATACAAATTCATCATTTGATACTTATCACTCAATCATTCTGATCAATATTAATAATCATCAAAAACCAAAGTTTGTCCGTTGCTGCTAAAACATGTTTTATTCAAATTGCGAAATCACTATATTTTTATTATAAAGGGAGGTAATCTGAAAATATTTGTTCTTGAAAGCTGTATGGCGCAAAAATGAGAACAGATCAGCGTCTTTTCTGTTTTTGTGGTGATGAGGTCATTCTCTGTTTATTTCAATACAACAAAACTGCGTTAAAGTTAATCCACAAGACTCGGAAATGCTGTTTAAAGGGGAATAAATTTGCCCACAAGTTTGATTCAAGGAAAATTGTTTTCATGACAGTGCTGGCCTTTAACAAAGGTATTGGCATAAGATTAATTTTTTTTTTCATTGTGTCTAAATCTATGGGTAAAGTTGGGGACGTCTCAGTATATTACATAATATATAGGTATGGTAAAGAAAAAATAATACCCATGTAATACCTTGGTATTATAAAAAAAAACACTACATATACTAATTTGATATTGAACAAATAACACCATGTAATACCTTATATATTACATATACTCATTTGCAAAAGAAAGTGGACACTGAGTTTTGTTTAGATTTAATTGTATAATATTTTTTTTAGAATTAAATTGACAAATTCCAAAATGAATTTGCCATGTTTGGTACCAAAATTTTATCATTTGCTAATATGTTGTAATTTGTTTTTCAATATGTCGAATCAAGGGACTGTCGCTTGATAAAGAGGATAGGGTGTAAAGTAAAATTTTCAGTGTCCAGTTTCTTTTGCAACTGAGTATATACTATATTGATATTGTAACAGTAAATAAAAACAGTTAACACAATGTGATACCTTATATTGTTAATAAAAACAACACTATATATAATATATTGGTAATGTTAATAAAAACAAATAACCCTATGAGATTGGCTGTTTACTACATCCAGCACGCTTTGCATCTGGCATGGATCAGTGTGTTAGGGCAGTCAGAATGATGCAGTCCCTTACTCCCATAAGGCATACGACATAGTAGGGTTTACAGCTTGACGACTTATTAGTAGAACCATATTGAAACCAGTATATATTACTATCAAAAGTAAGTCTTAGTGACGACCTTGACCCCGGTCAGCTCGATATGCTGCAACCATCTAGTCAAATATTAGTTTCTCACAATATTACCGTCTCAATAATATTTTGCCTTTGTGATGCAGAAAATATTTTCAAAACTGTATTTTTGGCACTGATTTTGCCATACAAAATATTTTTTGTTTGGAAACAGAGACAAAAAGTAATGCAAGTGCATTGGTGAAACCAAAACTGATCATTGAAAAATAGCATAATTTATTGCATTGTTCAAGTACAGACGTTGTGCATATATTTCCAGTACATTATGTTGTCGGTAGTAGTCTGTGTTAAATAATCATAGAAACATCATACATGTACTGGCTGTTTGTCACCATTGCTTTCCCTGCTAGTAATACCTGGCACTCACTCACTCATTGTATCATCATCACTCTCTCACATTGTATCATCATCACTCTCTCACATTGTATCATCATCACTCTCTCACATTGTATCATCATCACTCTCTCAATGTATCGTCATCGCTGTCATTGTATCATCAACTTCACTCACTCCATTTGTGGTTGCCAGGGTAGAATACAACCACTGCAAACACACCATCACATGCAGAGGGGTAGGACTCCCCATTCATATTCATTTTGTCATTTTTTGTTCATGCTCATTAAAGGTCTTCATCATGACCCCTGAATTATTTCAGGTGCCATCTTGCTCACATCACTAAGAGCAGTGGCAGAAAAACAATAAATGTGGCTCCAGCATAAATGGAGTGTCTACAATAGAATTTGCAGCAACCTTGCAGTTCAGGGTGAGAAAGTCCTAGGCCCATTCTCCATATTTAATCTCGATGTACATGGAGGATGAGCCTGGCATGTTCATGCCTGTTAGGCGCCATATAACCTTTCATGTGTTGGTGCACCTTAAAACCCAATTCAGTTCAATTCACTCCAATTGTATCATCACTCATTCTCTGGATCATCATCACTCCCTCTCCCATTTTATCATCATCATTTACTCATTGTATCAACCATCATCATTACTCATCATTGTATCAACTTCGCTTTCTCAATGTATCATCATTTTTACTCTCATTGTATCATCATCTGCATCACTCACTCCTTGTATTATCATTTACACTCACTCTTTCATCGTCTCTCGCTCTCCCATTATATCATCATTGTCACTCATGCTCTTGTATCATCATCATCACGCTCCCATTGTATCATCATCATCACTCGCTCTCATTGTATCATCATCGTCACTAACTATTCCATTGTATCGTCATCATCATCACTCGCTCTCTCATTGCATCATCATCACCATTCACTCATATCATCAGTACACACACTCAATGTATCGTCAACATCACTCTCAATGTATCATCATGTTGCCGTACGTCTTAAGCTGCACATGTTAGTTACGCTGAACATGTTAAACTGAGTAGATGTTTTGTTTTGCATGCGTTTTATGGTCTTAGAAATTCAACTGCTATATCATTGTACGACAATTGTTATGAGCAAGATTTAAGATATGCTCAAAACTAATAGACTGGCCATCAACTGCATGGGCAATAGTTAGTTAGTTCATATCATTTACTAATAATATATAAGCACAATTTCAGCACTAGATAAAATACGAAATCTGGCTTCTTTGAAATATACATGTTCATCAGGTTCTTTCCACTTATATGTAATTATAGCCCCGCTTTCACAAACTGAAGTGGGGGCTATACATGTGTATGAATTGTGCTGTCCGTAACATGTCATCGCATAACACAGTTTTGTCGCGTCCCGTAACACATTTTTATCAAACAGTTTTGAACGGTTTGTTCCCAAACTTCGTATACACAAAACAACTGATGACCTTATGTCCCTCTACATCACTCATTGTTGATTGCCTAATTAATTACAGGATTATGGCACTTTGTTTGACTTAGAATTTAAGTGGGGGTATTCATCACCTTCAGTGATAGTTCTAGTTTAATTTGGAGGAAAGAACAATTATAAAAATGACCCCGATATGCATTTAAATTAATCTACTTAGTATATAGTGAGCTTCATTATCAAACGTAATGGTTAAACATGCATGATATACCTCAGTAGTAAACTCGAATGGAAAGATTTCTCAGCATTCTCTTGATTGACTTCACGTCTGTAAACTTGTCTGGCCAATGCTTCTCCTTATTTGTAAACAACACTTCTGGGGCCAGTGTGAGTCAACTTGCTAATATTCCAGCAAAGTCTGCTGTTTTTGCTTGTTTTATTGGGTTCAACAATTTCCTAGTGTCATCTATCTTATACTAGTATTATAAAACAGCATGTGACTTCAATATTCTTATTATATCTTGCAGACTGAGATCATCACTAAGGTCGTAGAGTTGAAAATCACAGAGCAGACCGTCGAGACCACAACAGTGATTGTCGACGATGATCCCGCTCTCCAGAAACAGAAACCTGTCATTGTCATTGAAAATGGGCATGGTGAGGAAGTGACGGCCTCGACGTAGATGACTTTTCTTGCCTTATACAGTCATAAATAGACGCAGTACTTGTTGCAATGATTTTTAGTGCATTTTGCTTCAAACTTTTCTTTGTGTTCAGATTTCGATGCCCCCTGCCAGGTTGCTGGATTGCCTATGTCTTGGTTAGAGCATATTAATATTGTTAACCATGCCTCCGTCGATATAAACTGTTCAAAAGCTTATGCCTAAAACTAGTCTGAATGGTATTTAGGGGTTGTGTTTTATCGAATGTTCAGGATAGAGCGAGTTACTGCACTTAGTTGCTTGTTGAACGACATAATAACTAGTACATACAGTTATTAATACTAATGATAGAAGTATTATTTGTTCGGTCTCTGAATGATGCTGTTTGCTTTCACAGCTTCGTGTGAGGCATCAGTTTGACTTTATCGAGATAATGTTGATTTGGTGTCGGAATGGAAAACATTGCTAAAATGGTTGTAAATTATGAACGTTGACACAAAGAATGAATCATTGCCGAAGTATGCGAAAGGGTTTTGATTTTACTGGAAATATCTTTTATACCTTGATTTGTTCCTCCGTTTTTAGGGCAAAACAAAAGCTGTACTGTATTATTGTAGTGCAAAGACAGGAAAGAAATCCAGAGTGCATGTATACTTATTTATTATGTCGCCTGCTTAGCATGGCAGACACATAGAGATAACTTTGTCCATTTTGTCCGTCACACTTGAACCTGCAACCTTACCTTGGCCATAACTTGAAAAGTGTTTGACCTAGTTCATAAAACTAAACACTCATCTTCATCTAACCTCGAGCCATGTTGGTAGACATGTCTAATATAATAACACTTAACTTAAATGTTGGCAGAGTTCTGCTCCTTTTCATAGAACTTTAACTTGCAATTTAACCAAGCTCATTACTGACTGAGATGAAAACACGTCAGGTGACACAAGTGTTCCATGGAATACCCTTCTAATGTTGAATAACTTCTGCTTGTATGTTCAAATGACGTGACTACATGTATTAAAACTGTCATTACATCTACTGCATTAAAGGGACACAGGATAATCGTGAATTTTTTAAAACTTGCAGCATCCCATTAATTTTTCTACATAACTTACATATTTGAAAATCATTATAAATATTCAAAGCAAATTGTTTTAGCATGTTAGTAATTGTTGATTATATTGTACCATATTTTAACCCTTAGCCTGCTAATGGCGACTACAATAGCCTTTGCGTCCATTGTGAACCCTGATCAGGGTTTACAATGTCCAGCTGCACATCAGTCATTTCTGCAAAGCAGTTCTTTGCCACATAAATGGAATGGTCTAAATTTACAGAAAGGGCAGTCCTTAATACATTCATTGCGGGCAAAGGGTTAAAGCTTAGGCAGAATAACTAAAAATGAAAACTAGAAATTGTATTAAATTATAGACCAGCAGATTTAGAAAGAAATATATTAGATTAATAAAGCAAGATGATAAATTTAACTTGATAGGCACTTTGAAGAATGCCATGTGTCCCTTTAAGACCATACAGAGATGAAGTTGTGGTTTTGTGGGATTTTGTAAATATTATCAAATACACATTTTCACATACTTGCAGAAAGTGTTCGTAGAACAAGGTGATGAACAAGGTGATCCCGGTACATGTATTTCAGGAACATGTATTTCATTTAGTACCAATTTATTGTATGTGCAGCAAAGCAATTTTTATTGTCTTCGTATAGTCTTAGCACATTTTAATTTTAATTTTGTGTAAATTTTTTAGCTTTAGCCATGTTTTCATTTCCATTTCATTTCATTGTCTTTAAAACGTAATAAATGCTTGAACGTTGATTATCGTTATAGTGACAGTTGCACGGTTTTATGCGTAGGATTCATGTGAAAAGTCTATGAATTTAACGATTGATTGGCTCTCACCCTTTATGTTAAATGGCTTATTTTAATTTAATTTTATTAATTCAAAAAAGTTTGGTTCAGGTGTTTCATGTTTAAAGAATAGAATTTCTTTTGTTTGCTGTGAATTCATGAGAGGAAAATAGAAGACCATTAATATTTGATTGACTGAAAAAACTTTTGGAATATAATGGTACTTTATAGTAAGTCATATCATTCACATTTCGTTTACATTTCATTACTATTTTGTGTCAAACCGCAATCAGTCTGTGTGTATATATGCATGTGTTGGATTTTTTTTTTACAGAATTAGAATGCAAATTCACTTGAACGCTTTAATTTTTTGCTGTTGAACATGTAAAACAATTGTTCCAAAATTGAGAACCGAAATAATTTCAAATAAAAATTGAAGTTAAATTGTCGTGATCATTTTCGGAGAAACTAATGTACATTGGCTTCATTATGGAAGGTTGTAGTATTCTGGCATATTCTTGGCTAAATGTTTTCGTAAAGTGTAATATTTCTTTTACAAATATGTGTATTGAAGTATGAATGACATTATTTTAATTTTGGTTATTCCATAGCAATATTATCGTATATTTTAATGTTATTCTGTATTACTGCTAACATTAAGCATAATATTTTAGTGTAATTTGACATGTGATTATGTTTGATATCACATTTACGCAATATGGCCTAATACTTGTCTAGTATAATATTAACTAAAAAACATGTACAACTAACAGGGGGGTGACAAGGGACAAATGTACAAAATATAGGAGTTAAAAACATGAACATTCTGTTAACTGTTTAGAATTGGGGGGGGGGGGGGGGTGAATTCATCTAAAAGGGTTTAAAAAAGTAAATTGCAAAATGATGGGAGTGTGGGGGTGACGAGGGACAAATGTACAAAATATAGGAGTTAAAAACATGAACATTCTGTTAACTGTGTAGAATTGGGGTGGAAAAATTGATCTAAAAGGGTTTAAAAAAGTAAATTGAAAAATGATGGGAGTGTGGGGGTGACAAGGGACAAATGTACAAAATATAGGAGTTAAAAACATGAACATTCTGTTAACTGTGTAGAATTGGGGTGGAAAAATTGATCTAAAAGGGTTTAAAAAAGTAAATTGAAAAATGATAGGAGTGTGGGATGGAGATCAGATAATGAAAGCCCGACCCTTTGTACCGCCTTTGTTGACTGTCTTGTATTTACGTAACTTGATAAATATACACATTTTAATTATTTTTATAGATTCAAAATTATGAGAAGTTGTGAGGGTGACCATTTACATTTTATATGTGCAAGTCTATTTCTACCTTATGTTTTCATTAATATTTCCTTTAAAGGTATTTAATATAATACTGTATATCATGTATGGTTTATCAATAAATGTTTAATTTTATGAACGTTGTGAGACCAGTTGATCTTTTATATGTTGCCAGGTTAATACAATATTTCAACCTGCTTCCTTTGAAGAAGTGAGCTTTCTGTCCTCTTAATGTATTAGTTCAAAGTGGAGGAACACAATTTTCATTCCCCCTCCCCCTATATATAGATCGTATTAAATATATACCGAGTCAAAAAAGAAAGTGTGCACGTATGTTTTTGGAAATATTCAAAAAGTTGTAATGACAAATTAGCAAAACAAGTTTTAAAATATACAAAAGTTATGCATCAATAAAGTAGATGCCTTTGTTAAAAAATGTCCTTCACTAACAGAGTTTGTGTTCATCAAAGTCAGAAAAGAGCAAAACAAAAACTGCAAAATGCACAAAGTTGAATATTTTGCAGTCAAATGGGAAAACAGTCATGTTAATTGCTGGTTTTCTGGAATTTCTCCTGAATAACTTCTATCTTCTTCTCAGACATAAGGGTGGAGCGAGTGGAGATTGCATTTCTCACCTGTGTAGCGATTCTTCTAAATGTTTCCACATTTTGATGAAGGTACTTCAGTATTCTGATAGAGTTGACCAAATTATGTGTTATAATGTATGGCAATTGTTTTGGTTTTATATTGTTGACAGTAGATGCAAAGTAAATGTCTTAATAATGACAGGACCTGCTACGTGATTACTAGATTTCCTTATATGTGTGTGCCTTGCTGTAGATTATGTGATATGCATACTTAGTTACTTCCCTTTGAAGAATTTGGATACCATTTACACCTTTAATAATAAAATTATGTTTATAACAACTTTATGATAAAGATATTTATTACTTGATAATGTGAAAAAAGAATTTATTATTTGATAATGTGAGCAGAGAAAAATTCTAATTTGGTGATCTCAGTATCTTACAGGAAACAGTTGTGAAATATAGCAAGATAACATTTTCATGTTGAACCAGAATTAAATAAACCTGGGGAATATGCGAATATTTGCATCATTTTATTCGCATTTAACATATGCGACATAGTATTTTTAAATTAGGTTTTGCCATGGATCTCACTTTTTTCAGACGGGATGCTTAAAGCTGCAGGGTATATAGTTTAATTTCATTCGTATTTACCGATTAAGTGTCGTAAATTTTACAACTTGTGTACTTTCTTTTTATTTAAAAAACTAATGAAGCTTAAATGTAATGCTTTTGTGAAACTGGTCCAATTGTAAAAATGTGGTGGAAGCAATCTTATAAAATAAAAAAAACACTCAATAATTGGAAGTGTTTGTTATTTGTTTACTTTCGAGTGACGATTGTTATACCATTCTTGTATCGTACTTAAGAGCCCCAGTTGAAGGTGGGCTGAGGAAAAAGCAAACTTCCTGACCAACTGGAGGTAAAATTCGCCAAGCTAAATACCATGTCATGATGGTTTGAAGTTGAGTTGGTTTTACGGCGCATCAATGCAAAATGGTTTTATGGCGCCAACAGGAATGAACATTCCAGGCCCACTCTCCATTTCTATCAAGATAAAAATATGCAGAATGGGCCTAGAACCTTCTCACCTACAGAACTGAAGAGTTGCTTCATATTTTTAAAATTATGTAACAATTTTTAGCTCTACTGGTCGAAGACCAGCACAGCAGAGCTTATGGGATGATATGTTGTCTGTCGTCCGTCCGTCTGTCGTCTGTTAACTTTTTCTCGTTAAGATGATAGGGCCTTCAATTTTTATCCAATCTTTACCAAACTTTAACAGGTTGTTAACATCAATGAAAGCTCGGACAAGTTCGAAAACCAGCCAGATCGGACCAGTATCGGCGGAGTTATGGCCCTTGATTTAGTTCAAAATGCTATATTTTGCCTCAAGACGATAGGGCCTTCATTTTCCATCCTATCTTTATCAAACTTCACCACATTGTTCATGTCGTTGAAAGCTCGAACCAGTTCGAAAACCAGCCATATCGGACCAGTAACAGCGGAGTTATGGCCCTTGATTTAATTAAAAATGCTATATTTTGCCTCGTTAAGACGATAGGGGCTTTATTGTTCATCCGATCTTTACCAAATTTTATCAGATTGATAATATCAATGAAAGCTCGGACAAGTTCGAAAACCATTCATATCGGACTAGTAACAGCGGAGTTATGGCCCTTGATTTAGTTCAAAATGCTGTATTTTGCCTCAAGACGATAGGGCCTTCATTTTCCATCCTATCTTTATCAAACTTCACCACATTGTTAATGTCGTTCAAAGCTCGAACCAGTTCGAAAACCAGCCATATCGGACCAGTAACAGCGGAGTTATGGCCCTTGATTTAATTAAAAATGCTATATTTTGCCTCGTTAAGATGATAGGGGCTTCATTGTTCATCCGAACTTTACCAAACTTTACCATCTTGTTAATATCAATGAAAGCTCGGATAAGTTCGAAAACCAGTCAGATCGGACTAGTAACAGCGGAGTTATGGCCCTTGATGTAGTTGCTAGTTTGCCTCGTTAAGAAGATAGGGTCTTCATTTTTCATCCGATCTTTACCAAAACTTACCAGATTGTTAATATCAATGAAAGCTTGGACAAGTTCGAAAACCAGCCAGATCGGACTAGCAACAGCGGAGTTATGGCCCTTGATTTAGATAAAAATGCTATATTTTGCCTTGTTAAGACGATAGGACCTTCATTTTTCGTCAGATCTTTACCAAACTTTACCAGATTGTTAATATAAATGAAAGCTCAGACAAGTTTGAAACCCAGCCAGATCGGACCAGTAACAGCGGAGTTATGGCCCTTGATTTAGTTAAAAACGCTATATTTTGCCTCGTTAATACGATAGGCCTTCATTTTCCATTCTATCTTTATCAAACTTTACCACATTGTTAATGTCGTTGAAAGCTCGAACCAGTTCGAAAACCAGCCATATCGGACCAGTAACAGCGGAGTTATGGCCCTTGATTTAATTAAAAATGCTATATTTTGCCTCGTTAAGACGATAGGGTCTTTATTGTTCATCCGATCTTTACCAAATTTTATCAGATTGATAATATCAATGAAAGCTCAGACAAGTTCGAAAACCATTCATATCGGACTAGTAACAGCGGAGTTATGGCCCTTGATTTAGTTCAAAATGCTGTATTTTGCCTCAAGACGATAGGGCCTTTATTTTCCATCCTATCTTTATCAAACTTCACCACATTGTTAATGTCGTTGAAAGCTCGAACCAGTTCGAAAACCAGCCATATCGGACCAGTAACAGCGGAGTTATGGCCCTTGATTTAATTAAAAATGCTATATTTTGCCTCGTTAAGATGATAGGGGCTTCATTGTTCATCCGATCTTTACCAAACTTTACCATCTTGTTAATATCAATGAAAGCTCGGATAAGTTCGAAAACCAGCCAGATCGGACCAGCAACAGCGGAGTTCTGGCCCTTGATTTAGATAAAAATTCTATATTTTGCCTTGTTAAGACGATAGGACCTTCATTTTTCGTCAGATCTTTACCAAACTTTCCCAGATTGTTACTATCAATGAAAGCTCCGACAAGTTTGAAAACCAGCCAGATTGGACTATTTACACCGGAGTTATGGCCCTTGATTTTCTGAAATATGCTATATTTTGGCCTCATTAAGAAGAAAGGGCCTTCATTTGGCCAAATTTCATTGAAATTTTTCAGGGATGATTAGTACCAAGCCTAGTTGTACATATCGTCACTGTGTTCCGGTTGAATGATTTTGGCAGAGTTATGTCCCTTTAAAGGTTTTAATACACAAACTTTGTCCTGACTAGTTTTCCTGAACCCCTGGCCGGATTTAAATGAAACTTTTTAGGGATGATCAGTTCCAGGTCTAGTTGTGCAAATCTTTGCCGTGTTCCGGTTGAATGATTTTTGGCAGAGTTATGGCCCTTTAAAGGTTTTAATACACAAACTTTGTCTGGACTATTCTCCTGAACGTCTCCCCACATTTCAACGAAACTTTATAGGGATGATCAGCACCAAGCTTAGTTGTGCATATCATCGTCGCATTCCGGTTAGCAGATTTTTGGTGGAGTTGTGACCCTTTGAAGGTTTTTGATACACACATTTTCCGGGCTAGTTCTCCTGAACCCCTGGCTGGATTTTAACGAAACTTGAAAAGGGAAATCAGTATCAAGCCTAGTTGTGCATATCATCGCCATATTCGGGTTAGAATGATTTTTGTTAGAGTTATGGCCCTTTAAAGGTTTAAATAGAGAAAAGTCTAGATTAGTCTTTTCTGAACTCCTTGCTGGATTTCAACGAATCTTGATGGGGATGGTCAGTACCAAGCCTAGTTGCACCTATCATTGCCGTGTTCTGGTTGAATGAATTTTGGCAGAGTTATGGCCCCGTTAAAAGTTTTAATACACTAACTTTGTACAGACTAGTTCTCCTGAACCTCTGGCTGGATTTCAACGAAACTTGTTAGGGACAATCAGTACCAAGCCTAGTTGCCTATATCATCACCATGTTCTGGTTGAACGATATTTGAAAGAGTTATGGCCCCTTGTGCATAAACTTTATCTTTAGCCAGTAAAGCGTCCACAGGCCCTCTTTGGCCTCTTGTTAGCTCTACTGATCAAAGATCAGCAGAGCTGATGTCGTGGTGCGTTGTCCGTCATTTTTTTTTTTTGTAGCGACTACTCCGGAACCACTGGATGGATTTTCATGAAACTTCACAGAAATTTTGCCCATGACGTACAGTTGGTTCTAGCAAAATTCAAGATGGCTGCCAAAGCTAAAAATAGATTTTTAAAAAACGAGTTTGTAGCGACTACTTCTCGAAAACTGTTAAGTGATATTGATATGGGGCTTTTTCTAAAATGATCAGCATGACATGATGTTCGTCCTTGATGAAAATCATTTTCATTTGACATTAAAAGTGGCTGCCAGCGGCCATCTTTGTTTACATAGAGTTATATAGTAAAAACTTGTAGCGACTTCTCCTCTGAAACTACTCGACGGATTTCATGAAACTTCACAGGAATGTTGCTCTTGATTTGATGTCTATTGTTTAGGATAGCAATATTTACCCTGCATCTAGGGATTGTAAATATACTAGCTCAGTATAGATGCCATCTACAGAAGCATATCTACGTGTACTGCACTGGTACGGTATGTAAGAACATTGTATGCTGATTGGTTGACATTATTACCTGGACAGATGCAGTAATTTTGCCTTACCAGCTTTTACGCATGCACCAGGGCCAGATCCAGTATTTTAGATAAGCAGACGCACATTTTGGAAAAAATTGACGAGCAAAATCCTAATGTTCCAGATAGACGTTTTTAACACTTTTTTTCTCCCATTTACTGGAGACCTAAATCCATAATCATAGCAAAATAAGCTTTTAAGATATTATTAGGGCATGCTGGATGCCCGCACAGTCCATCTAAATCATGTTTTAGTTGTAGTCTTATTTTGGCAAAATTATCAATTAAAATTTGACCGTACATGAAAAATATTGTTTGGAGAGGATGAATGCACTAATTCGTGTTCATGCCAGTTGACAACTGAGTGCTTAGTAACACCAGTGTTTATAGAATAGAACTTGTTGCAGTTAATATACGACGATCAGTTTCTTTGTGGTGGAGGCAGTCCACCCACTTTTTCCTGGTAGAACCAGTACTAAAATACCTCCAATCGACACTTTCTCACAAGTCGTGCTCATAGTGGGATTCGAAACCGCATCACCGAGAGGCGAAACACTTTCAAACGCAATTTTTTTTGGTCGGGATAGTAAAGACTCTGCGCTAGGTTATGGGTCAAAGCATACGTTCAATGTTCAAATGTCAAAGTTCAGGTCATAGTATTTTTGTGTTAAAACCCCATTTCAGATCTTTATTTGTTTATGCATTAATAGACGGTTTGTTAAGCACAGAGTTTGGTTTCTTAAGGTTGTGCACATTTTATGTCCAGTCCATAATTTCTTGAGAGCTTGAGAAATAAAATGACACATATGTTTGTATGTAGACGGTGTCAAGTACCTAATTTGAGGGTCTGACGTTTAAGGTCAAGGTCATTCTTTTTATGTCCGTTTCATAACTTCTTAACAGCTTAAGACAACATGATGTCATTGGTGTGTACATATTGACCATATTCCAGTCCGACAATTTAGTGATGACCCATAAGACCATACTTTTTGATAAATGATACACATTTAGATTCATGTCGAAAAACGTGGCCATAAAACTTCCCTTTACTATTCGTTTGATTGTCTTAATTTGGTATTTTTGTGAAACAAAATGAAGATTATAAATCAGTCTGGAAATTAATGTTCAGCTCTTGGCGTGTCGCCGTATATAATATTTGACAAGTATTGAATACTGGAAATGCATCGTCAGTGTCTGTCCTGAAAGTAACTTTTGTGTAGACATTAAGGACAAGCAAGTGTTACCTGATAATTATTTTGAGCATACGCAACGGAGAGAGGATAGTTTAAAATATTTCTTAAAAAATATGTTTTTATGTTGTAAAATATTTCTTTCGAGGAAGTATCAAGAGAGAAACCCTTTACTAATCTGCATTATTAATCAAACATTTAAAAGCCATTATAAGTACATGTATTTAATTTTCTTAATAGATCCCCAGAACAGTAAAAAACATTAACTACTCGTTCTTGTTATATTTTTTTTTCTTTTGATAAACCTCGTGCACGACAAATCACTGTAAATGATGTTATATTCTTTAAAAACAACAAAAACATACATACCCAAGCACTTTTTAAAAGAATCCACTTCAATTAAGCCATTTGTGTATATGATATTATTTTGAAATGGTTCTACATTATTTTTTAGTTAAGAGGTAAATCCAATGAGAGTTTGTAAATATGTTATGCCTTTCAAAATATTGTATTTTCAGAAAGGACATAACCAACTAAGTCATTGACTATTTGCTTTGTGGCTTTTTAGGCGTTTGATTTTATATTCATATATGCATGATCATCTATGTGTTATACTTATATTGTCTATAAATGCTGCCTTGTTTGTTACAGAATATAGCCTAGCGGGGATATTTTTATTTACATTGTCCCGTTTTATTAGGATAGCAATAGGGTAAGAGTGATGTTTGGTGCACCCTAGAATCTGGTTTAAACCCCAGCTACATTTTTTGCCGCTAGCCGTTCCTAGGTGTTAGCCCTATTGTCAGTCCCTTTATGTTTGAATGTCATTTATTGCATTTTATTCATCTTTGTAATTATTGATTGTTTCCATGCGTGTTTTTTTTTTTGGTTGACTGTGGTCCTGGAATGCTACATTTCCTGTTCAACATGTGTAGCTACATATCCGTTTCATGCATATAATTACACCATTTTACATGGTAAATAACTTCAGGATTTGAAAACGAACTTTGTAACGAAATAAGTCCGAGAGAGGTGATACCCCATATATTACCCCTCATGAACAGATTCCGTTAACCGAGTCTACTACTTTGTCTCTTGTTTGTGTTCGTTGCTTCCAATGCATTATCTTTTCAATTTCAGTATGTTTTGACATTCACCCTTGCGTTCGTTTAGTACTGTGTGCGATGGCCTTAAAAGGTAGCACCGACTACGAATCAGTAGTGTTATTACTTAATGGTCCGTTGGGGTCTTCAATCCCAATCTTTGTGTCTAAAAAGTAGCATATCGCTGAAGCCTACTGACCGTTCCAAGTCGGTAACCCTGTCTTCACCACCCTTTCTGTTGTTTTTTGTTCCATGGTTCCGTGTAGTTTTGTTTACACTGTCTTGTCTATTTGGGCGCTGAAGACAGGATAATAGCGAGGATTGTGCGCATATAAAATCGATTCAAGCTAACCAGTAGGCCTTACTGACCGTTCAAAGTCGGTAACCCTGTCTTCACCACCCTTTCTGTTTTTTTTGTCTCTTTCATTACAGTGCGGACCTACGATGCCATTGCGTTCGGACGCTGTGGTTTCTATAGGCCCCTCTATCTCATTTCTGGAGTGTTACACCACAGAGTAAATTTATGAGCACACTCAATAAATCCGAGTCTGCTACGTTCTGTCTTGTCTGTGTTCGTTGCTTCTAAGGGATCCTATTTCATTGTTTATTTCAAACATTGGAAATACATCGCCTTAAGTACTGACAGTATTAGTGTTATAATATTATACAAACTTTGGCAGTGTATATTCTTGAATATGTTTGCAGATCTTCCCGTCAAAACGCTAATTTTTACACTACGATGGCATCGTGAAGTGATTTCCAATAAAGGTCTACATCTAAATTATCTTTGATACATTTGACATTGATTGGGTTTGGAACAGATCTGGCCAAATGTGTTTTAGTCAAATAGTCTTCACTTTTAAAATGTTGATAGTCCACCAATGTAGAACATATTATTTTGTTTCTTAAAAAACCAGCACATTTATTTATACTTCAGCTGCACAAGTGTTAATGATGCGACCTCAAACCTGGTTATGGTGTTGCAGCTTAGCAACATTATATACCATTCAAACAGCTGGAGACACAACTCCGTCTGCAAATTGTTCATACAAGACACTCTCTGGGAATGAGCTGCTTGCTAATTGCTCTAGCCGAGATCTGATCAGCATACCGGCCAATATCCGTGTTAACACAACACTTCTCGATCTGTCTGTCAATAATATTACCAACCTGCCGAATAAAGCATTTGTCAAGCTGAAACATTTGAAAAATATTAGTCTGGCTTATAACAAAATAAGTGCGTTCAGCAAACGCGCATTTGCCGATTCAGTTGCACTCACTTATCTTGACATGTCATAAAACAAAATCAAACTGTTGTTGAATGATTCGTTCATCAATCTCCGGAATCTCAGATACCTCAACTTGTCATCGTGCAAGATAATGTCTGTAGAAGCAGGTGCATTATCACCGTTATCAAAACTCTTCCTGTTAAATATTTCATACAATTTTCCAAACGGACTTAAATTATCAAGAAACATTTCGTTTGGATTACAAAATACCAGCATTGAAGTTCTAGTGATGGATCACATGGAAGAAACATTTGGATTAGGATTCGAATTAAAACGAGAAGATCTATTATTCTTTAAGAACCTTACACTGAAGAAATATCAGTGAATAGTAATCGAATTCAGTTATTTGAATTCGGGGCCATATCCTTGCTACGAGATAGTCTGGACGTTTTACATATCAGTGATAATACTTTTAGTTTCGGGTGGTATATAATGGAACTGAAGCAACTGAAAGTGTGTATTGCATATGCCGACAAAACCAGTACATTCCATAAAATGCCATTACAAGATGTGTACAGTTCTACCATCCACGATCACATAAAGGATATTGAAATGTCAAGGTCAAATTGCAATAAGACTAATGAAACTAACATTCACCAAGTCAATACTTTAAACGGTATAAACTACATAGAATAAAGTAATAGAGCTTACGGCAATACAAAAGAAAATATAAATGGAGCAGTAGACAATATCTCTCAACTCCTCAACAAGGATACACCTGTTGATTATTTCCCTCCTAATATGGAACAGATTTTTTTAAGAGAATCGAACATTGACTATGCAATACCGCCTTTTATAGTAATCCCAGGAAACAAAATAACAACTATAAACATCAGCCAAAATATATTTTAACATTGGAAAGGACCAGTACGTAATTTGCACGACCTTAAAGTGTTAGACATGAGCTCTAACTATTGTTATAAAATAAGCCCTGATTTCTTTATGGATGCCATAGCTTTAGAGTGGCTAAACGTGGCACACAAATTTCTCCGAGCGGATTTGAAGAGCGACATTAATGGAAGAATATTCAGAAACCAAAAGAACTTAAAAATGTTGAATTTGCATGCTAACAGAATCACAAGTCTTCCCAAGAACTGTTTTAGAGGACTGGAAAGTTTAGAAAAATTGAGTCTTAGCGAAAACAGTCTTACCGAGTGGGAGCTCGATATAACTCACATGAAAAATATAACACATATTGACCTGGCGGATAACAACCTAGACGTATTGCCGGAAAAAAACCCGTAATTATTTGACGGAAGTCGCGAAGCGACGCGATGTCACCATCAATTTGAAAGGAAATACCTTTGAATGCATCTGCGATAATGTCGATTTTTTTAAGTGGCTTGCAAAATCCGAAGTATTATTTGAAAATCGACGAAGCTATCAGTGTCGCGATGAAGACCGGGTTCATATTAATCTGACAAACATTGATGACGAAGTAAATAAATTAGAAAAGGTGTGTGCTAAACTAACTGGACTTATACTAGGTTGTTCTATGACATTTTCACTTTTTATTATCGTACTTGTATCTGTCTTGTTGTACAAGAAAAGATGGAAGCTCCGATATATGTATTATATGACCATTGGCAGATACAGCCTCTTGTAGGAAGAGCCAGATCCAAGTTAAAAATATGATGCCTTTGTTTCCTATGCCGATGAAGATCAAATGTTTGTACGAGAACGGATGCTTCTAGAGTTAGAACAGCGCTTTCTCCTAAAGTTGTGCGTTCACCAACGCGATTTCACTCCAGGTCACGCGATAGCTGTCAGTATCGTCGACGCCATCCAGAATAGTCGTAAAACAATCGTCGTAACGACGCATGCGTACCTGAAGAGTTACTGGTGCATGTACGAGCTCAACATGGCGCGCATGGAGAGTATGTTCACAAGGGGCGGTAAGACGAACTTGTTTCTAGTGATGTTAGAGAATGTGCCCACAAGTGAGATACCCCTCGAGATGTTGGAGGTGATTCAAAATCAATCTTACATCGAGTATCCAAATGATGAACAAGGTGACGTGGTATTTTGGGACAGACTTCAGCAGACATTAAGACAAACTTAACAAACATATCTCGCCTGCCTGGTTTGAACGCTTAACTTCAGCAAATAACCATCAACATAAAGTTCGTGTGTTAAATAATTTAGGATTCTACAATGATTTTTTATATATTAAATATTCTGAAGATCTTTTGTTGTTCTATATATATAATCTAAATAAACTGGATACTACTATTATTATTATTATTATTATTATTATTGTTATTATTATTATTATTAGTAGTAGTAGTAATAGTAGGTAGGTATGTAGTAGTAGTAGTAGTAGTAGTAGTAGTAGTAGTAGGTAGTAGTAGTAGTAGTAGTAGTAGTAGTAGTAGTAGTAGTAGTAATAGTAGGTAGGTAGGTAGGTAGGTAGGTAGGTAGGTAGTAGTAGTAGTAGTACTGTCTGTTTATGTATTTGCTTGATGATACGACCATGCGATAGTCTGTGATGTTATACTCAAATCATTACAATACACGATACTGCATTTCCCTATCAGTATACATGTATATTAATTTATTTGGTGAGTGCATGAAGTGTGGAATTTAAGTGAATGGCGTGGTCCAGTGGTAGAGCGTCGGATTTCAGATCGAAATGTCGTCGGTTCGATCCTCGCAGTGGCCATATTATTGATCCTTGAGCAAGATAATTAATCCACATTGCTAAATATTAGTTCAACCCAAGAAACCTGCACATAATCTTCGAAACGAAGTGTTCCAGTATCAACAGTTAGACAGGTGACATATTCATGTCAAAGTACAATTTCTAAGCATATACAGGTTAATAATTAAAGGGACACACGGCAATCTTGAAGTTTTTATCAAGCATTAGAATCTCAGATGTCTCGATGTATTAATAATTTTGACTTTATACCTGACTGAAAGGAAAGTAACCCTCCAACTAGCGTCCTGCATGATGATGTTTTTGAAAGCTTTGTTCAGTTTTATCATGTTGATCTTTTAATTTCCTTGCTTGGAAAACCGCAATTATGTCAGGACATCTTGGGTGTATTTTATATAAAAATATTGAATTATTAGGGTTATATTTTATAGTCAATGTTTGAGCATCCTTTCAGATTAACGTGATTAATAAATAGTACATCGACTAGCAGTAGGGATGATAAGTACCGGGCCTAGTTGTGCATATGATTGCCGTGTTACGGTTGAATGGTTTTTGGCGGAGTTATGGCCCTTTAAAGGTTTAAGTTCACAAACGTTGTTCGGACTAGTTCTCCTGAACTCCCCCCGGATTTCAGCGAAACTTTGCAGGAATGTTCATTACCAAGCATAGTTGCGCATGTCATCGCAATGTTCCGGTTGAATGATATTTAGCAGAGTTATGGCCCTTTAAATGTTTTAATTCACAAACTTTGTACGGACTAGTTCTACTGAACCCTGGCCGGATTTCAACGAAACTTTGCAGTGATGTTCAGTGCCAAGCATAGTTGCGCATATCATCGCAATGTTCTGGTTGAATGCTTTATAGCAGAGTTATGGCCCTTTAAAGGTTTTAGTACACAAACTTTGTACAGACTAGTTCTCCTGAACCCCTAGCCGGATTTCAAAGAATCTTGGCAGGGATGATCAGTACAAAGCCTAGCTGCAAATGTCATCGCCATGTTCCTGTTGTATGATTTTTGACAGAATTTATATTCCATTATACACAAACTTTATCCGGACTAATTTTCCTGAACTCCTGGCTGGATTTCAGTAAAACTTGGCATACCAAGCCTGGTTGACCATATTGCTGTCTTGTTCCGGTTGAATGGTTTTTGTTGGAGTTTTGGCTCTTTAATGGTTGCAATACACAAACTTTATCCGAACAAGTTCTCCTCAGTCCCTAGTAGCTGCAGGGAGTACGTTATAGGGAGGAGAAACGGGTTCATAAACGCTCTAGTTTATCGATTTATGTTGTCGCGCTAGAACGCCGCCATTTACTATTTTATCGATACAGGTAAATCGATCGTAAGCGCGTTACATTTAAAAAGTTAAAATTTTAGCCAACATCTCAAATTAGGCAGTTTTTACAGCCCCTTTTTACGGCTTTCTGTTAAAATCAACATCACGAAATAACATTCTTGACAAAGATAAATATGTCTACTATTCACTTTTTATTATTATTAATGCCTAATATAACCCATACTTCGTATCTCGTTTGCAATAGCTCCACACCATTTTTAATTCTATAAAATTAAAAATTTAGCTGATATCTCAAAAGGCACATTTTCATCACCTCTTTTTAGGCTTTGTTTTATAATCACCACCATGGAATTACCTTCTTTACAAAGATAAATATGTTTACTATTCACTTTTTGTTATTATTAATGCCTAAATAACCCGTAGTCTCGTATCTCGTTTGCAATAGCTATACACTGTCACCATTTTTTATTTGGCGCAGAGTGGCGCCATCTTTGTTACACGGAACCGTCTGGTAAAATGTGCTTTTAAACATGCAAACAAATACACGCTCTGTATCAGAGGACACAATGTGAATAAATAATACTTATGTTTACATTTAGCACCTTTATTGAGTTTGTAAGTGTAATAATTTATAAGAATTTGCTGTTTTTTACACACTCGCGAAACAACCGGAAGTAGTCATTTTCACAGAGTAGTGAAACACATGCGCGACAACATAAATCGGCAAAACGAGCCCGTTTCTCCTCCCTATAACGTACTCCCTGGTAGCTGGCAATAAAACGTGGTTGCGCATATTGTTGTCGTGTTCCGGTTGAATGATTTTTGGGGGAGTTATGGCCCGCTAAATGTTTTAATACACACAATTTGTCCCGACTAGTTCTCTGATCCCCTCGCAAGATTTCATCGAATCTTGGCTGGGATTATGCGTACCAAGCCTAGTTGCGTATATCATCGCCGTGTTCCAGTTGAATGATTTTTAGCAGAGTTATGGCCCTTTAAAGGTTTTAATTCACAAACTGTGTACAGACGAGTTCTCCTGAATCCCTGTCCGGATTTCAACGACACTTGACAGGGATAATCAGTACCAAGCCTAGTTGCACATATTATTGCCGTGTTCTGGTTGAATTTTTTTTTACAGAGTTATGGCCCCTTATTCCCAAACTTTATCCGGAGAAGATCAGTACCAAGCCTAGTTGCGCATATCATTGTCGTGTTCCAGTTGAATGATTTTTGGTTGAGTTGTAGCTCTTTAAATGTTTTAATATACACACTTTGTCCGGACTAGTTCTCCTCAACCACCGGTCGGTTTTCAACGATACTTGATTTTGTCTATCATTGTCGTGTTTCGATTAAATGATTTTTGGCAGAGTGATGGCCCTTTAAAGGTTTTAATAAACAAACTTTGGTCCAAGTAGTTGTCCTTATCCCCCTGGCCTGATTTCAACTAAACTGGGTAGGGATGATCATTATTGAGCATATTTGCGTATGTCATCATCGTGTTCCAGTTGAATGATTTTCGGTAGATTTATGGCCCTTTCCCCAGTGGGGGAGACATCTGGGTTTCTTTTAACTAAAAGCAACATCTAGTTCTAATTTGGTATGGTTATTTAGGAACTCGGGGATCAACATAATTATATAAAACGAGCTTTGACGACCTACATAAAGGGTCCCCTCTACAGGTGTACAGCTTGGGGAACTTGCAGTAATGTATTATAACGGAGTGATGCTAACTCCATCAATACCTTTGAGATTTCATGTTAATGTGTGGTGTATTTCTTTGTTAAGGATGTGTAGGTGCGCAATAAGTTTTCGTATTTTGGGTTCATCTGCTGGGGCCCCCTAAGGGTAATCGGGTAAAAGAAAACACACACAAAAATCTTGTCCAAATGTGAAAGCATTTATAAAACGGGTTTTGCTACTCTAGCTCAATGGGGCCCTCTTCATGACTGCCATTTTGCTCAATGGTGAGCAAAGGGTTTTGTTATAAGTGCCACAGCAACTAATATCCCCTCCTCGCCAACCTCAGACTCCATATAGCCAGTAGAGCGATACAGCCCCTCTTGGGTCTCTTGTTGTAGAATTATTTTGTTTCATTTAATATATCTTTTTGAGAATTAATATTTCTATTCTCTTTTGTTTTTCATCTAATCATAATTACTTAGAAGTAAAATTCCTGTTTTCTAGGTTACAAACATACCTACTTGTTTTTCTCCCTTCCTGAACCCATTTTGCCCTAGATTTTATTTTCTTTCCCTCTAATTTTTTTCTCTTAATTTCATATAGTTCATAACTTTTATTTTCTATTAAATCATCTTGTAATATTATTTGTTTTTCTGAATTTTGAATTTCATTTAGAAGAAGTTATTTGGAAATGTTTTTTTATAAAAAGAGTATGATATTCTCCCTATTTTCCATTAGCAAAACATCAAAGGAAAGATGCTTGAAAAATATTAAATTGTAAATCTGCAGCTCTAACTGAGTCGACGTCCTTATCAACTAACTGCTCCTCTTTTACATGTTGAGTTTTTATTGTTTTTATCAGTGTTTTATCTCTTCAACATAATTTGCATCTTTTAACAGGGAGTTATTCGTTTTCCAGTACGAGTTGCCTTTATTAAAGTTGTTAAAAGTAAAGTTTTAACAGAATCATTGCGTGGTCAGTTTTATAGCATGACAGAATTTTTGTTTCATCAATATACTTATTAATAGTATCTGATATAAGAAAAAAATCTAGCCTAGCTCTTTTCTTATTTTTTTTCTAAACCAGGTAAATTCTCTATTTTCCAAATTTTGATCACGCCAACAATCTATTAAGCTACATTGAACCATTGTTTCAATCACCACATCTCTGGCATTTGAATTATTAACATTAACATAATCGAAACAATCTATTTCAGGATTTAATATCAAATTGATGTCCTCCGTTGCTATCGAAGGATATTCACTGGATTGTTTTTAAGTATACGATAAAAGTCTGGTTCGCCTCTATTAGGACCATACATGTTTATTATATTCAACCGTCTCCCATCAATTGAGTTATCAAGAATTAGTTTATTTCATAAGCAATCTTGGTGTTGTTTTTTATTAACCGGGAGCTTAGGAGCCCTTGTTGGATCAGTTTTACATAGAGTTACAGGAAATAACTTCAAAATTCTTCTTCTCTGAAACTACAACAGATAAAGGTTTAATATGTTTTATTTATTATCAGCTTATGGATCCTCTACCAAGTTTGTTCAAATGGTGACTCTTGGTCAAATCTGGCCCCGCCACATGGGTCACAGTTTTACACAGACTTATATAGGGAAAAACTCTTCTCTGAAACTTTACGAGCCAAAGGTTTATTATTTTGTATTTACCATCAGCATATTATTCTCTACTAAGTTTGTTCAAATGGTTACCCTGGGGTCAAATTTGGTCCTGTTCCCGGGGTCACATGTTTTGCATAGACTTATATATTGGGCAAAACTTTAAAACTTTAAAAATCTTCTTCTTTGAAACTACAAGAGTCAAAGGTTTAATATTTTGCATTTACACTCAGCTTATAGGCCTCTACCAAGTTTGTTTGAATGGTGACTCTGGGGTCAAAGTTTGCCCCACCCCAGGGGTCACATGTGTTACACAGAGTTACATAGTGAACAACTTTAAAAAGAATCTTCTTCTCTGAAACTACGAGAGCCAGAGTTTTAATATTTGTATTTACCATCAGCTTATGGTCCTCTACCAAGTTTGTTCAAATGGTGACCATGGAGTCAAATTTGGCCCTGTCCCCGGGGTCTCATGTTTTACATAGACTTATATGGAGATAAACTTAAAAAATCTTTTTCTTTGAAATTACAAGAGCCAACGGTTTATTATTTTGTATTTCCACTCAGCTTATGGTCCGCTACCAAGTTTGTTCAAATAGTGACTCTGAGGTCAAATTTGGCCCCGCCCCTGTGTCACATGTCAAACTTGGTTTGAGTGTTTATATCAAAGTTTGATTTGTTTTAAAGTGTTAGCCAAACTTGAGCCAAGTACATCCCCCTCCGATATTTTGGTAATTGAAGACACTTTATAAAATACTAGTTTGATACTGCCATAACTGACACACAATCCTTCTACCCACCCCACCCCCCACCCCACCCCACACACACACCACCCCGCTATGGACACCATATAGCCAGTAGAATAATACAGGCCCTCTTGGGCTTTTTGTTTGTTGTTCGTGTGTGAGGAGTGGAGGAGGAGAATTTCTATCGTTTAAGACATTTTCTTTATATTTATAACAATGCTATGGATTTAGTGTCAGTGTTCTTTTCTCTGGCTCTCTCAGTTAACATTAACTTCAAACGTGTCTTCGACATCCATGGCACGTTAATTCATTTGCATTGAATCCATTCTCCATTGTACATGATGGCTGATCTCTAACAGTCATGTTAATTGCTGGTTTTCTGGAATTTCTCCTGAATAACTTCTTCTCAGAAATAAAATTAGGAGGTTTGAACACCTTATAATGTAAAAATGTTCAGCGATGTAATATTTGTAATCAGGTTGATAATGCAAGATTGATTGTACACTTTCTTTTTTTGACATGGTATATGGAGGTGAGGGTGGAGCTAGTGGAGATTGCATTTCTCACCTGTGTAGCGATTCTTCTAAATGTTTCCACATTTTGATGAAGGTACTTCAGTATTCTGGAAGAGTTGACCAACTTATGTGTTATAATGTATGGCAATTGTTTTGGTATTATATTGTTGACAGTAGATGCAAATAGTGAAATGACCTGCTATGTGTTGACTAGATTTCCTTATATGTGTGTGCCTTGCTGTAGATTATGTGATATTAATATGCCATACTTAGTTACTTCGCTTTGAAAAATCTGGATACCATTTACACCCTTAATAATAAAATTACGTTTCAAACAGCGATATTTATTACTTGATAATGTGAAAAAAGAATTTATTATTTGATAATGTGAGCGGAGAAAAATTCTAATTTGGTGATATCAGTGTTTTATAGGAAACAAATGTGAAATATAGCAAGATAACATTTTCATGTTGAACCAGAATTAAATAAACCTGGGGAATATGCGAATATTTACATCATTTTATTCGCATTTAACATGTGCGACATAGTATTTTTAAATGAGGTTTTGCCATGAATCTCACTTTTGTTTTCAGACGGATGTTTAAAGTTATAGTTTAATTTCATTCGTATTTACCGATTAAGTGTCGTAAATTTTACAACTTCCTTACTTTCTTTTTATTTAAAAAAAATAATGAAGTTTAAATGTAATGCTTTTGTGAAACTGGTCCAATTGTAAAAATGTGATGGAAGCAATCTTATAAAATAAAAAAAACACTCAATAATTGGAAGTGTTTGTTATTTGTTTACTTTCCAGTGACGATTGTTATACCATTCTTGTACCGTACTTAAGAGCCTCAGTTGGAGGTGGGCTGAGGAAAAAGCAAACTTCCTGACAAACTGGAGGTAAAATTCACCAAGCTGAATACCATGTCATGATGGTTTGAAGTTGAGTTGGTTTTACGGCGCATCAACGCACAATGGTTTTACAGGAATAAACATTTCAGGCTCGCTCTCCATTTATATCAAGATAAAAATATGCAGAATGGGCCTAGAACCTTCTCACCTACAGAACTGAAGAGTTGCTTCATATTGTTAAAATTCTGTAACAATTTTTAGCTCTTCCGATCAAAGATCAGCAGAGCTGATGCCTTGGTGCTGTGTCAGTCGCTGTCTGTCCGTTAACTTTTTTTTGTAGCAACTACTCTGGAACTACTGGATGGATTTTCATGAAACTTCACAGAAATGTTGCCCATACGTTAGTCCTAGCAAAATTCAAGATAGCTACTTCTCGAGAACTGTAAGTGATATTGATATGGGACTTTTTCTAAAATGATCAGCATGACATGATGTTGGTTGACGAAAATTATTAAACGTGCTGCCAGTGGCCATCTTTGTTTACATAAAGTTATATAGTAAAAACTTGTAGAGACTAGTGACTGATTTTCATGAAACTTCACAGGAATGTTTTTCTTGATCCTAGCAAAATGTAAGGTCGGCCGTAAATTCAAGCTACTACTTCTTGAAAACTGTATGTGATATTGATATGGGACTTTTTCTAAAATGATCAGCATGCCATGATGTTGGTCCTTGTCGAAAATCATTTTGATTCGACATTAAACATGGCTGCCCGTCTTTGTTTACATAGAGCTATATAGTAAAAACTTGTAGTGACTACTCCTCTGAAACGACGGATTTTCATGAAACTTCACAGGAATGTTGTTCTTGATGTTTAATTGATCCTAGCAAAATGTCCTGTCGGCCGAAGATTGAAGATGTCCACTACGGCTAAAAATATAGTTTTAAAAAACAAGTTTGTAGCGACTGCTTGAAAAATATAAGTGATATTGATATGGGACTTTTTCTAAAATGATCAGCATGATATTGGTCCTTGTTGAAAGTTATTTTGAATCAGCATTAAACATGTCTGTTAGCGGCTATCTTCGTTTACATAGAGTTATATAATAAAAACTTGTAGCGACTACTCCTCTGAAACTACTGTACAGATTTTCATGAAACTTCACAGGAATGCTGATCTAGCTATCAAAAGAAATATAAAAAGATCGGAGAGGGAAAGTAGCATTCAAGGAGGACAGTCAACCACAAAACACAGAAACAAACACGCAAACAGACAAACAAGAAGGCAAAAGCAATAATAAATGCAAACGACATCACACACACAAAAGGGTCAGTGGCAAAGTAGACCACTGGGGGCTTAAACCGGTTCTAGGGTGCACCAAACCTCACACTTACCCTACTGTCATCCCATTAAACAGGACAGTGTAAATAAAGAAATCCCCGCCATGATCTAATCTCTAACCAACAAGGCAGCATCAATAGGCAATATCAGTAAAACACAAATATGCTCGTGTAAATATAATACAAAAAAAAATTAGCCTAGAAAGCCACAATGAAGGTACTCAGTGACTTGGCAGAAGCCAGAGCAGTTAGGGAATAAACCATTAAGGGCACGACAAGAAAGATCATGGACAAACATCAAACGCCACCGTCCCAATGGGCTTTAGGTAGGCGTCATCATAGGGTCCACAGCCTGTCCGGTCATCGTACAATTAAAGAGGAAAGCATAGTGGCGAACTGTAAAAGGGTCCACCACCAAGCATGCAGTACGTTGCAAAATGATAGGGTCATAACCTCTTTTGATAAACTTTTTAACAAGCTTAACAAAGATAGTATGAAAGTGATCATGACCAAGAATCTTACGAAGTTTATAAATCACATCACCATAGAATTCAGGTTGTGATAGTCCTTGTCGCAGAAGAGTCCTTAAATTACTGTTGTATTTGAAAGAAGATCAGGGTTACGATAATACGATTTTGGAAAGGTTTTACGAAGTTTATGGTAACGGTAACCCTGATTGAGTAACTTTTTAGTTATACAAAGATTACGAATATTAAAATCCTCAACTCGAGTACAAGCTCTAGAAAAACGAATAAGTTGAGACACATACACCCCATAAGAAGTTGCTCGGGGAACATCCCCATCCAAGTGGGGATAATAAACAATGTCAAAATTAAAATCATCTCTCTTGTCATAGATTTTGCTAATTATTTTACCATTTTCAATCGAGAGATCTAAATCAAGAAAAGAAGCGTTATTATTAGATATATTAGCTTTGTTAAGCTGAAATTCTTTAGGATAAATATAATTAACCATAGTTTGAAAGAAAGGGTTGTCAATGTTCAATATGTCATCCAGATACCGAGAGGTGTCAATAAAGGCTTCAATAACATCTGCCTGGGTATCTGGTGAAAGACTCAACATGAAATCCCTTTCATAGCAAAATAAAAACAAATCTGCGACAAGTGGTGCACAGTTCGTACCCATAGGGATACCAACACTTTGTCTATAAACGGTGGTTCCATACCTGACGAAAATATTATCTAATAGGAAGATGAGTGCTTCACAAACTTCATAGCAAGTCCACATAGTATAATTGTCTAAACTGCCGTTAGTGAAAAACGCTTTAATATTATTACATGCCAAAAATGTAGTATTTTCTCTAGCGAATGTTTTTTGAATAAGAGAAATTAGCTTGTCTTTAATAAGGTGATGTGGTAAGGTTGTATATAGTGTAGAGAAGTCATAAGTGCTTATTGATGAAACGTGACCTTTATTGAAAATTTTATCAAGAACGTCTCGTGTATTTTTTATAGACCAAAATAAATTAATCCCAGAGTTTTCATCAGTTTTATCACAATATATACTGAAAGGAAAAATAAACGCAGGGTGCGTATTTCCGCTATATATTGTATGTTTAATATGCTACTGCTAATCGAATGGTACAGGGCGACATTAGGCCTGTCCTTTCTGAAAGAAGGTTTAAACAGCACTGAACACACCAATGGTTACCCCTTTAAAGTTTCATTATCGTCAGAATGCGCATTTGGCTCAAGCAGGTGAGCAAACTTAGGCTTTAAATGTTGCAATCACTTAACATTAAATACAGTACTGAACAGGCTCAATTTTTCAAAGAGGAACTTCAGAATTTATGAATTTCTTCTTACAACGTGTACTGTGATTAAAACTTCTACAACATCACAGTTGTGTCCTTTCTCTAACTAACTATAATTTTTTTTTTTACAAAACATCTTGGGATTTCCTTGGAATATATATGGAATTAAGTGTGCAGTATATGCAATATATAGCGGAAATACGCACCCTGCGTTTCTTTTTCCTTTCAGTATAGTTTAACGTAAAACCTATCAGAAGAGCTTCAAGGTCATTGACCTCTTCTTAATGTTATGAGTATGCTATACTTACCAATCATGAAACATACTTATGGATTATCCCTCTTTGTTTACAATCACAACCCTAAACGGTTGGATGAGCATTAAAAGCGCCCCAACTATGATAATTATAGCTGCGCATGCGCGCTTCAGTTTATTTAGGCGGTGGAAAACAAGAATCCCCTATAAACATTACCCCATTGAAATTTCCATTGGATGGATGTTTCTTGATTGGTAAGTATAACTTACTCATAAAATTGGCCTACTTTGCAACTAACCGTTTCAAGGCGGTAGCCCTATTGTCAACCCTTTTGTGTTTGTGATGTCGTTTGCATTTATTATAACGTTTGCCTTCTTGTTTGTCTGCTTGCGTGTTTGTTTCTGTATTTTGTGGTTGACTGTCCTCCATGATGCTACTTTCCCTGTCCGATCTTATTATATTTCGTTTTACTCATAAAATTAAAAATTGTTACTAAATTTAACAATTTTGTTTCACTTGATATTGCATAATAATTATGGAGCGTCAATCCGGAAGTCTGAGTTCAAATCCATGTTGAGCAAACTGTTTTTCAGTGATTTGGACAGTGAACTTCTGCTGTTGCTACATCGAACGACGGATTAACAAATAATGTCCTGGTATACATAGTCTGGTATATGGAAAGCCTCGGCTGCCTTCTGTTGGCCTTTTGCATTTTGTGCAGTACGCTTTCTAAGTTGTCCTGTGCATTTTCTAAGTTGTTATGTGCATTTTCTAAGTTGTGATGTAAATTTTGTAAGTTGTTATGTGCATTTCGTAAGTTGTTATGTGCATTTTCTAAGTTGTCCTGTGCATTTTCTAAGTTGTCCTGTGCATTTTCTAAGTTGTTATGTGCATTTCGTAAGTTGTTATGTGCATTTAGTAAGTTGTTATGTGCATTTTCTATGTTGTCATGTGCATTTCCTAAGTTGTTATGTGCATTTTGCAAGTCGTCTTGTGCATTTTCTAAGTTGTTATGTGCATTTTCTAAGTTGTGATTTTCTTAAGTTGTTATGTGGATTTTCTAAGTTGTCCTGTGTATTTCGTAAGTTGTTATGTGCATTTTGTAAGTTGTTATGTGCATTTCGTAAGTTGTTATGTGCATTTTCTAAGTTGTCCTGTGCATTTTCTAAGTTGTTATGTGCATTTCGTAAGTTGTTATGTGCATTTTCTAAGTCGTCTTGTGCATTTCGTAAGTTGTTATGTGCACTTTTTAAGTTGTCTTGTACATTTCCTAAGTTGTTATGTACATTTCGTAAGTTGTGATGTGCATTGTTTAAGTTGTGATGTGCATTGTTTAAGTTGTCCTGTGCATTGCTTAAGTTGTCATGTGCAAATTCTAAGTTGTTAGGTGCATTTTCTAAGTTGTGATGTGCATTGTTTAAGTTGTCATGTGCATTTTCTAAGTTGTTATGTCCCTTTTTCAAGTTGTTATGTGCATTTATTAAGTTGTTATGTGCATTTTCTAAGTTGTCTTGTGCATTTCGTAAGTTGTCATGTGCATATTCTAAGTTGTCCTGTGCATTTCGTAAGTTGTTATGTGCATTTTTTAAGTTGTCTTGTGCCTTTCGTAAGTTGTTATGTGCATTGTTTAAGTTGTCATGTGCAAATTCTAAGTTGTTATGTGCATTTATTAAGTTGTTATGTGCATTTCGTAGGTTGTTCTGTGCATTTCGTAAGTTGTTGTGTGCATTTTCTAAGTTGTCTTGTGCATTGGTTAGGTTGTTATGTGCATATTCTAAGTTGTTCTGTACATTTATTAAGTTGTTATGTGCATTTATTAAGTTGTTATGTACATTGTTTAAGTTGTGATGTGCATTGTTTAAGTTGTTATGTACATTTTTTATGTTGTTATGTGCATTTTTTAAGTTGTCTTGTGCATTTTCTAAGTTGTCATGTGCATATTCTAAGTTGTTATGTGCATTTTCTAAGTTGTCTTGTGCATTTCGTAAGTTGTTATGTGCATTTTTTAAGTTGTAATGTGCATTTCGTAAGTTGTCTTGTGCATTTTCTAAGTTGTCCTGTGGATTTCGTAAGTTGTTATGTGCATTTCGTAAGTTGTTATGTGCATTTTCTAAGTTGTCTTGTGCATTTGTTAGGTTGTTATGTGCATATTCTAAGTTGTTATGTGCATTTATTAAGTCGTTATGTGCATTTCGTAAGTTGTCCTGTGCATTTCGTAAGTTGTTATGTGCATTTTCTAAGTTGTCTTGTGCATTTCGTAAGTTGTTATGTGCAATTTTTAAGTTGTCTTGTGCATTTTCTAAGTTGTGATGTGCATTTTCTAAGTTGTTCTGTGCATTTATTAAGTTGTTATGTGCATTTTTTCGTAAGTTGTTATGTGCATTTCGTAAGTTGTCCTGTGCATTTCGTAAGTTGTTATGTGCATTTTCTAAGTTGTCTTGTGCATTTGTTAGGTTGTTATGTGCATATTCTAAGTTGTTCTGTGCATTTATTAAGTTGTTACGTGCATTTATGAAGTTGTTATGTGCATTTCGTAAGTTGTCCTGTGCATTTTCTAAGTTGTCATGTGCATTTATTAAGTTTTTATGTGCATTTATTAAGTTGTTATGTGCATTTCGTAAGTTGTCCTGTGCATTTCGTAAGTTGTCCTGTGCAAATTACAAGTCGTTGTGTGCAAAAAACAGGTTGTCGTTAAGTAGACTTTTTATCGGAATAGATTTTGAAGGAAACACCGGTAGAAATGGCGGCACCAGCAGGCGCAGACGCTATATTTTGCCTCCTTTCAAAATCCGGCGTAGCTGCGCTTTATAACAAGTTTATTGAAAAAAAGATTGACTTTAACATGTGCAAAGGTTTATCGGACCATGAATTAACCAATCTGGGCGTAACAACTATCGGTGAACGAGTCCGGTTTCGAGAGGAATTAAAAAACTTCGGTAAGTCACCAAACTTGTGCAATTTGCAAAATCTACAATGACTCATATTAGTCGCAGGAAATTGTATCTTTTAATATGCTTTCTGTTATTAATAATTGGGGGTGGTGATGGTGAGTGGGTAGTGCATAAAATACACGTCTACGAACGTCTTTTTTTATTTATTTTTTGCGGCTTTATAGCCAGATGAAATATCAAAAATCGTAAAAAGGTTCTATGGTTCTTTAACGTGCTCAGAGGATAGACCGATACACGGGACCGCCCGGTTTACGGTCCCATCTTATCAATGATAAAGATTGAGTTTATCACCTACCACAATGTATTGGGTATGTCTTATTTCTGGTCACTGATTGGTCAGTTTTTTGGATGATGTTCAAGGCCTGCCAAATCCCCGGATAAAATCCGGATTTTTCAGTCGCTCTCCGGATCTCCGGATTTAAGTGTACAATCTCCGGATTTTTCATCAAAACAAAATGTTCATGATTTAACAGCTATACTTTCACAGTTTATCAACTATTTCCCGAATTGATCATGTTACGCTCCCTAGTCAGAGGAATATATACAAGTGTCGAATCAGTGGGGGTCATCCGTGTAATGCACTGACTGAATATGCAATTAACACCTAAGGGCATAATTAGTTTCTTCAGTGGCATAACGACTTGCGTAATGCAGCAATATCTGTGATTGCTTTAATTGGTCAACCTAACTGAAATAGCAAGTGGGAGGGAACTCCTTGTGTGTGGTACCCCTATAACAGCTGCTGCTGTGTACGATGATTATAACTTGTATCAGACTTGACTTTGTATTTTCATTTAGCACACATCGGTGTAGAAAAGTAAGTGCACTTTCATAAAAAAAAATCAGTTGTGGTAGAAACTAAGCCAAGTCTTTCTAATCCAATTACTAGTTTTTTTTATATAGTTTCAATATTAAAGTCTCTTCATAGTACCGACTACAGTATTATATACAATAAAACATTACATATGATTTTAACTATGCCATTCTAAAAAAAATATAAGAGACTACTATGTTAATTTATTACTTTCTGTAACTAGGCCACCATTAAAAAATTGTTTGTTTGCAGTTTCCGACCCATGGTTTTTAGGGGTGGGTCGGTAGGTAGGGATATATATATTTTTTTAAAACATTTTTATTATTAACGCATGCTCATCGACGGCATGCAAGTATCTTGTGCTTCACTAGTATTATCCATAGAGTTTTTTTTTTAAAAAAGGTTTAGTTAAATATTAACAGAACATGCAAGAAAAAAAAACTTGAAAAAAAAATTAATTAAAAAAAATATATAAAAAATTAAAAAAAAATCAAAAAATAAAATTAAAAAACAACAACAAAAAAACATTCTTTGGGTCGGCGGATTTGCCGTGGGTCGGTCGCAAACTGCAAACAAACAATATTTTAATTTAGGCCTATCAAACGATGCATCAACTTGTATTAATTGCATAAATAATTTAAATTTGCGATTTTAAAAAATAGTGCGAAAATCAAGTCGCGAGCTACAAATTTCCATTTAAAATGTTCTTCGCGCGTTTTAAATCTTAAATTTTAAAAATCTCAGGATTTTGTGTTAAAAGGTTTTGGCAGGCCTGATGCTCTATCAAAATAATGAATATATTAAATATATATTAAAAATCATCTTGCTGTTCATCTAGAATTATATGTTATGCACTAATGTCTTGTTAACTTTCATACATATATGTATATGTCTATTGTTCATTTTTCATACATATCTATATATAGTTCAATTTAGCAATTCATTTTGAAATCAGCCTGAATGAGTCCTGAGGACTAGCATAAATTAGAACAATGAGTCCCAGTGAAAATGTATGGATCTCTGAGGCATGTTCAGGCGCGTATCCAGGCATACGCACGTACGCCAATGCGTACAATTCGTCAGCAAAAGTGAAAAAATAAAACTTCCAAATATGCAATAAAAACTGAAGGCCGAGGGGGGGGGGGGGGGGGGGGGGGGGGGTATGGGCTAGTGTCAAACAAAATGCCATATTAACGCTGAAATATAGCTTGAGAACGCATCATTTGCCTTCTAATTTTCAAAATTTTCCAAACCCCCCCCCCCCGGCCGGAGGGGGGTCTCCTCCTACACCTACCCACCACTCGCAGCATCGCTGCTCGGTTCGCAGCTACGCTTCTCATATCTGGCGTACATTTCAAAATGCTCCAGGTACGCCCCTGATGTTGACAAAAAATTTCGAAAGATTGATAAAGAAGAATAGAGTCTTGGTCACTTGATTTTGAATTTATGTTTTTGGAATGTTCATTTTTTCCCAACATATTAATGTATCTTGTAGATTAACATCTCCCATGGGATGCACATTTTTATAAACATTTTTTTTTTTTACTTTTGGGGGAAGGGGGTCCAGGCCCTTTAGAAGGAGCGTCTCCGTGGCTGAATGGTTAACGACGTTGCGTTGTAAACCTTCGCCTCTCACCGCTGAGAGTTTGAATCCCACTGGGAGCTCGACTTGTAAGCGAGGAAGTGTCGATTCTTACAGATGGCGGGAGGTGTACAGTACTGGTTCTAGTGATGGGATGATGATCGATTATAAACGAAAGTTGATCGGTTCGCCTCATAATAGGCGATAATCGATTGCATTCAGCCATGATCAATGTTGGCAACAACGTATTTTAGTTTTGTGTAATTGCGCGCATTTACTTCCGTTGGGTTAATTAATAGCTCACAAGGGAGATTACTCTCGTAACACGCGCATGGCGGACGACACAATATACGATTACCCGGGTGGTAAAGGTAAATCCAGAATCTGGAAGTTCCTTGAATTTAAAAAGAAAAATGAAGGTCCTCCGCCGAAAGAGAATCTTGATTTGACTAGGGCCTTCTGTTGGCTTTGCAAGAAGTCATATGTCAACAAAGGTAATTACATAGAGAAACATCGCCGGTAAATTTGTTTTGGCAAATTCGGGCGCAGGTGTTCGGTATCTTCATGAAAGATTTTACACAATATATATGTCATTGGAACTGAATTGTGAAATTAAACATTCTTAGTAATTATTTTTAAGCTGAAATAATTTTTTATATGGACTCTGATAATCTCAACTTCAGTTTTTAGCTCTACTGGCCGAAAGCCAGCAGAGCTTATGGGATGGCGAGTTGTCCGTCGTCCGTTAACTTTTGCCTTGTGAACACTCTAGGGCCTTCATTATTAATCGAATCTTTACGAAACTTTGCCAGTGTCTTTATATCAATGAAAGCTCGGACAAGTTCGAAACCAGCCAGATCAGATTAATTTCACCGGAGTTATGGCCCTTGTTTTGCTTAAAAATGTCATAGTAAGCATTGTGAACACTCTAGCACCTTCGTTTATTATTTGATCTTAAACTTGCACAGATTGTTAATATCAATGTTCGAAAACCAGCCAAAATCGGATCAGTAACACCAGAGTTATGGGCCTTGTTTTTTTCTAAAAAATGCCTATTTCTGCCTTGTGAATGCTCTAGCACCTTCATTTATTATTTGATCTTTACCAAACATGCACAGATTGTTAATACCAATGAAAGCTTGGACAATTTCGAAAAATCAGCTAAATTGGGTCAGTAACACCGGAGTTGCGACCCTTGTTTTGCTGAAAAATGCCATATTAAGCCTTGTGAACACTCTAGCACCTTCATTGATTATTTGATCTTTGCCAAACTTGCACAGATAAGATTGTTAATATTAATGAAAGCTTGGACAAGTTCGAAAACCAGCCAAATCGGATTAGTAACACCGGAGTTATGGCCCTTGCTTTTCTAAAAATGCTATTTTCTGCCTTGTGAACACTCTAGGGCCTTCAATATTAATCTGATCTTTACGAAACTTTGCCAGTGTCTTTATATAAATGAAAGCTCGGACAAGTTCGAAAACCAGCCAAATCGGAATAATTTCACCAGAGTTATAGCCCTTGTTTTGCTGAAAAATGCCATATTAAGCCTTGTGAACACTCTAGCACCTTCATTTATTATTTGATCTTTACCAAACTTGCATAGATTGTTAATATCACTGACAGCCCGGACAAGTCGAAAACCAGCCAGATCGGACTTGTAACAGCGGAGTTATTGCCCTTGATTTAGTTAAAAACACTATATTTTGCCTCGTTAACACGATAGGACCTTCATCTTTCATCCAATTTTTACCAAACTTTACCAGATTGTAATATCAATGAAAGCTCAGACAAATTCGAAAACCAGCCAGATCGGACCAGTACCAGTGGAGTTAAGGCCCTTGATTTAGTTAAAAATGCTATATTTTGCCAGTGTTCTTGATTTTCTGAAATATGCTATATCTTGGCCTCATTAAGACGAAAAGGCCTTCATTTGGCCGGATTTCATTGAAACTTTGCAGGGATGATCAGTACCAAGCCTAGTTGTACATAGTCACCGTGTTCCAGTTGAATGATTTTAGTGAAGTTATAGCCCTTTAAAGGTTTTAATACACAAACTTAGTTCTGACTAGTTCTCCTGAACCCCTGGCCGGATTAAACGAAACTTTTTAGGGATGATCAATTCCATGTCTAGTTGTGCAAATCATCGCCGTGTTCCGGTTGAATGATTTTTGGCAGAATTATGGCCCTTTAAAGGTTTTAATACACAAACTTTGTATGATCTGCTTCTCCTGAACCCCTCGCCAGATTTCAATAAAACTGTGCAGGGATGATCAGCACCAAGCCTAGTTGTGCATGTCATCGTGGCGTTCCGGTTTACAGATATTTGGCAAAGTTTTGGCACTTTAAAGGATTTTGATACCACAATTTTTTTCCGGGCTAGTTCTCCTGAACCCCTGGCTGGATATAGACGAAACTTGACAAGGAAGATCAGTATCAAGCCTAGTTGTGCATATCATCGCCATATTTCAGATGAATGATTTTTGGCAGTCTTGGCAGGGATGATCAGTACTAAACATAGTTGCACCTGTCATTGCCATGTTCGGTTGAATGAATTTTGGCAGAGTTATGAGCCCTTAAAGGTTTTAATATCTAACTTTGTCTAGACTAGTTATCCTGAACCTCTGGCTTGATTTCAACGAAACTTTGCAGGGATGATCAGTACTAAGCCTTGTTGCGTATATATCATCACCATGTTCCGGTTGAATGATTTTTGAAAGACTTATGGCCCCTTATACATAAACTTTATCTTGAGCCAGTAGAGCGTCCACAGGCCCTCTTGGGCCTCTTGTTCTTTCTTTCTATCCATACTGCTCACTTTCCCGTCGAACCATAACAACAGTTTGCCTCCTGAATTATAATCTTTTCATCTTTTGGAATAAAAATTTCAGAGTTGTCCAACATATTAAAACTACTTTAAGATAGAAATTAAAATTATAACTAAAAATAAAGTAGTTGTTAAAGTATAATTTGCATGAAAAATGGCCTATCAAAAAATCTTTTGAATATTAATGTTTGTTTCTCAGCCTATTTCAAAGAGTTAAGATTTGTTTGTGTAACACGAAACATGTCTGTTCACTGATATATAATTTATTTGCACGATTTTCAAATTTGCCTGAAAAGTAAATAAAAACACTCGTTATAAACAAATCCTGTAAACCAATTAAGCTACCAATGGGTGTCGGCATGGTGTTGGGATAGTGTCCAGATGGCTTGGTGTAAAATCTAGTCTGAAACACTGTCTGATGTCTAGGTATCTATTAGATAATGAGTATGATTTTGTCTTGTTATTGCTATGCTATTCTTAAAATGTTTTGTTCAATAAAATAAATCTCCGGAAATTTATGAGCTAAATACTATTAAATTACAAGTATAAGTATTTAACATCTTGTCATTTAAGGCTTATAGACCTATAATCAAAACCATAATAAGTAGCTAATAATAAGGGCCTAAAATAATTAAAAAATGTCCATTGTTTATACTTGTATTTCATTGTATCATCCGATCCGATTATAACTGATGTCTAATCGGTAGATGCTTTCCGATTGTAACCGATCATCGATTGTGATTTTCCAACCGATTGCCCATCACTAGACCGTTCTACCCAGGAAAAGTGGGTGGTCTGCCTCCACCACAAAAAATCGACCGTCATATATAACCTTGCATTTGTTGAAAATGACGTAAAACCCCATACAAACAAACCCTTTAGAGGGGGATAATTGTTTTTGTTTTTTAGGGGATTTTTTTCTCAAAAAAGGGGAAAAAAACATACTTTTTGAGGAGGGGAATGGAGCTTACTCTTAAAAAAAACATAGAAAAAAACCTCAGAAAAAAGTTAATTAGAATTCTGGGATATAGTGGGACATCACACGAAGCTTTAGTAACTTAAAAAACACACAAACAAATGAGGCCTTCACAGTGGTGTCCCGTGGATCCATTAAGTTAATATACATTTTTTCCCAGACCCCAAAATGCAGCGTTTTTTTACCTTATATAAATGGGACCGATAAACGGCCCCATTCCCAATTGAAAAAATTGACCATTTTTCCCAATTTCCAACTAAAAAATTCCCAAATCGAAGTTGTTTTTCCGTCAATCTTTCTCCTGGGATATTCTCAATACACAGATGTTATAGATCTTCCCAGTTCTGTTTTAGATTAATCTTCTTAATAAAGTTTTTACCAGGGTTGTACGTTTCTTCTGCTTTTCTGTGTAAATTGAAACGCAAAACACAGCCTCGTCACCCGAGGACGACGCCATGTTGTTTATGCGTTGCAGAAACGCTTTACCGCTTGTATGTTATCGAAACGCTTTACCGCTAGTATATTCTACTATGTAACAAGCGCCTCAGTGAGCGATGGGTTAATACTAAATAAAGGACGAATAACAGAAATCGTCTGGGCCAGGAAACTCTTTCATCGGTCATGAGAATATGCAGAGAATCTGGTGCAACCCTAAATGACAATGAACTTAACAGCATTGTTAACATTTTCAGGGACAACAAAAACAGGGAAATTATTCCGTAACAACACAGTGAAGTACAATAAAAACTTGAAACATTACAGTTGTGAAAATATTTTATTATGTAAATCATCAATAAATATGTAATATTTCACAAAATACAAAAACAAAGTTTTTCCCAATTCTGAGAAAAAACGCGATTTTTTTCCCAATTTTGAGAAAAATAGCGTATTTTTTCCCAATTTGACCGGCCAAGGACCCATTCCCAAAATGGTGAAAAAAAACGCTGAATGGGTTTATCACCATAATGATTCTTGTCATGTGTATCTCTCTAGAGAATAGTTTATGACATTTTGCCATTAGTATCATTTGTTGGTAACTTATGATTCACTCAGTATGCAGCTATTCAGAATGAAGAATGCAGTAAAAATGGAGACATTTAGAGCAAATTGAAAATTTACCGTGTAAATACTGATTGTCCTGTTATAAAGGGACACATGCAATCTTGAAGTATTTATTATTAGCACATATATATATAATTCCAAGCCTTCTCTGACCCTAAAGCCTTTTTCATTTATCTTTTTTTGCTTTTTTAGCCAGATGAAATATCAAAATCATAAAAAGGGCTGCTAACAGGTCAGTGAAGGCTCAGATTAGGCCATCCAAAAAAAAATAATAATTATTTGTTGTTTCCCGACCAAGGATTTCATAAATAGGTAGGTAGGCTATTTTTATTTTTATTTTTTTATTTTTTTTTGCGAAGGACAGTTAACACCTTAGGAAGTTAAAGAAAAATATACTGAAGATAAACATTTTATTTTTAAAGAACTGATATAAAACATTTTGGTTAGGGCCCTTTTTCTAGAGGTGCGCGGCTCTTTCCGTGACCGAGAAATATACGGAAATTACCGAAGAAAAAATGTTTTATTTCTCTAATCCATGTTTGCTGCTTCATTTTGACTATAATTAAGTATATAAATAATTAAAGATATAGCTATAGACAATCTCATTTAAAATAAGTAACAAAAACAAACAACCAAAAATAATAACAAACTGTCATGTGGTAATTTCCACAAAAAAGCTGAACATGGCCTACGATTTCGATATTGTTCCTAATAAGCGTGCCAAATCGGACATTTGGAGTTATTTTGGCCTTAAAAACTATATGGGTCAGCGCTCTGTCAGCATAACAAGGTCTTTTGGACCCAGATAAATGACCTTGACAAACTCGCCTGAGTAAGTTTTCACCAGAAGCCAGACTTCTTAAGTAACTCATATAATGACCTTCAGTGTGACCTTGACATTTTAGTATGGCCATGTCGATGTTGTCATGAGAAGTATATATATATTGAAAGTTTGATGAAAAAAATATCAAGAAATGAGAAAGTTATAGCCAACGTTAAGTTTTCGTGAAGAAATAAACGAGTATTTATACCATATAAAAACCTTCAGTGTGACCTTGACCTTTATATTTTAGTATGGTCATGTCGATGTTGTCATGATGAGTATATATTGAAAGTTTGATGAATGAATATCAATAAGAAAGTTATAACCAACGTTAAGTTTTTGCGAAGAAAAAACAAGTTAACGAGTTTAACCCATACAATGAACTCCAGTGTGACTTTGACCTTTATATTTCAGTATGAGTATATATTGGAAGTTTGATGAATAAATACCAAGAAATGAGAAAGTTATAACCAAGGCAACGTTAAGTTTTCGTTAAGAAAAAAAACGACTAATTAACCCATATAATGACCTTCAGTGTGATTTGACCTGTATATTTTAGTATGGTCATGTCGATGTTGTCATGATGAGTATATATTGAAAGTTTTATGAAGAAATATCAAGAAATGAGAACGTTATAGCCAATGTTAAGTTTTCATGAAGAAAAAAATGAGTATTTAACCCATATAATGACCTTCAGTGTGACTTGACCTTCATATTATAGTATGGTCATGTCGATGTTGTCATGATGAGTATATACTGAAAGTCTGATGAAGAAATATCAAGGAATGAGAAAGTTATAACCAACGTTAAGTTTTCGTGAATAAAAAAATGAGTATTTAACCCATATAATGACCTTCAGTGTGACCTTGACCATTATATTTTAGTATGATCATGTTGATGTTGCCATGATGAGTATATATTGAAAGTCTGATGAAGAAATATCAAGAAATGAAAAAGTTAAAGCCAACGTTAAGTTTTCTTGACGGACTGACTGACGGACGACAAAGTGATCCCTATTATTGCATTTTTCTTCAAAATGGCGACACAAACAAAGGAATTAGATGGCATGATTGAAGAAAATGTTGAAGTTTGCAAGTCGTAAAATGGTCAAATCAAATGCACAGGCGGTGGAACCTCTAATCTATTAACACACCTCCGCTGACATCATTCGTTATTGTTGAAAGAGAAAGTGCAGCCACCTGTTGTTGTGGCTACGGCGGAAGTGAAAGTAGAAGCTACATTAATGTGTTTTAGTACACTGTACCTTAGCTCCTAAAATTAGGTATTTGCTCCATGGATCCGTTAAAGTAATTAAATGTTTTGAGAGAGAGAGAGAGAGAGAGAGAGAGAGACAGACTTGCATAGCATGTCATCTTATATACAATAATACTAGCTAAAGTTGTATATACCAGCTTACAGATATATATAACAATATCATTACATCCTTCCTCTTTGAGATAAAAACATTATCAACTTATTATGGTCAAATTGAAATAATTATTTAACTGTTGTTTTTGAATTCTCTGTTCTGTAGCTAGTCTCTAATGTCATCTGAATGGAATTTCATTCATGTAGATAAAGAGTGGGGGTGGGTATTTAACTGTTATCTGTTATTAAATGTACTGTTAACTGTTTTCAGTGTTTTTAGCTCACTATTCGAAGAATAAGAGAGCTTATGTTATCACCCCAGGGCTGCATAAGTAATTTTGGTTTCTGTAACCCATGAGCTTCCATGGAACCCAGATTCTGATAACACTTAAAATGTGTCGCATTTCACATCAAATTTTGCAATTTTAAGCTGTGTTTACAAGTCTATATCTCTTACATTTCTTATCCTAGCACAACCAAATTTGATCATGAGCTTCCTTATAGCATTATCTTAAGGGCTGCTTACGTTATTTTGGTTGCTGTATCCCCTGGGCTCCCACGGAACCCAAATTCTGATAGCCCTTAAAATGGGTCTCATTTCACATCAAATTTTGCGTGTAAGCTGTGATTACAGGTCTATATCTCTTACATTTCTTGTCCTAGCTCAACTAAATTTGGAATTGATTTCCTTATAGAATGCTGTAAGGCCAAAAAAAAAATAGGTGTGTTTCCTATTGCAAGCTCTAAAAAAATAGGATAGGTTGGTTGGCAATTTTTTTTTTGGAGCAAGATATTGTGAGATTCTACATGTATTTATCTCATAAACCCCATACAAGTTGATGATACAACTGAACGTTTCTCTGTGATGTCAGTTTAATTACTTTGATATTGTGATAAATCATGGTCTGCATACATATTATTTAAGTTGCAAACAAAACATTTCTTGATTGATTTCATGCAAACTTTATTGGGTGTGTTCATATCTTCAGGGTGGCGAAAACATAGTTCATGACAAAAATTGTAAACAAAAAAGCCTTCTTTTTTTTTTTAATGTGCAAAGAGGCATGATGAAGCATTTTTTGTCAAATGTCAAGGTCTTATTGACATCACACATAAGAAATGCTTTTATCATAATAACCATAATAACCCAACAAGAGTGACTGGTATACACCATATATAGCCTTGTTTCACAATCGTTGTAAAATAAATAGGTTTAACCTAAAATAACATAATAACATAATGAACGTATAATGCATGCTCTTGTTTGTATGAGTAACCTTACCCTTGAAGCTAAAAACGATAGGGGTTTTCATAATTTTAACGGTCTAGAACCATAATATCAGCTGTACTAAGGTGGCCTGAAATTTAAATAATGTTTTGTATTATTAAAATGTATATTGCTGTCCTGTGGTGTGGTTTTTGTGTCGCCTGCAACCTAACCTTGGCCTTAACTTGAAAAGTATTTGGACTATGTTCATAAAACTTCACACACATGTTCATCTTACTTCAAGGAATGTTGCTAAACATGTTCAATAATTCGGACTTTGATTTTGGCGGAGTTATGCCCATTTTCATAAAACTTTAACCTGCAACCTAATCAAGCTCATAACTGGAATTGGCACACGGCATGCGACACAAGTGTTCCATGGAACACCCTTTAAGTGTATAATTTGGGCCAAAAAGTATGCTTGCTAGTGTGTATCGATCATTTTGTTAAGAGTATCGGTACACCTTTCATCAAGAAATGAATGCGTACAGGGCCGTTTTTGGATGCGTATTTACGCGGATACGCACCTAATATCGAGAGTGTTGTAATATATAGTCAGAATACTAGATACATGGCTGGACAAAAGAAAATGAGTATGTTAATATTAAAAAGCATAAATTATCTGTTTGTATTTTTTCTCTATTTGTATTCCAGAAAATGCAATACCAGACTCTGGAAGGACAGAAATGACACGTAGGGAGGCTGCCAACTTGTTCAGGCCGAGTAGGTCAAGATACTCTGGTCATTCAAGTGTACCATCTGCAAAAAGGCAACATATGAAAACATGGACTGGAAGTTTTTTTTTCTTTTCTGATAGGAATTCTGAAAAAGTGCCAACCTCGACAGAAAAGATCATTCTCCAAAGAGCTGGACTGGGCAATAAAAAGATTCAGTTTCCTCTAAATGACGATACGGAAGCAGTAATGGAGAAACTCAAGACGGAATATCCAAAGCTAGAGGCAGCTGGAGGCTTTGAGCTGTTGCGTTGTTTGCCTAACTGCAGGAAACTGGAAGTTCTCGAGTGCAGGTGGGATGCTGAAAGCCTTAGGGCATTTGTGGGCGGCCAGGCTAAAATGTATTTAAGACCAATTCAGCACAATCTGTCGATAGAAGAAGTAGAGAGCTTACAGCCATTGTTGGAACCTGGAGAGCAATGTGCATATTGCAAAGAAACTATTCTTGTGAAAGAGTTTAGAAACCACATTAGTCATTGTCTTCTAAATCATGAAAATATTGACCAGTTAGAGAGGAACCATCAACCATCAAATGTGACGTCTCGGGACATTAATGAAATATCAGCAATTTTTGACGATAATACAGAGAAAAGTTTACCAGACATTAATGAACTGTATCAAGCAGAGTCGGGTATACCAGACATTGATGAACAGTCATTTGCTGAAAATCCACCGGAAACCTCTTTTTCAGAAGTCATTGAACCACAGTCCACATTCCAAGAGAATAATTCCATGGTTAGTGGAGACATTTTTAGCTGACCATGAGCTGAAGGCTCAAGTGAGCTATCACTTTTTGTCCGTCGTCTGTCCGTCAGTCCATCCGTCCGTCCGTCCGTAAACTTTTTTTGAAGCGACTACTCCTCTGAAACTACAAGACGGATTTTCACAAAACTTCACAGTAATGTTGCTCTTGGTGTCTAGTTGATCCTAGCAAAAATTCAGGTCGGCCAGACTTTCAAGATGTCCGCCATCGCTAATAATAGATTTTAAAAATGCAATTTTGTGGCGACTACTTCTTAAAAACCATAGGGGGCACTCCTCAGTTTCGCACGAAATGTCCATGGTGTAAATCAGAAAGAAATCAACTACCGGTAAGCATCTTTTAGGTCCATGGATGGTATTAGTGCATGTTTGATGTTTTTTTTCAGTTTTGAGTACTTCTAAGTTTATTTTGGTGTATTGGAATATGCATTCTTTGGGTTTTTTGGAGGCTATAAATAGAAAAACGTGAAAATATCAAAAACTTCCAAAAAGTAAGCAAAATGGCTGATTTTTACTCACGCGGTGATCAGCATGGAATAACTTTTTAAAAAGCAGGCAAAGCTATACATGTACAATTTAGCATTTCCTGATATGCAAGAGCATGATGAGTGCAGAAATTACCCTGATATGCTTAGGACAATTCCTTTTCTTTTTGTTTTATTGACATTTGAAATATTGCTAAAATTGCTTTTTTAGCATGTTTTGAGAGGTGGGGTAATCTTAAAGAAATGTGACTAAAGTTGTACAGAAAATGCTTTTTGATACTTTTATTTGGTATAGAAACATGGGTAAATTTATTGTCTTCTAAGAAATGTATGACGCAATGGTTGATGTGATTTATGTTTGCTCAAGGATTCAGGCTAAGGGCTTGTCATGAGTTTGATTATTGAGAAATGTACATTAAACTGTGGAGTGCCCCCATTGTGACAGTGTTTTTTTTTTACTTTTGGGGAAAGGGGGTCGGGGTCCTTTTAGAGGAGGAAAAATTTGACGTGAATTGGAAAAGGGTAATTTTGACAATGTTAAAATAAAGAAGACAGATAGTATAATATTTTTATATGTATTGAGTCAGTCTTTCATTTTAATATTAAATTCACATCAAGAACATGCTTGATGGACATGTTATGGATGGTCAACTAAGAATTTTTATTTTAGGGGAATTTTTTCTCAAAAAAGGGGGAAAAAATACATACTTTTTGAGGAGGGGAATTAAATTACTCTTAAAAAAAACATTGAGTGATATTGATTTGGAACCTTTACCAAAATGACTGCACAACATGTACATGTAATTGGTCCTAACCAAAGTTCATTTTGATTGGATGTCAAACATGGCTGCCAGCAGCCATTCCGGCCGGTAGTTAAAGTCTGTTCCAGGTCAAGGTCACACTTAGAGGTCGAAGGTCATATGCACTATATTTCGCGTCCTCCGTATCTCTTGAGGAATTTTGAAATAACTTGGTACAAATGTTCACCATATCGAGACAACGTGCGGAGCGCAATGGCCAGCCCAAATCTGCTCGAAGTCAAGGTCACACTTAGAGGTCGAAGGTCATATGCACTAAATTTCGTGTCCTCTCCATATCTCTTGAACCGCTTAAGGGATTTTGAAATTACTTGGCACAAATGTTCACCATATCGAGACAACTTGCAGAGCGCAACTTGCAGCCCAAGTACATCCAAGGTCAAGGTCACACTTAGAGGTCGAAGGTCATATGCACTATATTTTGTGTCCTCTCCATATCTCTTTGCAATGCATGAGAGATTTTGAAATAACCTGGCACAAATGCTCACCATATCGAGATGACGTGCAGAGCGCAACTTCCAGCCACGTCCGTTCAAGGTCAAGGTCACACTTAGAGGTCGAAGGTCATATGCGCTATTTTTCGTGTCCACGCAATATCTCTTGAACCGCTTGAGGGATTTTGAAATAACTTGGCACAAATGCTCACCATATCGAGACGATGTACAGAGTGCAACTTTCAGCCAGGTTGGTTCATAAATTATGGTGGGGGAGACATATGTTTTTGTTACAAAAACAGCTCCGTCTAGTTATTCTATTTTTTAGCTCTACTGATGAAAGATCAGCAGAGCTTATGCCGTGGTGCGGTGTCAGTCGTCCATCTGTGAGTAAACATTTTTTTGTAGCGACTACTCCTCTGAAACTACTGGATGGATTTTCATGAAACTTTACAGAAATGTTGCCCATTGAGTCTAGTTGATCCTAGCAACAATTCATGTTGATGTGAAATCCAAGATGGCCGCCAAAGCTAAAAATACATTTTTTCAAAAACAAGTTTGTAGCGACTACTTCTTGAAAACAATAAGTGATATTGATATGGGACTTTTTCTAAAATGATCAGCATGACATGATGTTGGTTCTTGTTGAAAATTATTTTGATTCGACATTAAACATGGCTGCTGCGGCCATCTTTGTTTACATAGAGTTATATAGTAAATACTTGCAGCGACTACTCCTCTGAAACTACCTGACAGATTTTCATGAAACTTCACAGGAATGCTAATCTAGCTTTCAAAAACCTATCAGTAGAGCTTGAAGGTCATTGACCTCTTGTTGAAAGTGTTCCAATGATAGAGGTTCAAAAGCTTTTTAATGCTTTTGTTGATCTTGATGTACAATAAATAGAATTAAAGATACTATTATGAAAGGAACGCTTTACTATATATTTTTCCGAATTTTATGAAAAATAGCGCTAAATTTCTCAATTTTATGAAAAATATTCCCAGTTGTGACGGTATAGCTTATGTTCCCAAAATGTAGAAAAAAACACTGATGCCATAGTCTTATAGCCTTGAATATGAGAATAAAAAACAACACATACCTTACTATAAGGTTATGGTTCTCTATGAATTTGGTTCAAATGGTGACCCTGGGGTCTAATGTGGCTCTGAGTGGGTCACAGTTTTCATATTTGTGAAGATCCTCAGGTGAGCAATTCAGGGCCACGTTGGTCTTCTTGTCTAATTTGTCATGACATATAGTGACGAGAAATGAATTTGAAGATGCAAAATTCACATGTATAGTTGAAAGCTTTTCTGTCTGAATTGAGAAAACCTATATATTTAACAGCATACTGTAAACGTGAATATTTATGCATGTGGAAAAGTTAGCGAAAACCTTTTTCAAACTTTTAGCGTACATTCATTTTAGCGAAGTCCTTACCCGAGCTGTTTTGTAATATTTGCTAAGTCGTGAGAAAAATCAATTTCCATATTTTATCCACTTTCCTTTAATTAACATCACTTTTCATTGTTTTAGGTCATATACCAATATTGCATTTCCCATAGGCCTCCATTATAGCCTTTTGGCCTACAACCCCTATTCCTATATCCGAACGGATGATAAAACTTAACTTTTTTTAAAGAACTATCATAGAGACACTCAGAAATAACCAGCACATTGGGGGTAATCTGATGCTTTCAGTCTCTAATATTTCGCTGAAGGTGGCCTGGTGACCCCAGAATGGCAGTAAAGAAATTTTACTTTTTGTAAATATAATCTTAGTACAATTGTATCCATAAAAATGCAAATTTCAGTCAAAATATCCTAAATCCACATGTTTTATGATGGAATCATAATATTTTGATGTTATATGGGGATTTGCTATGATTTGGGTAATGTAATCCAATCAGAATCTACCTTACAATCTGACTATATGCCCTATATGTCCCATACTTTTTTCAACCAATCAGAAGCCCCAAATCAATGGTGGTATGTGACAATCGATTAAATACAAACGACGTACTATTAACCAAGGGACGTAACTTCAAGTACTTCCGGTATAATAAATCTATAATTTATAAATAGGTCAATATTACGGTAAATATTGCCTTAGGTGAGCAAAATAACTGAATAAAGTTAATTATTTGAACGCAATTTAGAAGAATTGCTGTTTGTTAAATCATTCACCTATCCTAGTACAGGCCAATTGTCGTTGTTTTGTAAACAGATATTATCGCACCTCTATACCCCTTTATACCTGTAGCACAAACATGCCCCAGGAGATTATTATTGCAATATTATATGGTAATCAAGTACAACGTTACGAAATTATCACATGCTGCGAAAAACACCTTATTAAACACACGATTAAATTTAAGACAATCTCGTAGTTTGTGTATCTCTTGTGTGCGTCCATGAATATATCTATGCTTTTAGATTTTTTGTATATATCTCGTGCCAGTGCTTTTTCTATATACTAGTACACAGATTATGATGTACTAGTACATTTTTATGTTTATTTAAACTTCCGTCGTGTGTGTTTTATGTAATTATGTTTGGATTAATAAAGATAAAACTAGATTATGATGGAGATATTTTTTATTTACCGATAAATGTTTAGGCCTTATCCAACATGATGGCAATCAATAACATTGCTACACATTTCTATGCAAGAACAAGTTAAAATAGTTCATTTGCCTCTCGCTAAATTCGCTAACATTTCCACGTCGCTAACTTTTTAGCGTTTACAGTAGTTCATGTCCTTACCCTTTATTGTTAATGTCTTGAGCACAGTAACTGTTGACCATGAAACGCTATAGCCAGTGAAGTGTACATTTCCCTTCCGTTGCGGTTATTTTGGTGCAAATTTTGTTAAATGAAAAATATAATACTAACTTCTATTTCCTTTCAGTATTTGTAATAAACATGAGATAAATGACTAAAAATGAACTTTGAACATTTTAGGAAGATGTAGCAGATAGCATCACTGACATAGTGTTAGAGTGCTCTGCATATTGCCAGCTGAACAACATCTCAGACCCAGTCAAGATTCTGAAAATATACTAGGCCAAAGTGGTCACTGGAAGGCCGCTTGACGTGACAAACGAAAGTGATACAATTAGTGGAGACTAATTTTATCCTGGTAAATAGACACGAAATAATTGCAACCAGTTTTGACGAGATCAAGGGCCTTAGCAATCTAAGGACAACCCTGGAGGTACAGTTTTATGGAGAGGTTAGTACATTGTTTAAACATCTTTAACAGAGCTGTAGATAAATTTTGACTGCAATGAGTATTTACTCATCAGATTCAAAATGAATGAGTAACAAGGAACTCGTTCAGAGTAAAAAATAGTTCATGCTTTCAAAATAGATGTGAATTACCGTTAATACATTTTAAAATAACTATTCTGACTGAACGGAAGTTAAGTAAAAACACAAGGAAGTTAAGTAAAAACACAAGGAAGTTAAGTAAAAACACAAGGAAGTTAAGTAAAAACAAAAGGAAGTTAAGTAAAAACACAAGCAACATGTTATGACCTTAAATATTAGACACATGCTTGGAACAATTTTCATCATGTAAATATGGAATAAACTGTTCCACATACAAATATAATACTCATGATTTTTAAAAGTTATGAGTTTTTGTAGTAATTGATGAGTAATGATACTCACAATTTTAAAAAACTGAAGGTTTGAATCTTATTTCTGTTTATATACATGTTTGAAAATCTGTGGAACGTTACAATACAGGCACTGAAGCAAAGCAATTTCAGTTGTTTATTGTGTAGTATTTCCAACAGAATATTTTATTCTACTTTGAGGTGTAAATGTGAGTGTTCACCATTACTGTGTCTTGTCTGTAAGTGACCCATTCCTCTTCCATGCCAGTAGAATGCTGGAGTTACCATGACCAGTTATGTTTTTATACAAGGTTCATATAGCCTTAAAAAGTCCTTAAATTTCAGAAGTAGCCTTTAAAGTCCTTATATCCACTCCAGCCTTAAAAAGTCCTTAAAATCTGACAAAATATCATTAAAGGTCCTTGAATTTCATAATCAGTCGATTAATTATACAAGAGGAATAATATCTGACGTAGTTAAAAAAAAATCGGCAAAAAAATAAAATCGCCGATATGAGGAACAATCAGAAAACTCTGAATATTTACAAGTATAATCAATACAATGCAAGTAGTACAGTACAAGCCTTGAACAGATACAGTAGAACATAAAATTGATAAAGGTAAGATTAATGTTATGAGTTAAACCGGCCTTAAAAATGGGTTATTAGGGTCTTAAAAAGTCCTTAAATTTCATAATGATAATTCTGTATGAACCATGTTATATCAACCGCAACGTAGTTTAGGGAGTATACTGGATTCAGCTTGTCCGTCGGCCGTCTGTCTGTCTGGAGACGCATTCTTCTTAGCGTGATAACTCAGCAATGGTTCATCACTTTTGATCACTTCTGCCATATGTTCACCAAATTTCATGGGTGGGTTGGTGAGACGAAGATCCCTATGGATTTTGAGGTCACTATGTCAAAGGTCAAGTTCACAGAGGTCAAGGATAGAAAAAATATGTTAGCACAGTAACTCAATAGGAAAACACTTTCACATTTGTTGTTTTCAATTTTTAGAATTTTCATTTTTCTGGCACGTCATCTTGCAGTATGATCTGGGTTTACACTGTCTGGGTGCTCATCAGTCATTTGACTGAAACACCCCTTTGTAGGGCTGCGTACCGGTTTCCGGTATATATCGAATACCGGTATTTAAGGTTCGATCGATATATCGTATCGAACGTATCCGTATCGGTCAAAATATCGATCAAAAGGGAACTCTCTCCCATTGCATACAGCACAGCTCACGCGAAGCCCACACTTTACTCTTTCACGCCGAATGAGGAATTAACAAATCGCGTAACTACGCGGAGTTTCGATGATAGAGTCGGAAAAGCTTCTCGGCGTACTAACGTCACGAAAGTACGCCACGATACTCCGCGAAGACAAACTCGGAGTTCGCCGAGTAAAAACTGCACAGGTAAGAGGTGCAACTTTTTCTTATTGCGGTCATTTTAATGCATAATTATTCAATAACTTTAGAAAATATCGAGGAAGAAGACTTTTTGTTTTGTTTTGGAAAAGCGGATGTGGGAATATTTGAATGCCCGGATTATGTATACTGGGTCACGACAGTTATATGGCGGTTCCTATTACCGTCTTCGCGGCGACTGAACATAATATTCAATTAGTATTTATACTGGAAATTATAATTTTCTTTTTAATTAGTCTTTCTTTGGAACAAATTTTACTATTCTGATGTTTATTATTACATCGATGGGTTCTTTAGTCAGAAATAATCAGAAAAATGGTAAAGAATTCCGGGTCATAAACCCGTTATTAGTGCCGCCTTGTTAAAAGATACATACATGGCTAAGGATTATGGGTACTTAGTGTTTATGTCGGTAGGAAAACTGACGACTTTCGGACAACAAAAACGAACAAAACTTGTGATTAAATGCATTAAAAGTTTGAAATATGTATTTGTTTCGAAATTTATTCATTGTATTTATCACTCGGCGTCTCATTGTTTGTACTTTTTCTGGCGACTGATTGCTTTTTCAAGCGGTAAGTTGAAAAGTTGTCGGAAAATTCAGATTTCTTTTCCCAATAATAAATCACCACAGATGTGCACTGATGGTTAAGATATTCTTGAAAAAGAATTCAGATAAAGCTTTTGTGTTTACTTTTTGAATGAATAAATGACAAAACGTTAACATTTTAGTCTTTTATTACTGCTGAAAATATATCATGATATATCGAATATCGATCATTTTGTATCGATACAAATATCGTATCGATCATTCTGACCGATACGCAGCCCTACCCCATTGTACTATAAATGGACTGGTCCAACTTTAAAGAAAGGACAGTCCATTATACATTCATAATGGGGTAAGGATTAAGTCTCCTTTGTATTGTTTGGCTATCAGAAAAAGAATGAAAACAAATTGTACAATTTTAAGATTTTATTTTGATTCTGATTTTCCAAATACATCCACTGAGACAAGAGCAAGTCTACTTGTACTGGCCAGTAACATAATTCTCAGGAGATATTGAATAACATGACCTGTGGCCTGGTCACACACCTGCTATATTTATGAATAGGGATCATTCCATTTAGGTTACAAAATGTAATTGTGGTAGATTTATGACATTTTTTTTATAAGCTGGAAAAAATATATATTCTTTAGGCTAGGATAAAATTGAATGAGATTATAATGTTGCATAGGTATAAATGTTGCATAAAAAATCATAATATTTAGGAATATAGGAATGTTGCTCTTAATGTCTAGTTATTCCTAAGTAAAAATGAGGTTGGCCTTAAATTCAAGATGGCTGCCATGGCTAAAATTAGATTTTAAATACAATTTGTGGCGACTACTTCTGTAAAACCATAAGTGGTATCGGTTTAGTACTTGTACCAAAATGACTTCCATAAAACTTTACAGGAATGTTGGGCTTGATGTCCAGTTAGTCCCAAGTAAAAATCAGGTTGGCTGGAAATTGAAGATGGCTGCCACAGCTTAAATACAAGTTTGTGGCAACTACTTCTCAAAAACCATAAGTGGTATTGATTTGGAACCTAGTCTTTACTATTTTGATAGAGGGTCACCCAGTGACCATTTGTGTGAAATTGTTTTGAATTCGGACTATGGGTTTCTGAAGACTTTTTAAAGTAGCTATCCCGCAAACAACAGCCAAATTTTACAACATATGTACACCGTTTCTAAACCTTATTCTGACCAAGATATATATTTTGAGAATCCCGACTCTATAGATAAAATGATAAACAGATTAAATCAACTAGGACAAACCTCAAAACTGGATCATCAAATTAACGGTAACTCTTAATTCTTTTTACGCATATTCAAACATGGGTATTTTAAGAACCCATGAATAAAACTATACTATTTATCTGCACATACACATTATTTTGTGACCTGAACATCTGGATAAAGTTTGGATAAACAATTTTGTAGTGTACTTTTATCGTTATTTGTAATTTGTTATTTGGCAGGTTAGTGCCTTAGTTTTTCTTCTTGCCTGCCATGGCAACCAGAGTTCCACATGGATGAACTTCGTTTTTAGCTATTTTGGTAGAGGCAACTTTTCCAATGACAGTCCTTTTTCTACATAAATAAATACTGATAAACAATAACAAACGAGTATAAATTTTGTTACTTTACAGACTGCGGCCGATTATGGAGGTCCACGCAGGGAATTCTTTTCTATCATTTTACGAAAGCTGAAAGAAGTATACTTCGATCCACCAAAGGAATGGTCAGAAGACTATGAGGTGATAGGTAAAATAATGGGTAAGTCAACTGTTTTACTTTACAATGTCTAAATTAAATTTTTCTTCAACATCGTAAGGCTGACAATACAAGAACTGCAGAAATACGGTTTCAGTGAAGTGTCACCTTGATCCACAAGACATAAAAGATCCGACCTTCCTTCCTTATTAGTCCCCTACCAGTGTACCCGGAGGGAACTATTGGATTGCACCATGTCTGTCAATCTGTCTGTCCGTCAGCCGGTCTGTCCCTCATTGGGTTTCCGCACAATATCTTGAGTTTGGCACAACCATTCACCATGAAACTTCACAGGTAGGTTTCCTTGATGAGAAGAAGAACCCTTTTGATTTTGAGTACAGTATTTTAAATTTTAACTATGTGTACAGTAGATAATTTTATGATATGTATTAGTTATAGAATGTCCAACGAGGTGTTACGAGCATATATCATGAAATATATTGAGTCGTTAGCCGAGATATTTTCATGATATATGCGTGTAACACCAAATTGGATATTCTATAACTGTTTTATCGCTAACCACGACCCCTTGGGTGATATCTGGTATAACGGCACACTTTTTGAAAAGTGTGGCGTTATATGAATTTTCGGTACCTGTCATATTCCTGTATTGAATATATCATACGACTTTGGACAATAGAAAGTACTCTCAGGCATGCGATAATAAATAAGTTCAGTATTAAGCTGAAAAAGGCAGGCTGTATTCCTGTATTGTGAACATGCAATCATGAACCATTGCACATCTTCTCAATATCTTTAGTATCTTAACTCAGGTATTGCTAATTTTTCTAACAAATTTGATACTTCTAGTAAGGTATGCTATAATAAAATTATTTCAGCCTTGAGTTTGTTTCAAAATGGACGCCTGCCACAGATTATGTCATTAGATTTATTGGAGGAGGTCTTTCTCCATGATAGTCCGAGACCATTTGTCAGAGATTTGAAGAGGGGTGTGGACAGTCTTGGAATAGTTCAGGTAGTATTAGTTCTATATTTTATATGTAAAGTATACTCCCTTTCATCCACTTTTAGATTTTAGCTTACCTGTGAACACCCTTACACAATGGAGGCCACATGATTTACAGTGTTAATCAAACATGTGAGACTTTGGCCACAATTTCTTAGAAAATGTTGATGACCTTATGGGACACTAAATGCAAGGTCAATGAATTGTCATCCATTACATTACATGATCCGCTGAACAAAGGAGTTTCGATAGATGACAACTTTTATTTAATAATTAACTTCCTATTCAATAGTGGTGTTTGTCAGATTATATTACTTTGGTGATAGCAACTACACATCTTATTGGTTGGGTTATGTTTGTATTGACCATAACTTACTAGTATTACATGACCCTTTTCAGATGTATTTTCATGAAGCCAGAGTTTGACTCAGAAATTAACTTTACATATTTTGGCATTGTTTCCAGTTCAAAATGTGTTTGTGTTTGTGCAGCCAAGCATGCCGTCTTCTGATAACTGTTGCCCTGGAATTCCATTTTGACATTGTTAAGGGCTTACTGCAGAGTAAAGAACAATAAAGGCCATCTTCTTTGCCCTTTTATAACTTTTATCAAGGTGCTAGAGTGATGTGTGCATAAAAGACTGAACAGGTTTTATATAGTACTTAATAAGTATTCTGGAGTCACTGGGCCCGTCGGTTGATTTGTCCCATTTTTTGTTTTTGCTCAATAGCTAAAAAGTATTTATTTATATCTACCTTCGCCAAACTTGGTGTCTCTGTCAAGTTCAATAACCAGGCAGATTCCGCCAGTCACGGGAGAGTTATGGCCCTTTGATTGTTTACAATTGAAGTAATATGTGGTTTCAGCTCAATAACTAAAGTATTTATAATCCAATCTTAACCCAATTCCAAAATTGGTGACAATGTTTATGGACAGAGCGTCTTGTTCAAGTTCAATTACCAGCCAGTACCCATCAGTAATGCCGGAGTTATGGTCCTTTCATTGTTAAAAATTTCCAAAATTTATATTGTTTATTATTCAATCTTTATGAAACTTGCTTAAAGACACTAACCTGCCAAATAACACCAAAAGTACACATTAAAAAAAAAAGTTTTTCAAAACTATCCAGGTGTTCAGGCCATATAATGATATATATGTGCCAATTAAAAACATGATTTTTCATGGGTTCTTAAAATACTGAATATGCATAAACATTGGTAACTCTTAATTCAGCGTTTCAGTTCTGGGGATTGGCCTGGCTGGTTAAATCTGTTTAATATTATATTGTGTCTATAGAGTTTGGATTTACAAAATATGTAAGTTATATATATACCACACCGTCGGTAGGTTTAAAAACAGTGTATATTTGTTGTAAAATTTGGCTGTTGTTGGCAGGATTAGCTACTATAAAAGTCTGGGGTTAAATGAGTCATATTTATCTCTTTATATGCAATGTTTCCAATTGTAGGAGGCGTTGTGGAGGTATTAATCAGCCTCAGTGATAGTTCTAGTTTTGAGTGATTTAGCAATGTTGCGTGAATGATATAACCTTCTTTGCATAACTTTGAAGAATTGTCATAGATCTTCAGTAGAGGCCTTCATGAACATTCTATTGTTCTAGTTCTGCTTGACCCAATCATGCTCATTCAAGGTCTTCTTCATGACAAATGTGGAAACTTGGCTCCATCTTAAATGTAATGTCTACACTAGAATTTGCAGCAACTCTGCAGTTCTGAAGGTTAGAAGGTTCTAGGCCCATGCTCAATATTTTATCTAGATATAAATGGAGGATGAGCCTGGCATGTTCATCCATGTTTGGCGCCATGTAACCTTTCTTGTGGTTAAACCCCAATTCATTCATTCATTCAATACTTGATCCAAACATGACTCACAATTATCATATTTCACAGCTTGTACATCAACTTCCAACATGTGTTCATCTGTTCACACCAAGTAATGGGTTTCCTTTAACTCTAAAAATGATCACAAACCTGCTGAAGCCGCAATTCAAGGAAGAAGGTACTAACGGAAGAAATAAGCAAACTAAACGGTATCAGCAGTTCATCAAATACTTAAGAGAAGCTGCAAGTAAGTACAAGTGTGAGCTTTATTAATTAATTACCTAATATTACTAGTTCAGTTTAACTTTCTTACTGGGCACTTGTTCGACTTGTCATGTTTGAACTTCGCTGCTTCAATCACAACCATGGAAGTAGTTGCAATTCCATGTGATGTCAGCTTAGCCTAACAACGACGCAATTCATTGTAAGAGGAACACAGCACACCAAACATAGACCTAAGCACCGCTTTCACACCAAAAGGCTATCATTGAAATTGATCAAAAATAATGTCAGAATTGAAAAGGGGTGACTTTAAACAAAAAGGTTGTCACTTTGATGTTGTTAAAATAGATACGAATTGAAACCGCTTGAAAGAAACTAAACTTAATTAGTAATAAGTTGCATGAACAAGTCCGATGGTTATGTGAATGGTGCTATTTTTTAGATATAGACTTGTTCTGTAAAGGCAACTGCATCTGAATACTCCTATATCGCGGCTATAATATAGATCGAGGACCAGAAAAGCATTGTTTGATAGCATCACTATTATTAAAATAATGAATTTGCTGTTTTGTCGACAGAGCTGAAAAGCTTTTAGAAATTCTATGAAATGTAGATACTGAAGTCTTAGATTCACTTTTATTACTATTGGAAAAGTTCATGCAGGCACATGAACAAATAAAAAACAAATTTGGACTGTTTTTCCAATTACCTAAAAAAATCTACTATCCAATAACTGTTTAAAAATTTTCTCATTCGTTACAAATAGGCCACCCACTGTGAGTTTCCCACTGGGAGCTTGACTTGTTCATGGGAAAGTGTTGATTATCTTATGAATGGTGGGAGGTGTACGGTACTGGATCTACCCAGGAATAAGTGTGTGATCTTCCTCCACCATCAAAAAATTGACCGTCGTATATATATATAGCCTAAAATGTGCTGAAAGTGACGTAAAACATCATACAAACAAACAAACAAATAGGCCACATGGTTCTGTTGTCTAGGTACTGTTCTGTCGATCTTTCAGTCCTGGCTTTGAGTCCTCTGTTCTCTGACACTTATATATTTCTTTCACACTAATAATTTAGAATTTATAAGGTTCGCGTTGACTTGAAGTTCAATAATTACATGTCTGGTATTTATTAATTTTTAATCATCTGATTCATGTGAAAAGTAAATCTGGCAAACATTTCGTTCCTGTTCATTTAAACTGCTATTTTTGCATCCTTACAAAATGCTGCCACACCACAAGTCAAGATATATACAAACTGTTCAGTAAGCCTTTAATATGCTACATTCCTACCTATCGGCAATATATCTCAGTCCGTGGTTGCTATCATTCACTAATTCTTGATAATATTTTCAGGTGGACGAAGAGGTCCCATCAACCTTTCATCTATACTGAAATTTGTTACTGGAGCAGAACAAGAGCTGGTATTAGGCTTTGCACTACAGCCTACAATTCACTTCCCAGAGATGGATAGCTTATTGCCGACAGCAAATACATGTAGTAACAGACTTAATGTGCCAGTGTCAAACAAAATAGAATTGCCAAAGTCGCCAGAGAAAGAGAAACTGTTTGAAGAGAAATTGTTTTCTATGTTTGACCTTTCCTTTTCTAATGAGTATTTTGGTCTCGAGTGAGCTTGTTGTGTGGTGTGTATAGAAGATAAAATTTTGTAGAATTTTTACTAAATAGTAAGGTGAGGTAGAAAAATAGTAACTTTACAGTGTTGTATTCGCCTTTATTAGGTATGAACGGATTCAAATTACCATTGCTGTTCAGTAGGAAAATATTGTTGTCTGTGTTTATGCTCCCACTTAGTTGTATAGATAAAAGAATTGCATCAAAAGGAAAAGCATAATTGATGGGAGGGGTGTTGGAAGGTTTGGCTCCGCTATATATTGTTTTCTGTGGGTGGCGGAGTGAGGCGGATATTTATTTACATGGGCAGTAGGGGTTGACCGATATTTGTAACTATATTTTCCTTGGAAAACCTGGTTATTATTAGATTGGGGTATTTGTTTGGCTGGCGGGTGTGCGTGCGGCATCAAACCTTAGTTTCCGCTCAATAACTTTAGTCGGGAATGAGATACTGGAACGAAACTTCTTTTGTAGGTACCTTATATAGAAAGGAAGATTGGGATGGCATTTGGGGTCACTGACAGGCCAGCAGAACTTATGTGATGGCTAGTTGTCCGTCGTTAACTTTTGCCTCGTTAAGACAATAGGGACTTCATTTTCGATCCGATCTTACCAAACTTTACCAGATTGTTATCAATGACAGCTCGGACAAGTTCGAAAAACAACCAGATTGGACCATTTGCACCAGAGTTATGGCCCTTAATTTTCTAAAATATGGTATAATTTGGCCTCGATAACACAATAGGGCCTTCATTATGTCTCCCCACAGTATGGGGTGGGGGGGGGGACATATTGTTTCTAGCTTGGATGTCTGTCTGAATCTCTGTCTGTCATAAAACCGGTCTCCACCATATCTCTTGAACCGCATGGGGGATTTTGAAATAACACGCCACAAATGTTCACCATATCGGGACGACATGCAGAGCGCAACTTCCAGCCATGTCCGTTCAACGTCAAGGTCACACTTAGAGGTCGAAAGTCATATGCACTGTAATATGCATTATACTTCCGGTCTTCACCATATCTAGTAAACTGCTTGGGGAATTTGGAAATCACTTGCCACAAATGTTCACCATATCGAGACGACGTGCAGAGCGTAACTTCTAGCCACGTCCATTCACTGTCAAGGTCACAGTTAGAGGTCGAAGGTCATATGCACTGTATTTCCGGGCTCCACCATATACCTTAAAATAACATAATGCTTTCAAAAGTTATTTGTTCGAAGTTATTGTTGTCAGGTTTTAGTTAAAAATATTAGTGGTATAAATAGTCTTACAAACCAGATTAAAAGGATGTATCATTATGCCCCTGCTTCGAAGAAGTGGGACTATATTGGAATCACTTTGTCCATCACGTCCCGTTTTATTATTTAACAGATAATACTTACATGGTTGCATATTTGCTTATCATTTTTGGTATGATGTGAAAATACATTATGAAAACCACATAAGGTTATTCTCCACGTGAGGATCCGGGGTCCCCGAAGGCCAGCAGAGCTTATGGGATGCCGAGTTGTCTGTCGTCTGTCCGTTGTCAATCGACCTTCCGTCGTTAACTTTTGTCTCATTAAGACGATAGGGCCTTCCTTTTTTTTGTGTGTGTTTTTTTGCTTCATGTTTGTTTGTTATTTGTTATTTTTTTTTCTTTTCATTTTTCTAAATTGGTTTAATTAAAAAAAAATCTATTTTTTTAACGCCTTGTTGGATTTGACGAAACTTAGCAGGAAGCATTGGTATGATTTCTAGATATGCGTTTTTTTTCCGGTTCTTTGATTTGTGATTAAGTTGACAGTTTCTACCCCTTAGGGACATACTCATGTTTTTGCAATGTTTTAAAAGTAGTACTGATGGGAATTTTGTGATGACAACCCTTGATATAGAGCCGTTTAAGCCAGTAGAGCGTCCACAGGCCCTCTTGGGCGTCTTGTTTGTTCATGCTCATTAAAGGTCTTCATCATGACCCGCCCCGTGTGGTTCCCGGGTGCCCCGTTTGGTCACGGGGCAAAGAATAGGGCCACTGCAGATCCCTTTGGAGGGTAGGCAGAGGGGTAGAATCCCCCCAAATTCATGTTCATTTTAACATTTTTTGTTCATGTTCATTAAAGGTCTTCATCATGATCCCTGCATTGTTTCAGGTGCCATCTTGCTCACATCAAAAGAGCAGTTGCAGAAAAACAATAAACGTGGCTCCAGCTTAAATGGAGTTTTTACGATAGAATTTGCAGCAACTCTGCAGTTCAGGGTGAGACGGTTCTAGGCCCATTTCCCATATTTTATCTCGATGTACATGGAAGATGAGCCTGGCATGTTCATGCCTATTAGGCACCATATAACCTGTAATGTGTTGGTGCGCCTTAAAACCCCAATTCAATTCATCATGACCCCTGTATTGTTTCAGGTGCCATCTCGCTCACATCACTAGAGCAGTGGCAGAAAAACAATAAACGTGGCTCCAGCGTAAATGGAGTGTCGACAATAGAGTTTGCAGCAACTCTGCAGTTCAGGGTGAGAAGGTTCTAGATCCATTCTCCATATTTTATCTCGATGTACATGGAGGATGAGCCTGGCATGTTCATTCCTGTTAGGCACCATATAACCTTTCATGTGTTGGTGCGCCTTAAAACCCCAATTCAATTACATAAGATTCCATTCAGTTTTTTAATTATTTGTTTTGTTATTGAACAGATAATGGTTGCATAATTATTTTCTTTTTCTTTTTTTTATGTCATGAAAAACTAGAATTACACACTATTAATTTTACGACCTTATAAGGTTACACTTCACTAATTTACGTTGTGTCACGTCCCGTTGCATTATATAACATAATAGTTGCACATTTGCTTTTTTGCATGGTTGCATATTTGCATTTTCTTTTTGGCATTATATGACATTACATTATGAAACATTCCACTAATTATACAGACTTAATAAGGTTACACTCCAGTTTATGTTTATGTTTATGCCCAACAAGTGGAGGAGACATTGTTTTTGCTCTGTCTGTCCGTCTGTTCGTCTGTCTTTCACAAATGTCACCGCTACTACTCCTAAACGGCTTGTTGGATTTTAGCGAAACTGTAGGTAGCATAAGTATTATGTCTAGCTATGCATATTGCGTGTTCGTTCTGGTTCGGTGATTTTTTACGGAGTTATCGCCCTTTATTTTTGTCTCGAAGAAGAAAAAAAGGCAGGTGTTGCTTTTCCGGCGGCGGCAAAGCAAATGTGGAAGTGACATTGACCCACCCTCCAAGCAAAGGGCAGATAACAATAATTTTTATGTTCAACTTTTGCGTTCAAGTTTGTAGCGACTACTTCTTGAAAACTATAAGTGATATTGATATGGGACTTTTTCTAAAATGATCAGCATGACATGATGTTGGTCCTTGTCAAAAATCATTTTGATTCAACGTTAAACATGGCTGTATGGTATATGCTTTTGTTTTTCTTTTTGCTTTTGTTTGCATGATTGTGCTTACGAAATATAACTGCAAGACTAATACCACAATCTATTCCGGTGAAATGAAAGGATTTTGTGTTTATTCATTTCTCTCTTTATCTTTTAATATCTAATACCGTGTGACATTTTTTAGAACATGCATTAATAAAGTGTGATGCTATGGGAGAGTATAATATAGTAAAGACATGGACAATGAACAATACTGAAGTGTTGACCCTATTCAATATAAATGCTGACAGTGCTAGCCAGATCATACAGTATAGGTGTTTAATAGTGATGTTTTTAATAGTATTTAATTGATTACTCAATAGTTGTAATGGACCAGGTTACACATGGATTTACTGTTATTTTACTCAGGTAATGTCAGGTGACAAACTTAACTGCATAAATATTTGTGGATAAAATGAGGACATAACTTTTACACAATGTCTCAATCAAGTAGCAATTTGATTTATTCCTATTTTTATAATAACGACAAGGGTAGTAAATACAGATAGGAGATTCGTATTTAAAAATATTTAAAAGTGACTGTTTAGATAAACTTTGATATATTTGAAGTTTTTTTTTTTTTATCTTGACTTAAATTTTTCCAAAATACTGTTTTTGTGTATTTTGATATAGCCACAGGAATGTCATAAGACATAAAATGCCATAACATGAGAAAGATAATAATATTAACCTCTTAATAATTATGGATGCACAATATGTATTGTAATGTGTAAATATAAATAGAACTATAATTATGAGTAATTTAGCAAATAACCTACTGGTAATTGAATGATTTAATATGAGGCAACTATAGTAATTAGCAAAACTGTAAATCCCTTATTTCAAAGTCTAATTTAAACATAAGGCTTAAATTATTAAGACAAAATGTGACTGTTTATTAGCTGTCACTTAGATATATGCAGAACTCTGTTTTCATTCTGCATCTTTTTCTTGTTTTTCATTTTCATCTTGACATTACATGTATCTCCATTCTTTCCATACTGCTGATCTACATTTCGTCTATACATGTAGATGACTGATGTAAATATTTTATCAGTAAATTGTCAGGGCCTTGGTTCAGCTGAGAAACGCCTAGATGTGTTTAATTATATTAAATCCAAACGGTGCCATATATTCTGTTTACAAGATATTCATTCTACATTGAATACTGAGAGATTAATTCGCTCAGAATGGGGTAATGACTGTTTATTCAGCTCCGGCAAGTCCAATGCCCGAGGCGTTGCAATGTTATTCAGCAAAGACTTGGACTATAAAATACATAATCATATAGATGACACTGAAGGAAACTTTATAATTGTAGATCTCACAGTCGAGAATAAGAGATTAACTCTTATTTCATTGTATGGACCAAACACTGACTCCCCTTCATTCTTTGAGAAGATAATTACCTTAGCAGAGACGTTGAATAATATTGATATGATATGGTGTGGCGATTTTAACTTGGTGCAAGATCCAAAACTTGATTATTACAATTATAAAAATATTAATAATAAAAATGCCAGAGAAAAATTAATAGATATAAAATCAACATGTAATCTTATTGACCCTTTTAGAGAATTTTATCCTCAATTAAAACGATATACATGGCGAAAAAAAAACACCATTAAAACAAGCAAGACTTGATTTCTTTTTAATATCAGAAAGTCTTCTTTCATCAGTAAATAAATGTACAGTTGATGCCAGCTATAGGTCAGATCATTCCGTAAAGATGTTAAATTGTAATTTTACAGAATTTATAAAGGGAAAACCCTTGTGGAATTGGAATTGAATTGGATTTTATAGTCGCACCAACAGCTAAGGTCATATGGCGACTTTCCAGCTTCCACTGGTGGAGGAAGACCCCAGGTGCCCCTCCGGGCAATTTTTGTGCACGGGCGGGCACCTGGGTAGAACCACCGACGTTCCGCAAGCCAGCTGGATAGCTTCCTCACATAAAGATTCCTAGGCCCCTGAGGGATCGAACCTACAGCGGTGAGGGGCCCTTGTGGAAACACAACAATTCGCTTCTTAGTGACATCGAATACTTAGATATTATTAACAATAAAATAACGGAAATCAAATTACAATACGCTGTAACAGTATATAACATCAATAATATAATTAACATATCTAATGATGAATTACAGTTTACAATTAACGATCAATTATTTTTAGAAACATTGCTAATGGAACTAAGAGGAAAATCCATCTCGTACTCCTGCTACAATTTTTTTTAAATGAAACACATGAGTATGATCTTACTAATCAAATTAAACGGTTAGAAGAACACCTCACTTCTGAACAACTGCCAGTTTTAGAACAGTTGAAAGAAGAGCTTTTATTACTTCGCAAGCAAAAGATGGATGGTTATTTTATTAGATCAAGGGCACAATTTATAGAAGATGGAGAAAAACCCACTAACTTTTTCTGTAATTTGGAAAGACATAATTTTAGTAGTAAAATTATCCCAAAAATCGAAAAACCCGATGGCAGTTTAATTACAGGTCAGAAAGAAATATTAAACGAAACAAAAAACTTCTATGAAAATCTATATTCAAGTAGAGATCCTGAGCTAAAAGATACCGATTTAGACAAAGCACTTTCAGGAATTGATATTCCAAAATTTACAGCTGAAGAATCTAATTCACTAGAAGGCATTTTAACATATAAACAAGCTTCCTTGTCACTGTATGGAATGAAAAACAACCGTCCCCTGGTTCTGATGGATTTGGGCAGATTTTTTTAAAGTATTCTGGAAACACTTAGGCATTTGTAGTGAGGGCAATCAACTATGGTTACATTAATGGGGAACTTTCAGTTACTCAGAATGAAGGAATCATTACACTATACCTAAGGATAACAAGCCTAGACGATTTCTAAAAAATTACAGACCAATATCACTACTAAATTGTGTTTATAAAATTGCCTCAGGTGCTATAGCAAATAGATTTAAAACTGTTCTTCACAAGGTTATAAATGAAAGCCAAACAGGGTTTATTTCTGACGATATATGGGGAAAACACTAGGAATGATATTTGATGTTATGCAATTTGCAGAGGACAATAATTTACCCGCCTCATATTACTTGTAGATTTCGAAAAAGCCTTTGACTCACTTTCATGGGCGTATATCTATAGAGTTTTAACATTCTTTAATAGTTGGTGATTCAATTATATCATGGTAAAGTTATTTTATAATAATGCCAAGCTATCTGTTAACCAGGGCGGTAACTTATCAACATTTTTTAACATAGTAAGAGGTTGTCGTCAAGGCTATCCATTATCACCATACATTTTTATTTTATGTGCTGAAATTTTAGCAATAAAGATAAGAATAATAGTAAGATAAAGGGTATACATATTAACATTTATGAATTTAAACTATCACAGTTCTCGATGACACTTCAGTCATTCTAGACGGTTCAGAGACCTCTCTCAATGAAACTCTTATGAATTATCTTTCTTTGCAAGTATATCTGGTTAAAGGATTAATTTCGATAAAACGCAGGTTGTCTGGATTGGAACCAAAATAATACAGTACAGACTCAATTAAAAACAAGATGAAGCTGCTTGGGAACCAATCAATTTAATTATTAGGTATTAATTTAATGTAGACCGTAGACAGATATTAGATAGTAACTATAATCTGATAGAGATCTTGAAGATCCAGAATGTTAATTAAGTGCGTTGAGACGTAGATATTTAACGCCGTTAGGTAAATAACAGTAATAAAAACTCTATTATTAACCAGTTCTTAACCATTTATTCATCGCTCTGTCCTAAACCCTAGCGATGTACATATTAAAAAAATCAGGTGACATGGTTCTACGATTTCTATGGAGGGACCAGCGAAAATAATAAGTTGTGTTTTGATTAATCAGTATAGTGAGGAGGGTGTGAAAATGATCTATCTGAATAGCTATTTATTGTTGGTTAAAAGCAACATGGTTAAGTAAGCTTTCTCTTAAATATGGACTATGATAATATACCAGTGTAACATATACTAATCCTAAAAGTCATTATAATTCTAGGGAGCTTTATGCAGAATGCCCTAATAAATAATATATGCAACTAGTTCGTGGATAAGATGTCCTTAAAGCTTATGTTTCGGTCTTGGATTATTAATTGTCCTACAAACACACATTTTATCCTACCCGCTGTTTTATATCATAATTATTTAGTTGGGGAGGGAATATTTTACAACATTGGGTACGAACTAAGGTTGTTTTACATTTATGATCTAATAAAGGTTAGCATATTCTGTTTATTCCAGTGAAGATTTGTAATAAACTGATTGAATGTAAAAGCTAACTTCATGCAATACAGTGACTCATGCTGCTAGTAAAGGACTTTTGCAAAAATATTGCAACATTAAAAAGATTCCTAAATGAATAGCATACCCAGTTATTCCCACAATATACTTCCTTTTTGTGAAAAATAAGTAGGATCCCAGGATCTTGTTATCTATCCTATAATAAATAACTTAGATAATCCTACTTCATAAGACATTGGGAAGTGAGATATAGATAGTAGTTGTATAACGGGTAATATTGGTGTTTGTCAAAAGTATTTGTGACTATATGGCACAAATGTAATTGGGTCAAAATTACGTATTTGACATCTGTATACGAACTAATAGATTTGTGTTAGTAAGTATGAATTATATTAGTGTTAATTGGTTGTTAGTGAAATATTAAGGTGTAGGTTAGACATGTTATGTGGGGGATGGAAGTATAAAATTAGATACGACTAATATTTATTGTATAGTTGTTAATGATATGTGATTGTGAATGAGAGTTTTTGATAGTTTGATTTTGTGGTTTGTAGGGGTTAGATTGGAGTGAGTGTATGTAGTTATTATTTTTAATGTTTGGTGTGGGGAGAGGAATTAAGGTGGATTTGAAATTGTGATGTTGTGGAGAGGTTTTTTGTGTTGGTTTTTTGAGTGTTGGTGAGGATTGGATTGTTGTGGGGGTGGGGGTGGGGGGGAGTGTGATAGTGTATATAAGGATGTAGATTTAGGAGGGGGGGGTATGGATATGATGTTTTTTATGTATTGTGGGTGGGGGTGGGGTGGGGTTGGGGTTGGGTATGGTATTGAGTTTGGTGTGGGTTAGTGTGTGGGTGGGTGGGTGTTTTTTGGGTGGGGTGGGTGGGGGTGGGAGGTGAGGGGGGGTGGGTTGGGTTTGTTGAGGGAGTATGAGGGGGGTTTGGTTGGGTTTTGATGGAAAATGTGTTATGGGTTGATTTTTATGTAGGAAGTTTTTTGTGTGTTGTGAGGAGTGGTGGATGTGATGGTGGGGTGTATGTGGGTATGTGTGTTGGGAGGTTATGGGGTTTGGTTAGGTATTGGTGTAATGGGGGGGGGAGTGTGTGGGTGGGGTAGGTATATGGGATAAAAGTATAGGGAATAAGTGGTAGTTTGTTTGAATTGTGGTTGTTTTGTTTTTTTTGTGGGTTGTTGGGTGGGTTTGTTGGGTTTGGTTGTTGTTGTGTGGGGGTGGTGGGGTGGTGTTGGTTGGGGGGTTTTGGTGGGGTTATGGGTTGGTGGTTGTGTTGTTGGGGGGGTTTGGTGGGGTGTTGTGTGGGTTTGGGGTTGGTGGGTGGTGTTGTGGGGGGTGTGGTGGGTTGTGGTGGTGTGGGGTGGTGGGTGGTTGGTGGGTGGGGGTGGTTGTTGGGGTTTGGGGGGTTTTGTGGTGGGGGGTGGGGTGGGGGGGGGTGTGTGTGGGGGTGTGGGTGGTGGGTGGTGGGTGGGTGTGGGGGGGTTTGGGTGGTGGGTGGTTTGGGTGTTGTTGTGGTGGTGGGGGTGTGGGTTGTGGGTGTGTGTGGATTGGGGTTGTGGGGTTGGTTGGGGTGTGTGGGTTGGGGTGGGGTGGTTTGGGGGGTGTGGTGTGGGGGGTTGGTTTGTTTGGGGGTGGGTGGTGTTGTGTGGGGTTTGTGTTGGTGTGGGGTTGGGTTGGGTTGTGGTGGTGTGGGGTGGGGTTTGGTTGTGGGTGGGGGGGTGGGTGGGGTTGGGGTTGGTTGGTGTGGGTGGTTGTGTGGGTGTGTGTTGGTTGGGTTGGGGGTTGGTGGGTGTTGGGGTTGTGGTTTGTGGGTTGGTGGTTGGGGTGGGTGTGGGTGGTGTTGGTGGGTTTGTTGTTGGTGTGGGGTGGTGTGGTTGGGGGTGGGGTGTTGTGGTTGTGGTGGGGGGTGTGGGTGGTGGGTTGGTTTGGTGGGGTGGTGGTGTGTTGGTTTGGGGGGGTTGGTTGGGGGGTGGTGGGTGGTGTTGGTGTGGTGTGGGGGGGGTTTTGGGGTTGTGTGTGTTGGGGTGGGTTTGGTGGTGTGGGTGTGGGTTGGGGGTTTTTTGTGGGTGTGGTTTGGGGTTGGTGGTTGGGGGGGGGTGGGTTGGTTGGTTTTTTTGTGTGGTGGGGTTTGTGGGGGTTTTGTGTGTAGTGGTTGTTTGGGTGTGTGGTGGGTTGGGGGTGTTGTGGGGGTGTTTGTTGGTGTGGGGTGGTGTGGGTGTGTGGTTGGGTGGTGGGTTTGGGGGGGTTGGGTGGTGTGTGTTGTTGGGTTGTGGGTGGTTGGGTTGTGGTGTTGGGGGTTGTGTGTTGTGGGTTGGGGTTGGTGTGGGGTGTGGTTTGGGGTGTTTGGTGTTGGTGGGTTGTGTTTGTGTGTGTGGTTTGGGTGGGTGGTGGTTTTGTGTGTGTTGGGGGGTGGGTTGGTGGTTTGGGGGGTTGGGGGGGTGTTTGGGTGGGGGTTGTGTTTGTGTGGGGTGTGTGGTGGGGTGTGGGGGGGTGGGGTTGTGGGTGTTGTGTGTGGGTTGGGGGGGGTGTTGGTGTGGTGTGTGGGGGGTGTGGTTGTGGGGGGGTGTGGGGTGGTGGTTGGTGGTTTGGGTTGGTGGTGGGGGGGTGGTGGGGTGGTGGGGGGGTGGGTGGTGGGGGGGTTGGTGGGTTGTGTTGGGGTGGTTGGTGTGTGGGGTGGGGGTGGGGTTGTGTGGGGGGGGGGGGTTTTGGGGGGGTTGTTGGTGGTGGGGGGTGGGGTGGGGGGGTGTGGGGTGGGGGTTTGGGGTGTGGGTTGTGGGGTGGGGGTGTGGGGTGGGGTTGTGTTGGGGTTTGGTGGGGGGGGGTGGTGTTGGGTGGTGTGTGGGTTGGGGGTTTGGTGGTGGGGGGTGGGGGTGGTGGTGTGGGGGGTGGGGGGGTGGGTGGGTTTGGTGGGTGGTGGGGGGTGGGTGGGGTGGGGGTGGTGTTGGGGTGGGGTGTTGGGGGGGGGGGGGGGTTGTGGGGGTGGGGTGTGGGGGGTGGTGGGTGTGTTGGGGGTGGTGGGGGTGGGGGTTGGGTGGTGTTGGGTGTGGTGGGTTGGGGTTGGGTGGGTGTGGTGGGGGTTGTGGTGGGGGGGGGGGGTGGTGTGGTGGTTGGGTGTTTGGGGGTTGGTGGTTGGTTTTGTTGTGTGTGGGGGGGGGGGGGTTGGTTGGTGGTGGGGGTGGGGGGTGGTGTGGGTGGGGTGTGGGTGGGGTGGGGTGGGGTGGGGGGTTGGGGGTGGTGGGGGGTGGTGGGGGGGGTTGGGGGTGTGGTGGGGTTGGGGGTGGGGGTGGTGGTGGGGGGGGGGGGGGGGGGGTGTGTGTTGGGGGGGGGGGGGTGGGGTTGGGGGTGGGGGGTTGTGTTGGTTGTGTGTGGGGGGTTGTGTTGTGGGGGGGTTGGTTGGTGGTGGTGGGGTGGGGGTGTGTGGGTGGGGTTGGTTTTGGTGTTGTGGGTGTGTGGGTTGTGTGTTTTTGGGTGTTTGGGGGTGTGTTGGTTGTGGGGGGGTTGTGGTTGGGTGTGGGTTGTGGGTTGGGTGGGTTTTGTGGGTGTTTGTTTGTGGGGGTGTGTTGGTGGTTTGAGATTGTTTGGGTGGATTTGTGTTTTTGTTTTGTGGTAGTTTGGGGTTGGTTGGGTTGGTGGGTGGTTGGGGGTATGTTGGATTTTTGTTGGTGGGGGTGGGAGAAGGGTTTGGGTTGTTGATTGGGGGGGGGGGAGGTGTTTTAGAGGTGTTGGGTGGGTGGTATTGTGGGTTAGGGTTTTGGGGGTTGGGGGAGAGGATATGGGTTTTGTTTGTTTGGTGGGAATGTTGGTAGTGATGTTGGGTGTTTGTAGTGGTTATGGAGGGGTTGGGGGGAGTTGGGGGGGTGGGTTGTATGGTTGGGGAAGGGAGGTTGGGATTTGGGTGGTTGGTGATGGGATGATGAGTGGAGTGGGTGGTTGTGTGGGTTGGGGTGTGGGTGGGTGGAGTTGGAGGTGTTTGGATTGGGTGAATAGTGGGTGGGGGTTTGGTTGGGTTTTGATGTTATGTGGGGTGTTTGTAGGAGTTGGGGTGTTTTTGGTTGTGTGATGTAATGGTGATTTTGATGGTTGTTTTATATGATAAGGTGGCAGGTAATGGGGTGGGGGTTTGTAAGTGATAAGTAATTAGGTATATTGGAGGTGGTTTTTGTTATTAGTAGGTTGGGTTGTTTATTTGGGTGTTAAGGTGGTGTATTTGAGTTTAAATAGTATGTTATTAGATTTTTATTATGTGAATTTTTTGTGGGATTGTTGGGTGTGGTGGTGTGAGATGTTTAGAGTAATAGTTGGTTGTTGGAGTGGGGTGTAGTGGCTTTTGGTGATGGTTGGTGGAATGTGGTAATGGGTGTGGTTGGTAATGAGTTAATGTTGTTTGTTAGAATGTTTTTAGTTGATTGTATCATTGTCATTATGGGGATAATTCCATAGATGTAGCCTGGTTATTTTAAATAGGGGATTTGTGAATTCGGCATATAAATGCTTTAGGATTGTTCTATGTTCATCCTCATCTAGACTTTGTTAGATCATGTAATAGATCTAGGTTTGGGAGAGGTCATTCGTGTATTAAATGGTGTTGAAGAACGGGTATTATTTAGAGTGTTGTTGTAGGGTTTGGGTAAGTTAGCTAATAGTGTTTAATATCGTTCATTAGAGTGTTATTGTAATTTATCCGTCAGAGTGAGTATTTATATTGTTATATCAGTAATTTCAAGTCGTGGGGTCGTATTAAAGTTATTACATATTTATTTATATTGTAGGTTGTCTACATTAGAATGAGCTAATTAGTGTTTTTAGTGTCTTTAGTCTTGTGAGTCTGTTTTTTGGTGGTTCCTATCCGAGACAACCGTGTTGCGAGGGTTTCGTATTACCAAGTTTACTTGCAATAGTAAGATAATTTCAGTTAAGATGTTCATTGAGAAGTGCTCTGAACCGTCTAGAATGTCTGAAGGTGTCATCCTAGAACTGTGATAGTGTTAAATTCATAATTGTTAATATGTATAAACCCTTTATCTTACTATTATTTCTTATCTTTATTGCTAAAATTTTCAGCACATGAAAATTAAAATGTATGGTGAATATGGATCGCCTGTACGACAAACTCTTCTATGTTATAAAATGTTGTTTGGATATTACCGCATGGTTATACAGATAGCTTGGCATTATTATAGAAATAACTTTACCATGATATAAGTTGAATCATCCATTTTTAAAGAATGTTAAAACTCTATAGAGTATACGCCTTGAAAGTGAGTCAAAGGCTTTTTCGACTAGAGTTCAAATTATTGAGCCGGGTAAAGTTTGTCCTCTGCAAATTGCATAACATCAAATATCATTCTTGTGTTTTCCCCCATATATCGTCCAGAAATAAACCCTGTTTGGCTGTCATTTATAACCGTGTGATGAGAACAGTTTAAATCTATTTGCAGTTAGCAACCGGAGGGCGAATTTTATAAACACAATTTAGGTAGTGGATAATTGTCTGTAAGTTTTTTAGAAATCGTCTAGGCTTGTTATTCCTTAGGTATAAGTGTAATGATTCCTTCTTTCTGAGGTAACTGAAAGTTCCCCATTAATGTAACCATAGTTTGATTGCCCTCACTACAAAATGCCCAAGTGTTTCCAGAAATACTTTAAAAAAATCTGCCCCAAATCCTGCAGAACAGGGGAACGGGTTGTTTTTCATTCCTACAGTGACAAGGAAGCCTGTTTATATGTTAAAATGCCTTCTAGTGAATTAGATTCTTCAGCTGTTAATTTTGGAATATTCAATTCCTGAATAGTGCTTGTCTAAATCGGGTATCTTTTAGCTCAGGATCGCTACTTGAATATAGATTTTTAGAATTTTTTGTTTCGTTTAATATTTCTTTCTGACCTGTAATTAAACTGCCATCGTTTTTGCGATTTTTGGATAATTTTACTACTAAAATTATGTCTTTCCAATTTACAGAAAAAGTTAGTGGGTTTTTCTCCATCTTCTATTATTGTGCCCTTGATCTAATAAATAACCATCCATCTTTTGCTTGCGAAGTAATAAAAGCTCTTCTTCAACTGTTCTAAAACTGCAGTTGTTCAAAATTGAGGTGTTCTTCTAACCGTTTAATTTGATTAGTAAGATCATTACTCATTGTTTTCATTTAAAAAAAAATTGTAGCAGGGAGTACGAGATGGATTTTCCTCTTAGGTCCATTGCATGTTCTAAAAATAGATTGTATCGTTTAATTGTAAACTGTAATTCACATTAGATATGTTAATTATATTATTGATGTTATATACTGTTACAGGCGTATTGTAATTTTGATTTCCGTTATTTATTGTTAATATTATCTAAGTATTCGATGTCACTAAGAGACGAATTGTTGTGTTTCCACAAGGGCCCCTCACCGCTAGTAGGTTCGATCCTCAGGGGCCTAAGGAATCTTTATGTGAGGAAGCTATCCCGCTGGCTTGCGGAACGTCGGTGGTTCTACCCAGGTGCCCGCCCGGTGCACAAAAATTGCCCGAGGGGGCACCTGGGGTCTTCCTCCACCAGTGGAAGCTGGAAAGTCGCCATTATGACCTTAGCTGTTG
>JAWPHD010003383.1:0-219681 GCA_037043455.1 Cyrtodaria siliqua
TGACTACATATTTAGTGTATGATGTTTGTATTCATGATTACCGTATGTAATGTATATTGATTGTATACATGACTACCGTATGTAGTGGATGATGTATGTATACATGTTTACTTCTATGTAGTGTATGATGTATTATACATGACTACCGTAGGTCATGACTACCGTAGGTAGTGTATGATGTATGTATAAATGACTACTGTATGCAGTGTTTATGTATGTATAAAATCTCTATCGCATGTAGTGGATGACGTATGTATATATGACTACATTATGTAGTGCATGATGTATGTCTACAAGTCAGCCGCATGTAGTAGATGATGTTTGTATACATGACTAATTTTAAACATGACTACGGTTTGTAGTGGATGATTATGTATGCATATCTACAGCATGTAGTTGATGATGTTATGTATACAAGTCTACTGCATGTAGTGTATGATGTACGTATACATGACCTTGTATGTAATGGATGATGATTCTATACATGACTACTGTATGTAGTGTATGACGTATGTATACATGTCTACCATATGTAGTGTATGATGCATGTATACATGACTACCGTATGTAGTGTATGATTTATGTATACATGACAACCGTATGTAGTGTATGATTTATGTATGCCTGACTGCTGTAAGTAGTGTATGATGTATGAATACATGACTATTGTATGTATTGGATGTTGTATGTATACATGACTACTGTATGTATTGGATGATGCATGTATACATGACTACCGTATGAAGTGTATGATTTATGTATGCATGACTGCTGTATGTAGTGTATGATGTATGTATACATGACTACCGTATGTAGTGTATGATTTATGTATGCCTGACTGTTGTATGTAGTGTATGATGTATGTATACATGACTACTGTATGTAGTTGGATGATGTATGTATATATGACTACTGTATGTAGTGTATGATGTATGTATACATGACTACTGTATGTAGTGTATGATGTAAGTATACATGACTACCGTATGTAGTGTATGATTTATGTATGCCTGACTGTTGTATGTAGTGTATGATGTATGTATACATGACTACTGTATGTAGTGGATGATGTATGTATATATGACTACTGTATGTAGTGTATGATGTATGTATACATGACTACTGTATGTAGTGTATGATGTATGTATACATGACTACTGTATGTAGTGGATGATGTATGTATATATGACTACTGTAGGTAAAGGATGATGTATGTATACATGGATACTGTATGTAGTGGATGACGTATGTATATATGACTACTGTATGTAAAGGATGATGTATGAATACATTACTACTGTATGTAGTAGATGATGTATGTATACATGTCTACTGTATGTAGTGGATGAAGTATGTATACATGACTACTGTATGTAGTGTATGATGTATGTATACATGACTACCGTATGTAGTGTATGATTTATGTATGCCTGACTGCTGTATGTATTGTATGATGCATGTATACATGACTACCATGTGTAGTGTATGATTTATGTATGCCTGACTGCTGTATGTATTGTATGATGTATGTATACATGACTACTGTATGTAGTGTATGATGCATGTATACATGACTACCGTATGTAGTGTATGACTTATGTATGCCTGACTGATGTATGTAGTGTATGATGTATGTATACATGACTACCGCATGTAGTGTATGATTTATGTATGCCTGACTGTTGTATGTAGTGTATGATGTATGTATACATGACTACTGTATGTAGTGGATGATGTATGTATATATGACTACTGTAGGTAAAGGATGATGTATGTATACATGGATACTGTATGTAGTGGATGACGTGTGTATATATGACTACTGTATGTAAAGGATGATGTATGTATATATGACTACCGAATATACTGTATGATATATATATAGATGACTACCGTGTGTAGTGTATGATATATGTACACATGACTAGCGCAAGTAGTGTTTGATGCATTTATACATGACTAGCGTATGTAGTGTATGATATATGAATACATGACTAAGGCATATAGGGACGATGTATGTATACATGACAACCGTATCTAGTGTATGGTGTATGTATACATGACTACCGCATGTAGTGGACGATGTAAGCATACTGATTGCTGTATGTAGTGTATTACATGTGTATACTTGTCTACTGTATGTAGTGTATGATGTATGTATACATGATTACCGTATGTAGTGTATTATATATATATACTTGACTACTGTATGAAGTATATGATGTATGTATACATGTTAACTGTTCGTAGTGTAAGTTGTATGCATACATGACTACCGTATGTAGTGTATGATGCATTTATACATGACTACCGTATGTAGTGTATGATGTATGTATACACGACTACCGTATTTATTTGATGATGTATGAATACATGACTACCGTATGTAGTGTATGATGTTTGTGTACATGACTACGGTATGTAGTGTAGGATGTATGTATACATGACTACCATATACAGTGGATGATGTACGTATACTACGTATATACGACTACTTTATGTATTGTATGATATATGTATACATGACTACCGCCTAGAGTGTATGATGCATGTATACATGACTACCGTATGTAATGTATGATGCATGTATACATGACAACCGTATTAAGTGTATGATGTATGTATACTTAACTATGACTACCATATAGTGGATGATCTACGATACATGACTACTTTATGTAGTTTATGATGTATGTATACACGACTACCGTATTTATTTGATGATGTATGAATACATGACTACCGTATGTAGTGTATGATGTTTGTGTACATGACTACGGTATGTAGTGTAGGATGTATGTATACATCACTACCGTATGTAGTATATGATGTATGTATACAAGAATACTGTTTGTAGTGTAAGATGTATGTATACATGAATATCGTATGTAATGGATGATGTATGTATACATGACTACTGTATGTAGTGTATGATGTATGTATACATGACTACACTATGTAGTGTATGATGTATGTATACATGACCACGGTACATAGTGTATTATGTATGTATATACATGACTACCATATACAGTGAATGATGTACGTATACTACGTATATACGACTACTTTATGTATTGTATGATATATGTATACATGACTACCGCCTAGAGTGTATGATGCATGTATACATGACTACCGTATGTAATGTATGATGCATGTATACATGACAACCGTATTAAGTGTATGATGTATGTATACTTAACTATGACTACCATATAGTGGATGATCTACGATACATGACTACTTTATGTAGTTTATGATGTATGTATACATGACTTCCGTATGTAGTGTATGATGTATGTATACGTGACTACTGTATGTAGTGTATGATGTATGTGTACATGACTACCGTATGTAGTGTATGATGTATGTGTACATGGCTACCGTATTTTGTGTATGATGTATGTATACATGATTACCTTATGTAGTGTATGATGTATGTGTACATGATTACCGTATGTAGTGTATGCTGTATGTATACATGACTACCGTTTGCAGTGTATGATGTATGTATACATGACTACCGAATGTAGTGTACGATGTATGTATACATGACTACCGTATGTAGTGTATGATATATGTATACATGACTACTGTATGTAGTGGATTATGTACGTATATATTAATATTGTATGCAGTGTATGTATATATGACTACTATATGTAAAGGATGATGTATGTATACATGACTACCGTATGTTGTGTATGATGTATGTATACATGACTACTGTATGTAGTTGATGATGTATGTATACATGACTACTGTATCTAGTGTATGATGTATGTGTACATGACTACCGTATGTAGTGTATGATGTATGTATACATGGTTACCGTATGTTGTGTATGATGTATGTATACATGACTACCGTATGTTGATGATGTTTGTATACATGACTACCGTATGTTTAGTATGATGTATGTATACATGACTACCGTATATTGTGTTTGATTTATGTATACATGACTACTGTATGTAGTGGATGATGTATGTATGTATGTATGTATGACCTGTATGTAAAGGATGATGTATGTATGCATGACTACTGTATGTAGAGGATGATGTATGTATGCATGACTACCATATGCAGTGCATGATGCATGTATACATGACTACCGTATGTAGTGTATGATTTATGTATGCCTGACTGCTGTAGATAGTGTATGATGTATGTATACATGACTACCGTATGTTGTGTATGATTTATGTATACATGACTACCGTATGTATACATGACTACCGTATGTAGTGTATGATGAATGTATACATGTCGACTGTATGTAGTGTATGATTTATGTATACAAGACTACCGTATGTAGTGTATGATGTATGTATACATGTCTACCGTATGGTGTATATGATGTATGTATACATGTCTACCGTATGTAGTGTATGATATATGTATACATGACTACCGTATATTGTGTATGATGTATGTATACATGTCTACACTATGTAGTGTATGATGTATGTATACATGAATACCGTATGTATTGGATGATATATGTATACATGATTACCGTATGTTGTGTATGATGCACTAGCGGATCCAGGGCGCGCACCCGGCGCGCGCCCCCCCTAAAAATTCCGGATCATACATGTATGTCCATGTTACTGTTGATATAATATCAAACAATTTCGATGCACGCCCTCAGTATTAAAAAATTTCTCGCTCGCTTCGCTCGCTCTACGCATAATGACTAATGAGTGGTTTAATTAACACATTGTTAAATCCTTTTATTTGAAAACTGACTTTTTTTATTCATATATGTCGATGTTACCGTAGATAAAATATCAAACAATTTCGATGCACGCCCTCAGTATTTTTTTTTTTCGCTCGCTTCGCTCGCTTGACGCATAATGGCTAATGAGTGGTTTAATTAACACATTGTTAAAACCTTTTATTTTAAAACGGACTTTTTTATTCATACATGTATGTTCATGTTACTGTAGATAAAATATCAAACAATTTCGATGCACGCCCTCAGTATAAAAAAAATTCTCGCTCGCTTCCCTCGCTCTACGTATAATGACTAATGAGTGGTTTAATTAACACATTGTTAAATCCTTTTATTTAAAAACGGATTTTTTTAATTCATACATGTATGTCCATGTTACTGTAGATAAAATATCAAACAATTTCGATGCATGTATACAAGACTACCTATGTAGTGTATGATGTATGTATACATGACCACCGTATGTAGTGTATGATGTATGTATGCAAGACTACCCTATGTAGTGTATGATGTATGTATACATGAATACCGTATGTAGTGTATGATGTATGTATACATGAATATCGTATGTATTGGATAATGTATGTATACATTACTACCGCATTTAGTGTATGATGTACGTATACATGACTAATGTATGTAGTGGATGATGTATGTTAACATGACTACTATATGTAGTGGATGATGTATGTATACATGACTACTGTATGTAGTGTATGATGTATGTATACATGACTACTGTATGTAGTGTATGATGTATGTATAGATGACTGCCGTATGTAATGTATGATGTATGTATACATGACTACTGTATGCAGTGGATGATGTATGTATACAAGACTACCGTATGTAGTACATGATGTATGTATACATGACTGCCGTATGTAGTGTATGATGTATATATACATGACTACCGTATATAGTGTATGATGTATGTATACATTACTACCGTATTTAGTGAATGATGTATGTATACATGTCTACCGTATGTTGTATATGATGTATGTATACATGTCTACCGTATGTAGTGTATGCTATATGTATACATGTCTACCGCATGTAGTGTATGATGTATGTATACATGTCTACCGTATGTTGTATATGATGTATGTATACATGTCTACCCGTATGTAGTGTATGATATATGTATACATGACTACCGTATGTTGTGTATGATGTATGTATACATGTCTACCCTATGTAGTGTATGATGTTTGTATACATGAATACCGTATGTAGTGTATGATGTATGTATACATGAATATCGTATGTATTGAATGATATATGTATACATGACTACCGTATGTTGTGTATGATGTATGTATACAGGACTACCCTATGTAGTGTACGATGTATGTATACATGACCACCGTATGTAGTGTATGATGTATGTATGCAATACTACCCTATGTAGTGTATGATGCAAGTATACATGAATACCGTATGTAGTGTATGATGTATGTATACATGAATATCGTATGTATTGGATAATGTATGTATACATTACTACCGCATTTAGTGTATGATGTACGTATACATGACTAATGTATGTAGTGGATGATGTATGTTAACATGGCTACTATATGTAGTGGATGATGTATGTATAGATGACTACTGTATGTAGTGTATGATGTATGTATAGATGACTGCCGTATGTAGTGTATGATGTATGTATACATGACTAATGTATGTTGAGTATGATGTATCTATACATGACTACCGTATGTAGTAGATGATGTATGCAAACATGAATATCGTATGTAGTGGATGATGTATGTTAACATGACTGCCGTATGTAGTGTATGATGTATGTATACATGACTATGTATGTTGAGTATGATGTATCTATACATGACTACCGTATGTAGTAGATGATGTATGCAAACATGAATATCGTATGTAGTGCATGACGTATCTATACATGACCACCGTATGTAGTGGATGATGTATGTATACATGACTACCGTATGTAGTGTATGATGTATGTATACATGAATACCGTATGTAGTGTATGATGTATGTATACATGAGTATCGTATGTATTGGGTGATGTATGTATAGATGACTGCCGTATGTATTGTATGATGTATGTATACATGACTAATGTATGTTTAGTATGATGTATGTTTACATGACTACTGTAAGTAGAGTATGATGTATGTATACATGACTACCATATGTAGTGTATAATGTATGTATATATGTAATTTTATACGTCACACTTAATTAAACAACACAATTGTAAAAAAAATAATGTTGTAGTGATAATGATTAAGTCGGATAATTAAAGCTACACAGTCTCTATTTCAATCGATTTCTTCTTTGTAGGCGTGTCTTTATTTGTAACTTCATTTGCACCATCTCATTTCGAAATCGGGTATTTAAGCGAGCAAATATAGCGTAGAAAATCATTTACTGTATATACGTCGACCAGTGTACAGGTAACAGTATTTTTTACAGAAAAGAAATTAGCCTCTTTCGGGGCTCGAACACACGACCTTTTGATTTCAAGTCCGGTGCTCAATCCATCCACTGAACTATAACGCTACTTGAGAAATTAGTATACTAACTAGCATTTATTACGCGGCAAATTAACTTAGCATATTTGAACGCAACTCAAGATGGATCAATACATATGCAATCCATCTTGTCGTACGTGTAAATTAACATTGCCTGGTGTAATACTGTATGTTATCAATATGAAACAAATACTTTACCTCAAAACCACCAGATCTCGACTTGCTATTTAGGCGTAATTACACAATTGCGTGTGTGCTTCCGTGGTGTATAGTGAAATAGTGCCAAATAAAAAACGTTTCACTGCCTTACTAGTGATACAAAATGCACACCTTTGATTGGGTTTTGTTATTATTACCTATAATTCATCCAAATGATGTGTTGTGAACATTTATTAGTGTTTGTTTGAGATATTTAATTATAATTGACATAGGCAGTAAAGCGAAAGTAGAAATGGGGTAAATATATATGTGACGTGTCAAAATAGAACGTGAAATCATTCAACAGATTGGCTTTTTCTTACATGATACATGACCCCCTGTTTTTATTGCATTTTTATATTGGTGGAAGCTCGATCTTCTGATTGATATGTGTTTTAAAATTTTCTACGGAGAAATATGCGCATTTTTTGTCTCTTGACATACATTCGACCTATATAAAACAAAGAAGGAAAATCAATGGTGCAATGTAACCTTTAGCGCTTGATGAGTTTTTGTGTGCGCGCTTGTTATTACATTATGCCTATTTAGTGTTAAAAATGATACAACATAACGATAAATAGCCGTGGTCTAGTGGTTCAGCGTACATCCTTCAACACTTACAAGTGCAACGCTGTGGTTCAAATCCCGCTCCGGGCAACTATTTTTTTTATCACATATATTTCGAAACCGTATATTTATCGATGTTACCTGTACGGAGGATAAATAAAAGTGTGATATTGTACGCATCGATTTCTGCTTATATACCGACTTTTGGGGTGTTCTTGATTTGAAACTACTTTACACGTGACTGATTCATATTAGTGAGTTATTACCAGTTAAAATAGGGACTGTGTAGCTTTAGGGTTACCTATTTTATTTGCCAATGTCGGTATGTTATATATCTACTAGCAAGTGGTGTTGTTTGTGTGCCAGTGACGGTATGTTACAATCCGCTAGCAAGTGGCATATCTTCATAATGTATCCTACATGACCATAACATATAAAAAAGTATGATAGTGGACCTTTGGAAACGGCCAAACACTACAAATACGACATATTGTAGTCTCGGTTTGATTGAGACTGTCCATGATCATAACATATAACTAGTATGCATCAATAATTTGATAGAGATGAATTAAAAGTACATTGCGTATAATATGTGTAAACCTGGTACTTGACAATATTTATATACTCCACTGTATGTATGTAACAATGAGAAACTAAACGTTTAAATCAATCAAACATATCTCAAACTGTCTATGAGCACAGGTAATATTTATCAAAGTATAGGTGTTTGTACCAATTAATCATGTAAAAAGCCCATATATATAGTATAGTGAACATTAGTATGTGCACTATGATAAAATAGATGTAAAATCTTACTTGTGAAGCATGTAACCCGGTTACGATTTACAAATCTTATTCATCCATTACGAATATGAAATTTATACATAGGAGTAGGAACGTTTTAATTATTTGGGGGTGGGGTGGTGGGGGCCAAACTTTTTCAAAAAGATATGTGACAATCAAAAAAAGTATCTTTCAATTATTGGGGAGGCCAAACAATTATATTGTGGACCAAACCTTTTCACAAAATGTTTGAAAAGCAAAAAAAACAAATTATCAATGCTCAATTACACCAAAACATACAACATTATATAGGGAAAAAACTACTTGTTTTTCCCAAATTATTTTGGGGTGGGGGTGGTTGCGAGTGGGGGAGGGTGGGGGGCAAAGCATTCTCTAGCCACTCACTATCCAACACATATTTATTTATTAATGCTTTCTCTTGTTTCTTAAACAGCATATATCCACCAGATAGTTGTTATAAACTTGTGTAATACACGCCAAGCTAATTACCAGTTATTTTAAGGATTGTTTTTCATTTTTTGCGCGTGGCCGAGTGGTTAACGTCTCTGACTTGAAATCACTTGCCCCTCACCGCTGTAGGTTCGATCCCTCAGGGGCCTAGGAATCTGTATGTGAGGAAGCTATCCAGCTGGCTTGCGGAGCGTCGGTGGTTCTACCCAAGTAGTATAGAAACTGAGGGTTAGAGCGCAATTTCCATCTCCCGAAAAAGATTCACTCAAGAAACTAACAATAGCTCACCTGAGGTTAGAAGCCAGGCATGTCTTTATTTAAATAAAGTCACACCTGAGCCAGATGCCTCGGATGCATACTATTAGCTACTCGAGAGGTCCTTCCAAAAGAAACTCGTCCAAAACCCCCAGTTTCTAATCAATCCGGTTGCCATTTTAATAACATAACATTTGCAACTCATTAAGCAAAGTCAGACGGAACCGGGCAGTAGTCTTCATCATCGCTCTGCATAGTTCAAGATATTATTTAATATTTTCAATATCCTTGAGTGGGACCCAACTATTAAAATCCTCATTGTAACCCTTCCATTTAATCAACGCTTGTTTCTTTTTGTAATCACGTCGTATAGCTTTTTCAATTCTGAATACTTCTTGATCAGCTTTTATCATTTCTAATTCATAGAAGCTTCCGTCAATGTTTTCGTTGTTTAAATCTTTTATTTTGTATGTCACAGGATTTGTATATTGAATTTCATCAACAACAAATATTTCTTCAGTCCAATTTGGGGTATACCCTTTTTCAAACATTCTTTTATATTTACTAATTCTAACATTATCCCCTATTTTAAACTTTGGCTTAATCTGAGTACTTTTCATCTTTCCATACAAGTTGAAATACACCGTTCCTTTATTTTTCTCATCACTTGCTTCAGTCGGTGTCATTTTAATACTCCGATGTTTTGTATTATTATACTTGTCAACCATTGCCTGAAGCATGTCTAAATATGTATTTGTATTGTTAGCTGTAAAATATTTCCACATCTTTTCTTTTAATGTCCTGTTAAATCGTTCAATTACTACAGCTTTTCCGAAATTAAAAGTGTGATACATTTCGATATTATTATCATCAAGGAATTGCTTAAACGTCTTGTTATTAAACTCCTCACCTTGATCAACCCACAACAATTTACACTGTCTTCCTGTACTGATTATCTGTTGGAACTGGTACAACCCAAGCATATTTGCTAAACACATCAATAACAGTAAGCAAATATTTAGTACCTTTATTATACTTTGAAAACGATTGCATATCAACCAAAGCAGCAGACCATATTTTATCAATTTCATTAACAATCACACGGCGTTGAGTGAACTTTCTTCGTATCGGCTTATGAAGTTCATCTGCTAACTTGTCAGTCCATTTCAACGCCTTTTTTAGTTTTTTGAGTTTCCAAGACCAAGTTTGTATTTAGCACTAATCACAGGCTTGACTAACAAATTCTTAGCGATCTTTTCTCCAACAGTTTTAGATTTACTTTTTTTTAAACCGGTCAACATGTTTTTATCACACATTGATTTATTACTAGGATTTTCATCATAACAATAATCATGATCTTTACAAACAGCATCCAATTCATTTACCGGTTCTCCGCTATCAAGTGGATTACCAGGGCCGCAATATAACCAGGAAGAGTTAGCCCCTTTTTGGGTAGCAAAGGGAGCAAAGCTTTATGAATATCAATATTTCCACCTTCTGTGTTTTTAACAAACTTTGTTTATGTAATACCACAAGATGCACATGTTGCCCTTAACATTTTTCTACCATTTTTTGCTAAAACATACTGAGGATTAATATTTTCAGTAACCTTTTTTTCTTTTATACAGTAACTCATATATAATATGATTAGATTAAACTTCGTTTACAAAATATGATGTTATGATGTTTTCATTTTCTATCGGCTTGTAAGGTTTTAGCATTGTATAAAGAATATTGTACACACTGTTTCCTTCTTGCAACTTTTTGATAAAGTACAAACAGAAATATCCACACAGGACACTTGTTTTATCTTGGTATTGAATGGTGTTGTATTTTATATCAGGTATGTACGCTAAAACTTCTTTTGGTGGGCTCAAGCCAAACGGATCGAAGTAATAATTATCATAATAACAAGTCCAGTGTGTGCCAGGTCCAATATGATCATCAAGATTAATAATACCACATTCTTGTTTGTTTTGTTTTGCTGGTAATTTGTTTTTGCTGTACACCCCACTGAATTTTTCTATACCAAACTGCTTAACCCATTTTATTATATCTAAGTTAGAGATAGGTTCATTTTTAAATTTTTTTTTTTTTTATAAATGGGATACTTCTGTATGGCCTAATTTGTGAGTCTACTTGTAAACCTTGTCCTCTTCTATCTACTTGCAAACCTTTTCCAGTCAAACCACTAATAAGAGATCCAATCAATGGAATTCCTAATGATGCAAGCATTCCAAGAAATCCTCCGTCCTGCTGTTGTTTTTTAGTTAGTTTAACAGGGCAGTGACCTTTTGACTTTGCTATCTTCTTTCTTTGCGCAGCTGTTAATTTTTTTGATTTTAGAAGTGTTGGTTTTTTATCACTAGGAACAGCTGCCGTTACATCTTGCTGTTTTTTAACACTGGGAGCAGTTGCCGTTTTATTACTAGATGCACATGCTAGTACGTCTTGCAGTTGTTTTTGTGTTAGTTTAATAGTGCAGGAACCTTTTGACTTTGCTATTTTGTTTTTTTGTGCAAGTGTTAATTTATTTGATTTTAGAAGTGTTTGTTTTTTATCAGCAGGAACAGTTACCATTCCATTTCCAAATATTTTACCAATTCCAGTACTTGCCAGACCACTAAGTGCCCCTGTTGCTAGAGGTCCTAATATCTTTGGAGCAAATTTAGCAACTGTTGGTAAAATTGTTTTAGTTAACAAACCAGCTAATGCACCTAAAAAGCCTCCATTCTTGGACTGAGATCTCATCTGCGATTTTGATATATTTATGTCTAATCCCCGTCCATCAGATTTAGCTTTGTTAATATTGTTAATCTGAGTAGCTGTTAGCAGCAAAGGAAAATTCCCAGTTAGTTGGTTATTTTTTAGCCTGAGTGTTAATTCACTCCTATCCTCATAAGCCCTCGCTAAACTCTGTTTTTGTCCATCTGTTAAATTTACTGAATAATTTACGTAAGTCATATATATTATAAGTTAGATTAAACAATAACTAGTTCATTTCCAACAGTATCAATAACAACATCTACTTCATAGAGAATCAGAGCATAAACTTTATATGGAGCAGCAGGAGGTATATTTAGTTTATATCTCAAATTTAGTTGTTTTGGATCAACACTGACTTCATTTCCCTTGTAACTCAAATTGAAATATATCATTCCGAAGAGATTTTTAAAATTACCTACATTGAGTAAAGTTCCGGTGTTTTTATCATTTTGCTTGTAAGAATAATTAATAACATCTCTGAATATTCTTATGATATTAGCATAACTATATTCGGTTTCTGGATAATAAACTCCATTTCAAACTTCCAATCTAGCTGATTGTAAATAGCAATTAGTATTAGCAGCATTTAGTTTAAAAGTATCCAAAAGGTGAGGATTTCGCTCTTGGTGTGAACTCTTGTCTGACCTTTGTAAATACACAAACACATGTTTGGGATTTTAAACACCAGCCGTTATTCTAAATGCGGATTCAGTTGCTCTCTTGTATCATTTCACGGAGGTAAGTCCATCTTGTTGATGTCATATGATTTGTCTTTACATAACTTAAACCATCTGAGTTAAATATCATTCTGGGTATCCACAAAACTAATTTATTAATAATTACTCGGCCGTCATCACCACTTGATTTGAAAATTAACACATTATCATTTGTCAGTTGCAAGCTAATTTGAATTTGACCAGGAGGAAGCATGTTTGTTTCCAAACCTCCAAAGAAGGAATATTTATTCAATGAGATTATAGAGTCAACTTTTTGATTAGTTATAATTAAAGTATGACGACTAGTAAATCCCGGGTTATAACCAACTTGATCATCTCGAGATTCTGCAATATCTGTACTATCTAAATAAAAATATTCGTTTGTTCCGGTTGTCTTTGCATAGTCATCAGAAATTTCAAGCAAGCTTTTGATATTAACAAATCTGTGAAGATTATTTCCATCGTAAACTGTTTTTCCATTTTGCTTTACTTGCAATTGATCAATCAATGAAGCTGCATCGTTAATTAAAGCAATTCTGTCAGCGTCTGCGAAATTGGCTCCATCAGCAAGTTTGTTTACTTGAAAACTGATTTCAAAATATGCATTATACCAATCAAAGTAAGAACTTCTATCATTTATTGTAAACTGATAACCACTTTTCATTTGTCTGGTATTATTTCCTGGTCGTGTTATGGGGGTATCTAACTGAATAGGTACATGCTCGTATCTATTATTATATTGATCACTTCGAAACATCTATATATACTAGTAATTAGATTATTTTTTATTAATTAATCGATTAATTCTCGCATGAATTCCCCTTCCGGAAAGTAATCTATTAATTTTTGCATTTACATCTTCTTCAGTTTCAGCTACATCTTCTTCAGTTTCAGCTACAACTTCTTTTTTGTTATCAGCCTTTGTAAGTTCTTTTAAAATCATCTCACCTTTTGGTTTAGGTTTAATTACTGAAATTAATTTATCAGCAGCCATTTTTCCTACTTCATCTCCAAGTTTTTTAGAACCGCTTTCTATGATTTGTTTACCAGCAGTTTCTAATGCTTTCTTGCCTGCTGTTTTCACAGACTCACTGAATATCTTTGATCCGACTTTTGAAAGAATGTCAAATATGCCAGCTCCAGTTAATCGATCAACTTGAGTATATGTTCCCGTGCTAGTGTCATAAACTTTTTTTAAACATGTCATATAACTTATGTTACATTAATTCCTTCAAAACAAAACGAAATGATGTGTGGACACCATTTAGATTAATAATCTTGCCAGAGAAATCGGTAATGTAAATATTAATACTGTTAATGATCGTTTTGTTTACTTCACAGAACCCGACTCTCATCGGTTCATCTTTGAAAGGATATGATCTTGTAAGATCAGCTGTACTTATTTCATAAATGACATCTCCGTATGATCCATCAACAATAGAATTACTTATCAAATCACAGTGGATATACAATGTATCAATAGAATTTGTTATGTTTGGTGTCACAGTTCCAAATTTAGTTTCCCTAATAACTGCATCTTTTTCAAACCCGATCAAGACATGAAAGTTTGTTTCTCTTAAATCAAGCATGAAATTATTATGGATGGTAACCAAGCATTTGAAACTTGATAAATCAAACTCAATTCTTATCGGGACAGGCGAGTCATCGGTTAAATCATTGTTTACAGCCAATGTTTCTTTTATGTAATTATCGATATCAGCATAACTGTAATTTCCATTTGTAAAAATAATACTTTTCCAATCTGTTCCATTGTGATACCTTATCACTTTGTTATTAAAATCTTCACTAATATTATACCACGAGTAAGTCATGGAATTAATCTTATCAAGTCCAATGCCATACTGTTTGTTCCTGCCTAATATTAATGGTCTGTCAAACACAGTTGTTAAATAACTCTGTGTGTTCGAGCTATTAATTATTGACGCTTTCTCCGATGATAATACAATTTTTTGTTCCATTATACATATTAGTAGATAAAATTAATCATCTTTGTAATACATTTTAAAACTAGATTTTTCAAAATTGAGAACTTGAGTAGTGCCATGTTGTATGTTTGATCCTATGTAAACTAAGTTGCTTTTTGTGAGATATAATTCAAATGCTTTTTTTAATATTCGTTTGTTATTTTCTATTGTTGGATATAAGAACTTCTCCTGACCACCAACAACACCTAAATAAAAATTGTCTACGTTCCCTTCTGTATAAGTAAAATCTATTTCAAATTTATACCGCCCAGATTTTCTAATGGTGGCCCCCTTAGTAGTATCAAAAGTAAAATATGGATCAGTGCCTATAAATGGATTTGTTGCAAATGTAAACGGTTCGAGAAAGAGCCGATGAATGGTTCTTTGAAGTGGTTTTTGTGTCGGGTATGATGCATAACCAGCACTATCTTTCATAATGCTTATTCCATCTATTGTTGCTTTAAACAACAGCATCCAGCTTGCATTGTCTACTTTTACTTTTAGCTCATCAATTATACCAATAATTGCTGTGTGCCGACTACCAGACTTTTGATTAAACTGTTTTAATGAAGCTATTTCACCATCAAAAGCTGTGTTTCTTTCATCCTGAGTAGCTTTCAATTGCTTTGAAGCATCATCAATAGCAGTCTCAAGTTGATCAGTGTCAACCAGTTTGTTCAGAGCAGTCTCCAGCGACTGACCATCAATCATTTTCTTTTTGATGTCTTCAAATTCTTTGTTGATATCAGCAACGTTGGTGTTTATCTGTTGATTTAATATTTTAATTTGAGTTATTTCAGTAGTAAAAGCAGTTCTCATTTGTTTTGAAGCATCGGCAATAGCAGTTTCTAGTTCATTATTGTCAACCATTTGTGTATTGATTTCCCCAATCCGTGCATTGATATTTTGAACACCAGCTCTTATTTGTTTGCTTAATTTCTTATAGTTTTCACTATCTTCCAATGCATCTTCTTTCTTTTCTAACTCTTTCAAAGCATCACCTAGAAGTTTTATTTCATCTTTCAATCCGTTTTGAATTTCAAGCATTTTCTCGCGGTTTGCTTGTAACTTTGTTTGTATTTGACTTAGTTTATCATCAACACCTGTTGTCAAATCTTTCATCATATCTGGAATTTTATCAATATTATAATCACGTATGATTTTTGCTACTCTTCTTACAGTAAATTGCTTTGTTGCTGCATCATCTGCTTTTTCTGGATTACCAATAATGATAATTTTATTATTATTCATGTTAAGCTCACTTCTCAAAACATTTTCCTGGTTTTTGCCTTTGTTAAGATAATTAACCAAATGTTTTTGTTTTACATACTCAGACAGCACAATACCAAAATTTGTTATATTGACACTGCCAGTAGTAACTTCCTCACCAAGATCATTAAAAAGCCCCATTATATATAATATGATTAGATTAAATTTCACCGTTGAAGTTACGCTTTACTAACTTCCTCGGGTGGTTATAAACAGAGATCTCTGATCTCTGTTATAAATCGCCGATAAAGTTACGTTTTACTAACTTCCTCGGTCGATCCAGATACAGAAAGTCGTACTGCTTGTCAGTCGCTTTCTTGTACTGCTCTTTGCTGACATCTTGTTCTTTGGAAAGCATGCCCAGCTCACGATTAACCGGAGTCGCGAAGAAGATGTAATGAGAACAGTTCAAACGAATGTCTTTGGGAGTTTTATAATAAGATTGTGACAAGTAAATTACACAACAATTTTTGTGTCTTCCCTGGATGAAATAATTAATAATATCATTTTGATTGCGTTCACAAACATAATCATCAAAAATAGCTATCTTCTGATTATCAGAATCCAAATCATTCACAGGGATAACTTCATCATTTGAACATTCTAGTATGTCTTCGACTGGGATTTTATTCTTTTTTGCTATCTTTTCAAGTTTTTGTGATAAGACCTGATACTTGGACTGCTCTAAGTTTTTAGCAAACAAGTAAATCTTGTCATAGTAAACTAAAGGTTTCAGCAACATGTGAACTAGTGTGTTTGTCTTGCCAGATCCTGAATTACCGCAAATTAACATTCTAAAACAACAGTCTGGCATGAAGTTCCATATCTGTTTAAAATTACCGTTTTCTGTTTTCATATCATAGTTTGGAATTTGCATTATAATAATACTTAGATAATATTAATATTATCTAAGTATTATTATATGTCTAAAGTGTATTGTGGAATAAAACAAATCCCTCGCGGCAAACGCCTTGGAACAGAAGCAGAATGTTTTAAGGCTAATCAAGTTAGATATTATGGATTACAAAAAGTAGTTAAGACTGCAGTTGAAAAAGCAGTTAAAAAGCAGTCAAGCCTGCAGATAAGAAAGCAGTCAAGCCTGCAGTTAAGAAAGCAGTTGCACCTGCGGTTAAAAAAGCAGTTAAACCTAGAGTTAAGAAAGCAGTTAAACCTGCGGCCAAAAAGAAAAAAAACAAAAACTACATAAATACTTGATTAAGTTATCTTAACTTATCTTAATTTAATCTAACCTATGTTATACATGTCTTTGTTAAAATGGAAAGAATTAGCAGATAAAAAGGGAAAAGCGAGTGAGCTTGTTAAAGAATACGAAAATAGAGTTACCCGAAAAAGACTAGAAAAAGGAGCTAGTCGTGATTTGTACAAAGAAATATTTAAACCTGTAACCAACGAAATAAAAAGTCAGTCAGAACAGCTAACTGAGCAGTTAGCTTCTCTTCCGGAAATAAGTCAACAATTAGCCGCTCTTCCAGCAGCAATAGGCGAGGAAATAGAAGAACAAAAAACATACCAGGGATTACCCCAATTACTTGCTGAAGAACCCCGTAAGCTAACGCTATCACCTGCAAAAGAAATACCAGGAGAAGAAGAACCTGCTGCGAGGCCTAAGGAACCCAAACCGGTGTATGATATTGACTTGGATGCTGGCATGGATAAAGACGTACTTGATAAGTATGATTTGCCGCTCCCAACTAAAATACCAGGTATTACTGATGGGAGTGCTGATCATGCTAAATATATTGAAAGGGCTCATGAGATACGCAAGAAAATACTTTTCGAGATAAATGGTCTAAACACAAGAATAAACAACCTCAGCGAAGAAAACCTCAAAGAGGGGTGGAAAAAAGCAACATCCGATGCGACTAAGCTTAAATATTCAAAATTACTCGGTGACTCCGATGGCATCAAAATAAAGAGAGATTTGCTTTTTAAAGAACATGATAAAAAAGCAGATGAGGCAAATGCTTTGGGTTTTTATATAGTGAGGTTGCCTGAGCGAGTTCGAGCAGCTGGGGAAACTGTACAAAAGACTGGTAAAGGAATGCAACAAAATAAAAATTCCTACAAAGTTGACAAAGATGGTCGCTATGGAATGTTACAAATTGATTTACCTAAGCTTGTTGGTCATCACAAACTTATTGCCAAGCTGGGAGAAGCAGTTGTGCTAGATATGAAAGTAGACGATGATTTTATAGACTTGATAACAAAGCGTTACAACAATGGAAAAACTTATTCAAGGCTGTCTCAGAATGCTTTTAATAAACTAACAGAATTATCTGATTTACCAATTCATAAAGGTTCTTCAAAGTTCAAAAAGATTTTAGGAGGTTGTGCTGATGTTGAATATTACAATAGTCCTGATGATTTGGTTAATGCTCTGGAGTTAGTATGTGGAAGTATCGAATCAGGAAATAATAGCCCACAGCTAATAAATAAAGGTATAAGCATAATCGATGAATTATTAAAAATAGGTAAAATGTCACCCAAAGAACACGAGCAACTATTTTCTAAATATTTTAATTAAATTATTGTCTAACTGTTATTATACATGAAAACCAAAGAAGAATTAATTGATCACTTGACGCGACTTGTGGCTGCATACAGATGCAGTTATAAATTGTGCGGTATTATAAACACAACATTACAAATTGCCAGTGGGGTAATTGGTTGTACTGCCGTATTGGCATTGGTTCCAGCAATTCCTGTTTTTATAGCCGCAGTTGGCGCAGTTCCTCCAGTAGTTGCTGTCTTAGTGAGTAAAACAAGAATAGCAGAAAAAAATACTTTGTTAAAAACACATCATAGGAGTTTTAAACAACTTCTATCATATGTCCAAACAACAATAGGACTAGAAAATGATGAAGAGGTAATTAGAATTGTCTTCAATAAAATATTAGAGATTCAAAAGAATGATAACTTTACAGAACCTCTGGAAATGCATATGAAAAAATTCAAGTTAAACGGTCATGGCATTCAGTCGTAATTCTTTTCTGACTTGTTTCCATATCCTATCGTACTTGTCTCTGGTTGATTTTGTTTTAATCAGTTTTGTTTCTTTTTCTATTTTTAATATTTTAAATATTTTCTGAAAAATGTATTCAAATTTAATTGATCTTTTTCGGCCTCCTATTTTATCTAAAATCTTTACAATTTCGTAAAACAAATCTTCAAATCTTTGTCTGTTTTTAGAAGACAAATCAAATGCTACCAAGTATTTGTCTAAATGATACTTCCTGTGGTAAATAGATTTTGTTTGGTTGTAGTTGTAACCTGTGATAAGATTGTAACCGTTGTGAGTGCCACAATTAAGGCAAACACGCTCATTATCGAAAACTTCACAAGTATCATTACAATTTATACATGCATAAGTACACTTGTAACACAGCTTGGCTCTGGTACAATACTTGCAAAGCTTCTTTTTATTAGTCGTGTGAAATAAGATGCAATCTATGCACACCCCAGGAGGATCAATAATATCTAAAACTCTTTTACAATATTTACAATTCATTATATTATACTATAGAATTATATATTTAAATATAGGCTTAAACAAATATTATCTTATGTAATTATATAAATGGAACAAGTAGAAATTGAAATCAAAAACTTTAAGGAAGATCAAATGATATATGCTCAAAGGGTTGATTTTGAAGATGCGAGTAAATTAGATGCAGAGCTTTTAATTTTTTCAAACTTTCAAGATTTGACAGAAAGAATCATAACAATGGTAAAACAACTAAAACTGTCATGGAAAATAAAAAAAGGAGATATAAACAAACTACGTTCTTTGTGCAAAAAACAAATTTCAGAGGCAACCAGTCACCATCCAACTTTATACAAAGATTCTTTTATTGCTTACTACAGCATTTTGTTAGACAAAGGAATTAAAATTATTATGTACGGATGATTTGCCGGCCAGCTGGTAAAGCATCCTAGCTCGCCAGCTAGCCGGTGAGGTACGAATAAATAAAAAAAATATAATCTAACCGGGAAATAAATATTTTACTTTAAATTAATTAATTAATTAATAGGGGCTTAACGAAATAATCTCATGTAATATTATATAATGGTTAAAACAGTTGAGGAAGCGGTTAGAGGACTTATAAAATCACCAGAAAAATATAGTAAAATAGAAAAAAAGGAAATTGAGGAAACAGCTAAAAAACTTATAAAAGATGTAAAATTAGTACCAGAAGAATATAGTAAAGTTTTGGAAACAAAAAAAGATATTGTGGAATTTACAAAATCTAGTAAAGTCGTGGAAAAAGAAAAATCACCAAAGCAATATATGAAAGTTTTTCAAGTTGATATTATATATAAGAAATATCCAATTTGGAAACTTTTTAGTACAATACCAGTTGAAAAGGAATTGGAGCAAACAAACGGTCTTAAAATGAATGTTGTTTTAAAACTTACTTTAGCTAAACCAACACATGACGCAGAAGGTGAAATAGCAACCACTTATAAAATAGCTTATTTTCCTTCCAAAGCAGAATTAATCATAAACAAAACTCAAATTGTTGATGCGCTAACTAGAGCAATGATGCAAATAAAGAATAACATTGACGTATGGCTTTCCGAAGGAAGTAATTGGAGAGTTGCAACAGTTGATGCACACTACATAAATCGAGTAAAGTATAAGCCTTTACGAGGTAGCTCTTATTTGAATTTACCAAAAGAACTGCAACACAGCAAAAAAGGATTGGTAAATATAAAAAATAAAGATAACGAGTGTTTTAGATGGTGCCATTTGGCTTGTATATTTCCTGTTAAAAAAGATCCTCAAAGAATAACAAAGTACAAAAATCATATTGGTGATCTTGATTACAAAGGAATTACATTTCCTGTTACTATCAAACAAATCCCAAAAATAGAAAAACAAAACAACATTTGTTTTAACATATTTGGGTATGAAGATAATCAAGTATATCCTTTGTACGTGTCAAAATATAAAGCAAAAGAATATGTTGACATGCTTTTGATTGTCGAAGAAGAAAAAAATCATTACGTGTGGATAAAAAACTTTAACAGTTTGATGTTTAATCAAACATTACATTCAAATAAAAAATGGTTTTGTAAAACATGCCTCCAATGCTTTACATTAGAAAGGGTGTTAAAAGCTCACAAGAGTGATTGCCTTTCACTTAATGGAAAACAAGCAATAAAAATGCCAAACATAGATGAAAAAGTTAAGTTTAAAAACTACGACAGACAGCTAATGGTTCCGTTTGTTATATATGCTGATTTTAGAGCCGTAACTGAAAGTATTTCTTCAGTATCAAACAATCCTAAAAAATCACATACGGAAGCATATCAAAAGCATACTGATTGCAGTTATGGGTATAAGGTTGTTTGTTGTTATGATGATCAATATTCAAAACCAGTTGTGACATACAGAGGACCAAATGCTGTTTACAAGTTTTTGGAAAAAATGATAGATGAAGAAAAGTGGTGCAAGAAAACTATGAATGCAAACTTTAAAAAAGATCTAGTAATGTCACAGGAAGAAGAAGCTAGATTCAAAAAATCTAAATCATGCCATATTTGTGGTAATGGTTTTTCAATAACTCTTAAAAAAGATGACCCAAGCCGTACAGTAGCATATGAAAACTATCTTAGAAAAGTCAGGGACCATTGTCATATAACTGGAAAGTACAGGGGAAGCGCTCATGACATATGTAATATTAATTTCAGGTTGACTAGAAAAATACCTGTTGTGTTTCACAACTTGAGAGGATATGACTCTCACTTCATAATGCAACACATCGGAAAGTTTAAACAAAACATAAATGTTATACCGAATAACATGGAAAAGTATATGGCTTTCATGTTAGGAAAAAGTTTAGTGTTCATTGACAGTTTTCAGTTCATGTCTCAGTCATTAGATAATCTAGTAAAAAACATTCCGACGTTTCAATACATATCTCAAGAATATAGCGGTAAAAAGTTAGACTTGCTAAAAAGAAAAGGCGTTTATCCTTATGATTATATGAACAGTTTTGAACGCTTCAATGATACTAAGTTACCTGGCAAAGATAGCTTTTATTCTCAATTAAATGATGAACATATTTCAGATGCAGATTATTAACACGCTAGAAAAATATGGAAAACATTTAAGATTAAAAATATGGGAGAATATCATGATCTGTATCTTAAGACTGATGTGCTGCTGCTGACAGATGTTTTTGAAAACTTTAGAAAAATGTGCATTGAGTATTACAAATTAGATCCTTGCCATTACTTCAGTAGTCCTGGGTTAGCCTGGGATGCGTGCCTCAAGATGACTGGTATCCAACTTGATTTAATAACTGACATTGATCAATATTTATTTGTAGAAAAAGGATTAAGAGGCGGTACGAGTTACATTGCAAATAGATATTCAAAAGCTAATAACAAATATATGAAAGACTATGACAAGAAAAAAGAAAGCAAGTACATAATATATTTAGATGCTAATAACGTGTACGGATGGGCTATGTGTCAACCGTTACCTGCTGGCAACTTCAAGTGGGTTGATAAGTTTAAAAAAGGAAAAACAAATTACATTGTTGAGTGTGATATTGAGTATCCTGAAGAACTTTATGAGTTACATAATGATTATCCTCTTGCTCCAGAAAGTTTAAATATCAAAGATGAGTGGTTGTCAGACTATTGTAAAAATTTAAAACAAAAGTTTAATCTAGGAAATTGTAGTGTTAATAAACTTGTTACAACGTTGAAAAATAAAGAAAAGTATGTCGTGCATTTTAGAAACTTAGAATTGTATAAAACGCTTGGATTAAAGGTGACAAAAATACATCGAATACTACTGTTTGACGAATCGGAGTGGTTAAAGACATACATAGATTTTAATACTGCCAAGAGGACAGCTGGTAAAAATGCTTTTGAAAAGGATTTCTTCAAACTGATGAACAATTCAGTTTTTGGTAAAACTATGGAAAACTTGAGAAAAAGAATTAATGTTAAATTGACTCACGACGAGGAGGTCCTTTTAAAATATGCGGCAAGACCTTCATTTATTTCTTGTAAAATGTTTAATGAAAATTTATTTGCCATAAACAGAATAAAAGAAAGACTAGTTTTGAATCGTCCTGTTTATGTTGGTATGTGTATTTTAGACTTGTCAAAATATTTGATGTATGATTTCCATTACAACTATATCAAAAACAATTATGATAAAAAAGCTAAGTTACTATTTACTGATACCGATTCCTTGTGTTATGAAATAAAAACAAAAGATGTGTATGCGGACTTTTACAAGGATAAGGAACTGTTTGATAATTGTGATTATGATCCAAAAAGTAAGTTTCATTTTAATGATAATAAAAAAGTTATTGGCAAGATGAAAGATGAAACTTGTGGAATACCTATTGTCGAATTTGTTGGGTTGCGAAGTAAGTTATATTCGTATATGTTAGACAATGAGGTTAGTACAAAGAAATGTAAGGGCGTTAAAAAGTGTGTTGTGAAAAAACATATAACTCATGAAGATTATAAAACTATTTTGTTTACAGCAACAGAAGCTCATCACGAGATGAAAGTCATTAGATCGCAAAAGCATAACATAAGCAGCTATGCAATAAATAAAAAAAGTTTATCAGCTTATGATGATAAACGGTACATACTAGATAATGGACAAGATACGTTAGCATACAAGTAAAATGATATGCAGAGCGATGATGAAGACTACTGCCCGGTTCCGTCTGACTTTGCTTAATGAGTTGCACATGTTATGTTATTAAAATGGCAACCGGATTGATTAGAAACTGGGGGTTTTGGACGAGTTTCTTTTGGAAGGACCTCTCGAGTAGCTAATAGTATGCATCCGAGGCATCTGGCTCAGGTGTGACTTTATTTAAATAAAGACATGCCTGGCTTCTAACCTCAGGTGAGCTATTGTTAGTTTCTTGAGTGAATCTTTTTCGGGAGATGGAAATTGCGCTCTAACCCTCAGTTTCTATACTACTTACCCAGGTGCCCGCCCGTGCACGAAAATTGCCCGGAGGGGCACCTGGGGTCTTCCTCCACCAATGGAAGCTGGAAAGTCGCCATATGACCTTCGCTGTTGGTGCGACTATAAAATCCAATTCAATCAATCAATCAATCATTTTTTGCGATGTTATCGAAGTATATAACACATTGTGACCTATCATCGACGTGTCATTCTTCGATAACGTCGCAAGAAATGAAAAACGATCCTTCTAGTTACAAACTTATATCAATGATAATCTTTGCTGACCTTCCATTCTATTCCACATGCCCTAATAAGCTCTAAATTAAAGTTATTTCAGTTGAACCGATCAGCCAAATCACATAATTTCACATTTGAAATCTACTCCGCCCAAAGGTATAGGCCTACTCAGTAGATCTTTACGTTTCCTAAGAGAAATATGTCTCCAGCGGCGTAGCTAATTTTAGGCACCGCAGACCCCGGCCGAAAACCTTTTCCCTGATATGTTCTCCTTATCCCCAAAAGTGTCTCCCCAAACGGCGAAAACGGCACAATTTTACCAGCGATTTTTTTTTTTAAAATGTCGGTTGTTCTAAATGATTCAGCTTTTAAAAATAACATGACAAACACATAATCATCAATATCGTTACGAGTGAAATAATAAATATTAAACTAAAGTATTTACCTTTATTGTCAATACTTAGTATATTAATCCACTGTTATTTACTCTCGTTCTGTGACGTTAACGGCTTAAACAAGACAGCTGCTGCAAAGCAGTATTAATACAATGAATGATCTGGACTGAATCAGCAAACGATACAAATTCTCATTTTCAAATAATTCCGTAAGTATACGGAGATTCATTAGAAAGCAGGTCCCAAAACAACGTCACAACTTTCAGATGACGTCACAATATTGACGTCACGTCACGTTTATTTTCATAAATTGGATGAGATTTCATTCGAACAAAGCCGTAAAATTACGGAATCCTACGAAATCCTGTTAGGGCCATCGTGATCTCACGTTTTCAATTTCGCGAGATTGCGAGATTGCGAAATAAATTTCGCATTCTGGATTTCGTACGTTCTCGTCCTATTCTACATTGGAAAAAACGCGAGGTTTGCAAGACAAACTTCGTGCAGACCTCGCGATTTTATCACGTTTTCATTTGGACGAGATCGCGAGAATGCGAAACAAATCTCGCATTCTCGCCGTATTCTACAATAAAAAAACGCGATAAAAAAGGGGATGGTCCTCCTCGACCCCTCGTACATCATCGGACGGGGATAATAATTTTGGAGACCGAAAAACAAACAAACAAAAAACAACAAAAAAACAACAACAAAAAACAAAAAAACCCGCAAGATTTGCAAATCAAACTTCGTGCAAACCTCGCGCTTTTATATCGGCCTATTGTACGATGGAAAAACCCCGCAAGAATTACGCGCAGTTTGGGTTAGTAAACCTCGCGTTTTTTTCTTCGATGTACCAGAGGGCAAAAACAAGAAAACATCTTTCTTATTCTCGTAGTCTAATAAGAATAAAATCGCGAGGTTTGCACGACGTTTGATTTGCAATCCTCACTTTGTTTTCATTGTACAATATGCCGATATAAATCGCGAGGTTTGCACGAAGTTTGAATGCAAATCTCGCGTTTTTTTCATTGTAGAATACAACGAGAATTCGAGATTTATTTCGCATTTTCGCATTCTCGTCCAAATGAAAACGTGATAAAATCGCGAGGTTTGCACGATGTTTGGCTTGCAAACTCCGCGTTTTTTTCAAGGTAGATTAAGACGAGAATGCGAAATTTATTTCGCAATCTCGCGAAATTGAAAACGCGAGATCGCGATGGGCCTAACAGGATTCCGTATAAAATACAGGTCTCGGTATATATTTTTCGCGAGGGGGACACACTTGGTTCTTAATGTTTTTACGCTTCCTTACACTCGACGTTTACATCATTATACCTCGGTCTTTTTCGTGTACTCCGTGCTTCGTTCTTTTTGGTTTACGACAATCCTTCTTTGGACGCTTAACTTGCCGTAAAACGTCAAGCGATTCAGAGACCCAGAAGTATCAAAAACAGATAGAAAGCTTCGCGCATGAGTCCTCGCCTTCGGCGAGACTGAAGTGTCTAGAAAAGTTTCGTCATGTAACGTTTGGTTACGTCATCGTGACTAGGAATGAAAGAGAGATAAGAAACTCAGGCGCATAGCCAGAGGTGGAAGCTCGGAAACCGTTCCACATTTTTTTCTTGATATAGTGTTTGGAAGCCCGAGCATACCCCGGACCTCTTTCACCGCTCAAATCAAATGTTGGGCTTCCACTTAAGTATGCGCCTGCGCAACTGGAATTATTTTATTTTGATGTGTTATTGAGAATTCTAATACACCCGCACTATATAGCCTAGTTTAAAAGATCTGGTTATATTGCACGATATAATTATCACTGTAACGTTTGCAGCGTTAGGAGAATAAGCAAGGCATACTGTAAGTTTGCAACGTTAGGAGAGTAAGCAAAGCAATGCGAAATATTTCAGATGTGTGCGTTATTTTCCCATTTACGGGTATTACAATAGAAATAGAACATCAATCACGGTGAATTATTTTATAATATATCACGGTTTGTCGATCAATTGTAAACAATAATTTCACTTGCCCCAAACCGTGATATATTACACGATAATTCACCGTAAATGATGTTCTATTTCTTAAAGAACAGGACACCTTTAAGAATGACTAACCCAATCAGAATGCAATTTGTATTGTTCGCAGTTTGTGGCTATATATGGGAGAGAGAGAGAGAGAGAGAGAGAGAGAGAGAGAGAGAGAGAGAGAGAGAGAGACTCTGCATTCAGGAGAGCAAAGACTGAGGACAAGGATTAGTAATTGGATTATTTAGATTTATTACATTTTTGTGAAAGAATATTCATAATAGCTAAATATTAATAACTAATTCCGAAAACAAAAATAACTGAGACGTTGAGTTATGACGTCAATAATCTCTCTATTCACAATTCAGCTGACATCGATATTCACAATTCGATTGACATCGATATTTACACGTCGGCTGAAATCGATACTCGCAATTCGGCTGAAATCGATATTCACAATTCGGCTGAAATCGATATCCGCAATTCGGTTGAAATCGATATTCACAGTTCACGACTAAAACAGCTAAACAACAGAACAAAACAAAACGACATATTCTTGAAAAAATAGAAGAAGAAGACGATTTTATTCACCTCGTAATAGGTCTAGTGGGGTCGAGGTCATCCACACATAAACCGTACAGTCATTTCAATAGTTTACAATATATATGTCATCATGATTAATTGGAAACATAGTTAAAGATAAAATAATTGTAGAAAGCCAGACTTTACTTCATAGGCTGTGCTCTGTGGGGAGAACATATTCCATTCCTTTATAAAACACACAAATTTTTTTTCTCTATCGTCTTAATTCGTTTTCAACATGTATTTATAAGTCGAAAATGAAAGCAGATGTATATATATATATCTGTTCTTGGTAGTTCACAAATATTTCTTCCTATATATAATTCTGCCTTGTGAACGTGAATCTATTACGAGATCCCATATTTCGAAAGTTGCCGTAATGAGTTTAAATTAGCTCCCTTTAATATATTTACTGAATTCACAGTATCCCCAAGATCCGGCACCTTTCATTGTCACTGTCTCCATATAGCTGTACAGAGGCGTACACGTTTCAAATCGAGACCCAAATAGAGAAAACTGAATGTACAGTATGAAGTCAACTTCCACACATAGGGAATGCGCTAGGACACACAGGGGAATACGTTAACACACATAGGGGAATGCGTTAACACGCACAGAGAATGTGTCAACACACATATGGAAATACGTTAACACACATAGGGGAATACGTTAACACACATAGCGGAATGCGTTCACACACAACGGGGAATGCGTTAACACACATAGGGGAAGACGTTAACACACATAGGGGAATGCGTTCACACACAAAGTGGAATGCGATATAGCATACACAGGGAATACGTTAACACACATAGGGGAATGCGCAAGAACACATAGGAGAATACGTTAAGATACAAAGGGAAGTGCGCAAGCACACACATGGGATTTCGTAAACACACATAGGAAGTACGTTAACACAAATAGGGGAATGCGCTAGCACGCATAGGGAAATGCTTTAACACACAAAGGGAAATGCGCAAGCACACAAAGGGGAATGCGTTAATTTCCACACATATGGGAATGCGTTAACACACATAGGGGAATACGTTAACACACACATGGGAATACGTTAACACACATACCGGAATGCGTTAACATACATAGGGGAATGCGTTAAAACACATACGGGAATACGTTAACATACATAAGGGATTGCGCCAAAACACATACGGGAATACGTTAACATACATATGGGAATGCGTTAATTTCCACACATATGGGAATGCGTTAACACACATAGGAGAAAACGTTAACCCACATAGGAGAATAAGTTAACACACATAGGGGAATACGTCAACACACATAGGGGAATGCGTTAACACTCATAGGGAAATACGTTTACACACATAGGGGAATGCGCTAGCACACATAGGGAAATACGTAACACACATACGGGAATGCGTTAACACATAATCGGCGATGCGTTAACACACATAGGGAAATAGGTTAACATGCAGAGGGGAATGCGTTAACACCCATACGGGAATACGTTAACATACATAGGGGAATTCGTTAACATACATACGGGAATACGTAAACACACATACGGGAAATACGTTAAGACACATAGGGGAATGCGCTAGCACACAAAGGGAAATACGTTAACACACATAGGGGAATGCGTTAACACATAATCGGGGATGCGTTAACACACATAGGGAAATACGTTAACACACATAGGGGAATGAGTTAAAACACATAGGGGAATACGTTAACACACATACGGGAATGCGTTAACATACATAGGGGAATGCGTTAACACACATATGGGAATGCGTTAACATGCATAGGGGAATGCGTTAACACACATACGGGCATGCGTTAACATACATAGGGGAATTCGTTAACATACATACGGGAATACGTAAACACACATACGGGAAATACGTTAAGACACATAGGGGAATGCGCTAGCACACAAAGGGAAATACGTTAACACACATAGGGGAATGCGTTAACACATAATCGGGGATGCGTTAACACACATAGGGAAATACGTTAACACACATAGGGGAATGAGTTAAAACACATAGGGGAATACGTTAACACACATACGGGAATGCGTTAACATACATAGGGGAATGCGTTAACACACATATGGGAATGCGTTAACATGCATAGGGGAATGCGTTAACACACATACGGGCATGCGTTAACATACATAGGGGAATTAGTTAACACACATACGGGAATACGTTAACACACATACGGGAATACGTTAACACACATACTGGAATACGTTAACACACATACTGGAATACGTTAACACACATGGGGAAATACGTAACATACACAGTTCTGTATACTTGAATTTAGAGTTAATGTTGTGTCCTAACTGAGAGAATACGAAAAAAAAGCGAATATAATTACCAAAATCATTTATACAAATGTTCAGTTTCGTGTTATCTCACGTTTTCACTGAAACTGCCACTACCTTTAACGAAGACAGTTGTTATGTCACTACCTTTAACGAAGGCAGTTGTTATGTCACTACCTTTAACGAAGACAGTTGTTATGTCACCACATTTAACGAAGGCAGTTGTTATGTCACTACCTTTAACGAAGACAGTTGTTATGTCACTACCTCTAACGGAGACAGTTGTTATGTCACTACCTTTAACGAAGGCAGCTGTTATGTCACTACCTTTAACGAGGACAGTTGTTATGTCACTACCTTTAACGAAGGCAGTTGTTATGTCACTACCTTTAACGAAGACAGTTGTTATGTCACTACCTTTAACGAAGGCAGTTGTTATGTCACTACCTTTAACGAAGACAGTTGTTATGTCACTACCATTAACGAAGACAGTTGTTACCTTTTGTTACCTTTAGCGGAGGCGGAAACTGTGACTTTTAGCTGAGGTTGTTACCTATAACGTTGAAAGTGTTACCTTTAACGGAATTGTTACCTTTAACGTTGTTTACACATTACTCTGTGTATGTCTTCTCTGAATGAGAAAGAGAATAAAAAAATAAATAAGGGTCTTTATATTTTAGCTTATATACGCGTTTGTGCAATACAACATATATGCTGCCACATCGAATAAAACATGTATATAAATGTTTGTTCAATATATTAGGACCTTCTAAGTTATTGATCTGAAATGAAAATTAAACTATATATCCCATAACGTCATTACCAACATATTAGTAATAAAAATTGACATAGATTTCCTCAATATTATACCGTAAAATGACGTACCCATACATGCTGACCATTCCCTAGATGACGTACCCATACATGCTGACCCATCCCTAGATGACGTACCCATACATCAGACTTTCGGCAGTTATTGAGCAGAAATGAGAATTCAAAAAACAACAAAAGAACACTGTCGCACATAACTGCAGAGGTTTTGTCATTATAGTATATACTGTACAGCCAAGGTATTTTCCTTCTTTTTTCCCCAATCGAATTTGACATTCTACATATTTTTCGTGAAATATAAAATTACCAGGATTAATGCATATGTGGTGTACATTTTGACATTTATCTAACAACGAAAACTCGACAACGATTGATTATTCAGTATAAGATACGTGTTTTTTAGAAAATGATATACAAAAATACGCACACTAAAATTGTCTGCGCAGACGTTCATGTATTAAGGTAGTTATCGCAAATGTATAAAGGGGTTTTGTGAACAAATGCAAAATTTAAAATAATACGAGCATACATTCGCATTACTACAAAACATCTACAGGTACAAATGTAAATACGAATAATTCAGATATCACTGAAGTCCTTATCAACTGTTTTGGGCGGTCGTTTCTTGTGTGTTTTTTTACTTTTCAGGCAAAGTTTAAACAGTACATAAACAAGTTGCATATTAGTGGTATATATTTGTATGCAGATAATCAAAATATCATGAGTGATTATTGATAAAAATGTTTACAAAAATATATGCAAAGGAACATTTTCATAAACAAAAAATGGATTTGAAATATTTTGCTTCTTGGGAAAAAATATATATATCTAGATAGAGTTTAATAACCAGTGTTTTTGAGATACGGGAAAGATATTTTCAGTATCTCAAAAACACTTGTTATTAAACTATATATTACATAATTTAAAATGATTTTTTATTAATATTTCTAATAATTCACGCCTTTTTACACCAGTTTGCACGAGACCGCCAAGACGACGTTACGTCATACAAAGACGACGTTACGTCTAGAATCGAAGCTCTTCGTTAATTTCCGTAATCATTATTCCCTAGTGGCGGAATCTGACGACGACGTCCGTAAAACAATCGGAACGTCATTTGGCGGTCCCCACCACTGACGGAAAGGGCCGAGTAATGTTCCGTACTGGGAAATATCTCACACTGGGAGATATTTCCCAGTAGAGCAAACCAGTAGATATAGCTTTTCTATTCCCAGTTTTTCCTATACAAATCACAGACAAATATGTAATATAAACTGTTTGTACACATTAAAAGAATAATACAAGATCAGTATTAAAAAAACATAAATTCATGATGGATGTTCATCGCTATGAAGCGAACGTACATAGAAATACATTTTAAGCAAATTATTAATTCAGTAACTAACTACACAGTTTATAAATTAAGTAAGAAATACATAAATGCCCATACGTTCTCCGTCCGAATTTCAGGACCTTAAACTGTAACACTGACCTAGAACACGTGATTGAATATTGGGGATCAAGTTTGATCCCATCATCTCCAATAAAGGCGTAATGAATCAGATACGACACGGACGGACAAACGAAATACAAACTACAAAATCCATAGTAGACGTGTCCACTTGTCTACATATTTGTATGATACAGGAGAAGACAACTGGCACAAATGTGTTAGTATAACAGTGAATGTGTTAGTATAACAGTGAATGTTAATATGTACACCCATAGAAACATTATATTTTGTAACGTATTTATCATTGACAGTGAGTTATAGGCCCACTGACAGTGACTTATAGGCCCATTGACAGTGACTTATAGGCCCATTGACAGTGACATATAGACCCATTGACAGTGACTTATAGGTCCATTGACAGTGACTTATAGGCCCATTGACAGTGACTTATAGGTCCATTGACAGTGACTTATAGGTCCATTGACAGTGACTTATAGGTCCATTGACAGTGACTTATAGGCCCATTGACAGTGACTTATAGGTCCATTGACAGTGACTTATAGGTCCATTGACAGTGAGTTATAGGCCCACTGACAGTGACTTATAGGCCCATTGACAGTGACTTATAGGTCCATTGACAGTGACATATAGACCCATTGACAGTGACTTATAGGTCCATTGACAGTGACTTATAGGCCCATTGACAGTGACTTATAGGTCCATTGACAGTGACTTATAGGTCCATTGACAGTGACTTATAGGACCATTGACAGTGACATATAGACCCATTGACAGTGACTTATAGGCCCATTGACAGTGACATATAGACCCATTGACAGTGACTTATAGGTCCATTGACAGTGACTTATAGGCCCATTGACAGTGACTTATAGGTCCATTGACAGTGACTTATAGGTCCATTGACAGTGACTTATAGGACCATTGACAGTGACATATAGACCCATTGACAGTGACTTATAGGTCCATTGACAGTGACTTATAGGTCCATTGACAGTGACTTATATGCCCATTGACAGTGACTTATAGTCCCATTGACAGTGACTTATAGGCCCATTGACAGTGACTTATAGGTCCATTGACAGTGACATATAGACCCATTGACAGTGACTTATAGGTCCATTGACAGTGACTTATAGGTCCATTGACAGTGACATATAGACCCATTGACAGTGACTTATAGGTCCATTGACAGTGACATATAGACCCATTGACAGTGACTTATAGGCCTACTGACAGTGACTTATAGGTCCATTGACAGTGACATATAGACCCATTGACAGTGACTTATAGGTCCATTGACAGTGACTTATAGGTCCATTGACAGTGACATATAGACCCATTGACAGTGACTTATAGGTCCATTGACAGTGACTTATAGGCCCATTGACAGTGACATATAGACCCATTGACAGTGACTTATAGGTCCATTGACAGTGACTTATAGGTCCATTGACAGTGACATATAGACCCATTGACAGTGACTTATAGGTCCATTGACAGTGACATATAGACCCATTGACAGTGACTTATAGGTCCATTGACAGTGACTTATAGGTCCATTGACAGTGACATATAGACCCATTGACAGTGACTTATAGGTCCATTGACAGTGACATATAGACCCATTGACAGTGACTTATAGGCCTACTGACATTGACTTATAGGCCCATTGACAATGACTAATAGGCCCATTGACAATGACTAATAGGCCCATTGACATTGATTTATAGGCCCATTGAAAGTGACTTATAGGCCCACTGAAAGTGACTTATAGGCCAAATGACAGTAACTTATAGGTCCATTGCCAGTGACTTATAGGTCCATTGACAGTGACTTATAGGTCCACTGACAGTGACTTATAGGACCATTGACAGTGACTTAAAGGACCATTGACAGTGACTTATAGGCCCCTAGACTTATAGACCCATTCACAGTGACTTATAGGCCACTGACAGTGACTTATAGGCCCACTGACAAAGAGTTATAGGCCCACTGACAGTAACTTATAGGCCAATTGACAGTGACATATAGGCACATTGACAGTGACTTACAGGCCCATTGACAGTGACTTATAGGCCCACTGACAGTGACTTATAGGCCCAATGACAGTAACTGATAGGCACATTGACAGTGACTTATAGGCCCATTGACTTATAGGCCCATTGACAGTGACTTATAGGCCCACTGACAGAGACTTATAGGTCCATTGACAGTGACTTATAGGTCCACTGACAGTGACTTATATGCCCATTGACAGTGACTTATATGCCCACTGACAGTGACTTATAAGTCCATTGACAGTGACTTATAGGCCCATTGACAGTGACTTATAGGTCCATTGACAGTGACTTATAGGCCCATTGACAGTGACTTATATGCCCACTGACAGTGACTTATAGGTCCATTGACAGTGACTTATAGGCCCATTGACAGTGACTTATAGGCCCATTGACAGTGACTTATAGGTCCATTGACAGTGACTTATAGGCCCATTGACAGTGACTGAAAGGACCATTGACTTATAGGCCCATTGACAGTGACTTATAGGACCATTGACAGTGACTTATAGGTCCACTGACAGTGACTTATATGCCCACTGACAGTGACTTATAGGCCCATTGACAGTGACTTATAGGACCATTGACAGTGACTTATAGGTCCACTGACAGTGACTTATAGGTCCATTGACAGTGACTTATAGACCCATTGACAGTGACTTATATGCCCACTGACAGTGACTTATAGGTCCATTGACAGTGACTTATAGGTCCATAGACAGTGACTGAAAGGACCATTGACAGTGACTTATAGGTCCATTGACAGTGACTTATAGGCCCATTGACAGTGACTTATAGGTCCATAGACAGTGACTGAAAGGACCATTGACAGTGACTTATAGGCTCATTGACAATGACTAATAGGCCCATTGACAGTGACTTATAGGCTCATTGACAATGACTTATAGGACCATTGGGCCGGGGCTTCTCTTTCATTTGATGTATGTACTTGTTTGTCCCTTTATGCAGATGTCACTGTAATAAACGATTTACTTACTTACTTATAAACAACAAAGAGGCAAAACACATACAATAACAACCGACCCGATGGACCAATATGTCACTTTATGCAGATGTCACTGTAATAAACGATTTACTTACTTACTTATAAACAACAAAGAGGCAGAACACGTACAATAACACCCGACCCGATGGACCAGTATGTCACTTTTAAAGCATCTATAGTAGAAGCATAATATACACATATACTATATATATATAGATTTAGGTTGATTTGGGTAAGGATTTGAGTAGATTTTGGAAGATTAGGGTATTTCGTGCCACCGTAATAAAGACCTCAACTATACTTGTTGTTTTTTTTTACGGAATTTACACGCGCATATTAAATAACACGTACTTTGTGCCGTCCGAAGTGATGGCCATAATCAAGAAGTAATTATTTTTGGAATGGATACCATGATATACACCTACACTATTGTACCATTATATACACCCTTACATACACCTACACTATTGTACCATTTTATACACCCTTACATACACCTACACTATTGTACCAATATATACACCCTTACATACACCTACACTATTGTACGATTATATACACCCTTACATACACCTACACTATTGTACCATTATATACACCCTTACATACACCTACACTATTGTACCAATATATACACCCTTACATACACCTACACTATTGTACCATTATATACACCCTTACAAACACCTACACTATTGTACCATTATATACACCCTTACATACACCTACACTATTGTACCATTATATACACCCTTACATACACCTACACTATTGTACCATTATATACACCCGTACATACACCTACACTATTGTACCATTATATACACCCTTACATACACCTACACTATTGTACCATTATATACACCCTTACATACACCTACACTATTGTACCATTATATACACCCTTACATACACCTACACTATTGTACCATTATATACACCCGTACATACACCTACACTATTGTACCATTATATACACCCTTACATACACCTACACTATTGTACCATTATATACACCCTTACATACACCTACACTATTGTACCATTATATACACCCGTACATACACCTACACTATTGTACCATTATATACACCCGTACATACACCTACACTATTGTACCATTATATACACCCTTACATACACCTACACTATTGTACCATTATATACACCCGTACATACACCTACACTATTGTACCATTATATACACCCTTACATACACCTACACTATTGTACCATTATATACACCCGTACATACACCTACACTATTGTATCATTATATACACCCGTACATACACCTACACTATTGTACCATTATATACACCCTTACATACACCTACACTATTGTACCATTATATACACCCGTACATACACCTACACTATTGTACCATTATATACACCCTTACATACACCTACACTATTGTACCATTATATACACCCGTACATACACCTACACTATTGTACCATTATATACACCCTTACATACACCTACACTATTGTACCATTATATACACCTATACTATTGTACCATTATATACATCAACACTAAGCATAAACACTCATTCCATAAATCATTGACTGAAGCAATGGAAAAACCGGAACAGCATGAAAACGACCAATTCGATCCAGTCACGACTATAGGAAAACAAACACTTCCATTTGCACAACATGTTGAACGTCAGTTAGTAACAGTTATACAGGTTAACGTTCCCTAACTAAAGGATCATGACATTTACATTTTTTTTCGAACCGCGTAAATTAAAGAAATATGACAACAAAAAAAAAGACAAAAAAAAAGGACTAATGCTATACTGCTTCATTTCTGTAGCTAGATATTTCCGAATGATATCGACACTGCTATTAAGCTTTTGAACAAAAACATTGTAAATAGCGTTAGTATCAAATAATAGGCAAAAGTATACACGTTACAGCGTTAGTGCAAAATAATAGGTAAAATATACAAATAATAGGTAAAATATACAAATAATAGGTAACATACACAAATAATAGCGCACGTTTTTCTTTATGAAGACCTCGCATACTTTCACACTGTACACACGTTTATGATTTCCAAATTTCCAAATTTCCCCTTTCATACCCTTCTTTTGTAATAGTTTTTTTCATTCTGAAATATATAGGTTAATATATGTTCACGCAATAGGAGAAGATGTTGGCTTGTCTACAACTTAAATGTTACCAGAAACGACGGGTATGCTTGTTTATCATGTGATATTACGAAATAAGTTGGGTTTGTGGCGTTATCGGTTGTTGAATCCTTTGATTCAGTAAGACTATCAGATTGATTACAACCACAACAGCCCGTTACAACAGTAGCAAGGAATATGAACCGTTGTCCGTCGTCATTAGGTGGACAGCTACCTCCGGCGCAATGGATCCTCGACGCGCCGCCTACGATCGTGGAAGCTGACACGGCAAAATAAACGCCCATGGTTCCTATAGAGAAAAAAATGTACAAATTAGTAAACATGGTTTCTTTCGATTAAAATAGGATTAAACATGGTTCATATCGAGAATACACACGTACAGTATAAGTAATTCTAGAAAACAGAAAATTAATAGGAATGTATGGATGCAGTTATACAGACTAATATATTACATGTAGCCTAAAATGCAACATGGTTCATATCGGGAATACACACGTACAGTATAAGTAATTCAAGACAACAGAAAATTAATAGGAATGTATGGATGCAGTTATTCAGACTAATTTATTACATGTAGCCTAATATGCAACATGGTTCATATCGGGAATACACACGTACAGTATAAGTAATTCAAGACAACAGAAAATTAATAGGAATGTATGGATGCAGTTATACAGACTAATCATAAAAATCAGGCTACAAAGTTTACAAGGTTATATATTTGTATGTTACTACAATTAGTGATATTCGTGGCAACAAAAACATTGAATTTTGATAATTTACACTTAGATGTTTTGAACTTTAATCAGCAACACCGTAATTTAGCGGAATGCAGCAATCACGTAAATATCATATCGGGGGAGAGCAGCAATTGCGTAAACATTATATCAGGGGAGAGCAGCAATTACATATACATTATATCAGGGGAGAGCAGCAATTACATAAACATCATATCAAGGGAGAGCAGCAATTACATAAACATCATATCAGGGAAGAGCAGCAATCACGTAAACATCATATCAGGGGAGAGCAGCAATTACGAATACATTATATCAGGGGAGAGCAGCAATTACGTAAACATCATATCAGGGGAGTGCAGCAATTAAATAAACATCATATCAGGGGAGAGCAGCAATTACGTAAACATCATATCAGGGGAGAGCAGCAACTACATAAACATCATATCAGGGGAGAGCAGCAATTACATATACATTATATCAGGGGAGAGCAGCAATTGCATAAACATCATATCAAGGGAGAGCAGCAATTACATAATCATCATATCAGGGGAGAGCAGCAACCACGTAAACATCATATCAGGTGAGAGCAGCAATTACGAATACATTATATCAGGGGAGAGCAGCAATTACGTAAACCTCATATCAGGGGAGAGCAGCAATAACATATACATTATATAGGGGAGAGCAGCAATTACATATACATTATATCAGGGGAGAGCAGCAATTACGTAAACATGATATCAGGGGAGAGCAGCAATTACATATACATTATATCAGGGGAAAGCAGCAATTACATAAACATCATATCAGGGCAGAGCAGCAATCACGTAAACATCATTTCAGGGGAGTGCAGCATAAACTTACACAATATATCAGGGGAGAGCAGCAATAACATATACATTATATCAGGGGAGAGCAGCAATCACGTAAACATCATATCATGGGAGAGCAGCAATCACGTAAACATCATATCAGGGGAGAGCAGCAATTACATATATATCATATCAGGGCAGAGCAGCAATCACATAAACATCATATCAGGGGAGAGCAGCAATTACATATATATCATATCAGGGCAGAGCAGCAATCACATAAACATCATATCAGGGGAGAGCAGCAAGTACATATACATTATATCAGGGGAGAGCAGGGGAGAGCAGCAAGTACATATACATTATATCAGGGGAGAGCAGCAATTACATATACATTATATACGCGGTGTTCAGCAATTACATCTACATTATACTAGCAGTGTTCAGCAATTACATCTACATTTTACCAGTGGTGTTCAGCAATTACAAGTTCATTATATCAGCGGTGTTCAGCAATAACATACACGTTATACCAGCTTTATTCAGCAATTACATGAACATTATATCAACGGTGTTCAGCAATAACATACACATTATAACAGCGGTATTCAAACATTCTATCAACGGTATTCAGCAATTACATATACATTAAACCACCAGCGGTTTTCAGCAATTACATAAACATTATACCAGCAGTGTTCAGCAATTACATAAACATTATACCAGCGGTGTTGCGGTGTTCAGCAATTACACAAACATTATACCGGCGGTGAACTGCAATTACATAAACATTATACTAGCGGTGTTCAGCAATTACATAAACATTATACCAGTGGTGTTCAGCAATTACATAAACTTACTGCAAAGAATATTTGCGGGTGTCATTGGTCAATGCGCCTTTGACATGAGACCATATTTCCGTCGCGCGACGTAAACATTTGACGATTTCGCCATGAGTGCCTCATACCATCAATACACACAAATATCTGGAAACCGTCGACTGTTTATTTCTTAACGCTTTTCTGCTTTTTACGTTGTGGGTAAAAGTCCAACATAACAGTAAGTAATGTTATTTACTGTTTTAAAGATAGTTTTAATTAAAAAATCCGCCAAATGCGGCGACGTTTATAGTTGACGACGTCAAGAACGTAAACATTTAAACCTGTCAAATGTTAGGAATGAAATAGACGCACGTTACGGGGAATTGACTGATTAAGAAAGAACCGTGTTTAAGGTTTTGATTTTTAATTTAAGAAGTCATAACTTTGAAGTATGTTAATTTGTTATTTGGCTTCTTGACAGGTGAGATGGGCTACCATTCTTTAACAGGTGAGATGCGCTACCATTTATTGACAGGTGAGATGGGCTACGGTTCCTTTACAGGTGATATGGGCTACCATTCCTTGCCTGGAAAGTATATTCGACCTCGCCTGACTGCTCGGGTGAATATAATTTACAGGCAGAGAATGTGAGCCCATGTCCTCTCTCAGGAATCCAAATAACTAATAATATCAGAAGAGGGCTGGAATCACAAACAAGAGCTGTCAGAGGACAGCAGCGCAGCTCGACTATTCGAATTTTCAGAGAACAAGAAATGATACACCCGGCATATCATCAGAAAAAATAGCGAAAACAAAGGGGCGAGCTGGATGTGTCAAGAAGGAAAACATTGGAATTTTCATTAAATCAAGGGCCTCAATTTTTCTATGATGACACGGAGGTAATTTGATAATAACCCTTTCAAAGGATACATAAAGCAAATTTTATAAGTTGAACATTTAAAGAAAATATGTTAAAAGTATATATAAATGCATTTGACCTTTGGCCCGTTTGTGACCTTGACCTTTCATCCATGATCTTGAACTCCATAGATACGATCATCGTCCCATTTATAATAAGTTTGATGATAATTGGATAAAAAATGTTGAAGTTATTTACATGTTAAGAAATACGGACGTAAACATTAACCTGATGCTAAGAGCCTATCAACACATAAAGGCAATTTGTGACCATGAACGTTGACCTATAGACCCCATAAGATCCTTTGAACAGTCGAACTAAAAATATCAAATTATTTGTAAAGTTTGACCCAGGAGCTAGGTCCACAAAGGTGGAGAAGAAGCCTAGGGTCAACCCTGATTGGATGGTTGTATCCGTCTGTTAATGCCCAGTAAGTGTATATAGTGTTATAGGGTAGGGATCTCAACGGTTTACCCAGCTATGTTACCAGGGGTGGGGAAGGAGACCGGGGTCTATTCTGGTTGGATGGTTGTATCCGTCTGTTCATGCCCAGTAAGTGTATATATGGTTATAGGGTAGGGATCTTAACGGTTTGCAAATTATGACCCAGAGGCTATGTCCCCAGGGTTGGGGAAGGAGATCGGGATCTATGCTGATTGTATCCGTCTGTTCATGCCCAGTAAGTGTATATATAGATATAGGGTGGGATCTCAATGGTTTCCAAGTTATGACCGAGGGGCTATGTCCGCAGGGGCGGAGAAGGAGACAGGGGTCTATGCTGGTTGGGTGGTTATATCCGTCTGTTCATGTCCAGTAAGTGTATAGTAAGTGTATATACGGTTATAGGGTGGGGATGGCAATGGTTTCCAAGTTATGACCGAGGGGCTATGTCCCCAGGGGTGGGGAAGCAACCCGGTGTCTATGCTGATTGGATGGTTGTATCAGGGGCGGTTGCAATTCTGACCCCAGCAGGGTCACCAGTTGAGCAAACTTGGCAGAGGACTACTAGACGATGCTACATACAAAATATCTAAGCTGCAGCCCTTTTTGTTTCGGAGAAGAAGAATTTGAAGTGATTTTCGTATATACTGCTATGTAAAAATGACATTTTTTACCAATTCAGGGGCCATCATTTTGTTAAAATGAAAGGAAGAGTCATGGGGATTGTTTGATAAGGTGCAGAATTTGATGGGAAATATTGGTATAAAGTTTTAATGCAATACATGTAGCTTGAGAAGTTAAGAAGTTAAAAATATATTGAACACAAACTTTAAGGTAAAGACATGACAATCAAAGGATCATAACTTTGTCAAAGTGCAAGGAAGAGTTATGGGGATTGTTGGTGCAGAATTTGATGGGAAACATTAGTATACACTTCAGTAGTATTGAAGTTATTATCTATTGCACAAAAACTTTAAGATGAAGCTGGTGACGCCGACGCCAACGCCAACGCCAACGCCAACGCCGAAGCCGACGCTGTGATGAGTAGGATAGCTCTCACTATTCTTCGAATAGTCGAGCTAAAATCGGTGTCCATCAAACATACACATTATGTCAGCTGAGCGCTGTAATAAAACATTACCTGAAATTTGATTTCTGCTGAAGCCTGTTTCCGAAATAGTAAGCACTGCTTGACCGTTTGAACCATACCAGAGTTCACGAAATTTGCTTTCTTTGTCACTGTGCATTTGGCGTTGCTTTCCGATGTATTGTATATACAATATTGGATTCTGAATCCTTTTGATCTAAAACATAGAAATGTATTTCTAAAATCGGCTTGTCTTGAGATTTGACAATTTGATGTCTCAGTATTTTTGTATGTTTTTTGCTGTCTCTGTATGTCGTCTTGTTTCTATAAGTGGTCTCTTTATGTCATCTTTGTACGAGGGACGTTCAAATAATACATGGACATTTTTAATAAATATTTATAAATCATGTAAGTTAAATTATATAGCAATAAAGGTTTACATTTTCACTTTCATATCATTATATATTATAAAAGTACATGTATTTGAAACAGATTTCAAGAAATACGAGTTTTTACAACCTCACTGTGGCCGCCGCGGAGCATTTGTGTACTATGGCGTCGCCGTGAAAAGCAACAACAACCTAACGTTATAAATGATGAAAAATGCTAGAAATCATGTTCTGTAAGTATTTTACAGATTCGGAAAGATATCATACGAATTCGATCGAGATTAGCATAAATATTCAAAATATTTAGAAAACAAAAAGCATAGTCATTTCAAAAGACATGTTTATTGAACATATATCACTATTCTTAATTTATTAACATATATGTTTTGAAGGAAATATATAAGATTTTTAAAATCATTTTTGTATTAAACTTTTTGTTTTATTAAAAGTTCCTATTCTTTTAATATTTTATTAACATGTTAGTGTTCCGTGATTTTTTCCGACGTCGTCAATTTCAACTTAAAAGCGAGGACGTGTTCGTCTACTTTTTTATATTTATTATAGTTCTCATATTTATCATATTCCCGAATGAAGTTATGAAATACAGACGTCACATTTTGGACTGCTCCGTAGATGGGTTTATCAACCCATTATATCAGTCATTGCAACGTAAGAATACATGGTATCGATTGTTTGTTTAAATCATCTGATTTCTTTTGAATTGGATTATAACATATATGAATCTTAAACGTTTACGTCAATAAATGAGTTCGATATCGAATAAGTTCACAACAGCCCTCGTATGTTGTCTTGTTTCTGTAGGTTGTCTTTGTATGTCGTCTTTGCATGTTGTCTTGTTTCTGTATGTTTTCTCTGTATGTCATCGTTGTATGTTGTCTTGTTTCTGTATGTCGTCTGTGTATGTCGCCTTGTTTCTATAAGTTGTCTCTGTATGTCGTCTTTGAATGTCGTCTTGTTTCTGTAGCTTGTCTCTGTACGTTGTCTTGTTTCTGTATGTTGTCGCTGTATGTCTTCTTTGTATATGTTATTCTTAAGTTGTCACTGTCTGTCGTTTGTTTATATTGTCCTGTCTATGCATTTGTATGCTGTCTCTGTATGTTGCCATCGTTTATTTTCTTTGTATGTCGTCTTTGCTGTCTCACGTGGTCACTGTCTTTTCTCTGCATGCTGTTTTGTCTCGGTATTTGTGCGATATATGTTGTCTCTGTATGTTGTTTTTATGTTGTCTCAGCATGCTGTATCTGCTTTTTTATGTGTTGTATTTGCATGGTATCTTTAAATGTTGTCACATTACATTTGTGTGTTGTATTGTATCTCTGTATGTTGTGTGGTACATATGTATGTTGTATGGTACATATGTGCTGTGTGGTACAAATGTATGTTGTATGGCACATATGTATGTTGTATGGTACATATTTATGCTGTATGGTACACATGTATATTCTATTGTACATAATGTATGCTGTATGGCACATATGTATGTTGTATGGCACATATGTATGATGTATTGTACAAATATATGTTGTATTGCACATATATATCATGTATGGTATGCATTTATGTTGTATTGTATCTCTGTATACTGTATGATACATATGAATGTTAAATGGTACATATGTATGTTTTACGATACATACGTATGTTGTATCGTACATATGTGTCTTTTATGGTACATATTTATGTTGTATGGTACATGTGCTGTCTCTGTATGTTGCCTCTATGTTGTCTCATTATGTTTTCTTTGTGATTTGTCTCTGTATCCTGTATATGTTTGGTGTATATGTATGTGTTCTCAGTATGTTACCCTGTATGCTGTGTCTATGTGTTGTCTATACCTATGTGTTTTCGTTTTTTCGTTTTTGTAAGTTGTATCTGTATGTTGCTTTTGTATGTCCTTTTCTCATCTTGTTATCGCTGTATCTTCGATGTTGTCTTTTATGTGTATGCATGATATATGTGTCTGTTGTCTGTATATGTTGTAGTTTTTCTATTTATGTTGTCTTTGTACGTTGTCCTGTATGCTATATGTTGTCATTGAAAGTTATTTGTTTGTGTACGTGTCTTCGTTCTTTGTTTCTCTGTTGTTTGTCTCTGTATGTCGTCCCTGTAAGTTTTCTCTGTATAGTATATGGTTTCTCCCCCGAATGTCGTCTATGAATGTTGCCTTTGTATATTGCCTCCATCCGAATGTATGTATATTGCCCCTCTCCCCGAATGTCGTCTATGTATGTTGTCTTTGTATATTGTCTCTGCTTTTGTGTCTCTATATGGTCTGTTTTCTGAGTTTGTTTTCCCTGTTACATATATCTTTTGTAATATATTCAAAAAGTAACTGTTGAGATTGAACAGTCAAAATGCCTGAAATCTTACAAACACGCACAGTTTTCAATGATGAACATAATTTCAGTACTGTAAAATAACATATGTATAAACTGCTTTGACACGCACGCAGGCAGGCAGGCACGCACAGACACACACCACAGTTTGTCTAGCACCACTTGACAGGGTTGATTTACCATTCACTGAGTTATTATGTTGTAGTATAGGACTAGTCCCATTTCTATGTACAAACTATGAAACAATGTTGCTATTGAAAACATGCACCTACCGTTAAAATGTTTGTAGCAGATAATCCGGTCTCTGTCAGAAACCTGGTAGACACTTTCACAAACTCTGGATCAGCTCGCAGCAGTAAGTCCGACTTTGCTTCGTCATTAAGAGTCATTGCAGACCAGTTTCGTGGCAATGCAACTGTCAGAAAGATAAATAATGAATAAACTAAGGTGTTTTCACTTTTTGATAACACACCTGCGGCAGATATACCATAAAGTCATCGTTTAAACTGTATTTATCGGACCGAGTTTAGTGTTGCCGCATTACCTGATTAGGTTAGTCGCGAGAGCTACACAGTTTAAAAAAACACTATCCACATTAATCACTGTGACAGGCGTAGTGATACAGCCCAAGTGCTGTTATAGATGGGTACAGAGGGGTAAACATTATGATATAATCCAAGTGTGATATTATAGCTGGGTACAGAGGGATAAACACTACCCATATTAATCACTGTGACAGGTCTAGTTGTATAGTAAGTACTTAAACGGGGATCACTTGAAAAAGAAACAAAAACGAACACAAAGAAGAGAGAAAAGCAGCGGACTCGGTTTTTATTACGTCTGTTCATGAGAGGATACATAAGGTACAAACGCTCTCACACCCTCTAGCATCAGCCCCATTGATTGGGATCGACGCTCCATAAGAACCAGTACTGGTTAGAAACATGAGAAAAATGTTTATAACGAAATCACAGCACCCAAACGCAATGGCACCGTAGATTCGCAATGCACCACCAACAAAGACCAAATTAACTATACAAGGAAAAGGGCAGCACACAACACAAAAGGTGGTGAAGACAGGGTACAGACTTGGAACGATCATTAGGCAATATAGCCCACTGGTATTGTATTTCTCCAGCAGGCCTTTCGTTGCGGCGAATAGAACTTTGAGAAAGATCTACGCAGTTTATGATAACGAAAACCTTTAACTTTATTTCAATAATTGAAACCCTTAGCATCGTTACATGCCCTAGCAAAACCAATTAGCCTAACCCTGGGAGATATTAACCCCGTATGATATAGCACGAGGTACGTCCCCATCTAAATGTGGATAGTTAACGATGTTAAATTAAAGACATCTCTCTTATCATAGATTTTAGTAAGTATGTAATCATTTGAAATCGAGAGATAAAGATGGAAGAATGCTGCTATGGTATGGTATCCGAACCGTTGGCTTTATTCCACGTGAGTTCTGGTGGATAAATATGAGTGACCATAAGAGCAAATAACGGATTATCAATATTGAACATGCCATCCAGATACCAAGATTAAACGCATCAATAATGTCTCTCTCTGGCTAGCAGGTGACAAATTCAACATAACATAACAGTATAAAAACAAATCTGCGCCAAGTACCCATAGGAGTACGAAGAGTCCACATGTTATACTTATCCTTAGGCCCGTTTGTAAAGAAGCCCTGACATTATTAGAATTAATGATTGATAATGATATGTGGTAGTTATGTGGTGGAGTGGTGTATATCGGTGGAACAGTTGCAGGTACTTATAGTAGAGGCATGGGAATGCTTACATCGTAATTAATCAATGACTTCTCCGGAGATTTTGATCGACCAAAACAGATTGATTCCCGAATTTTCAAACACATTTTCTCAATATTTTACAACACGTTCTTTAATCGCGAGAAGGCAGGAGGTCAACAGTTTTGACACATGTGTAGTGGTACATGAACTAGAATGTGCTTTGTGTGGATTTTTGTGAAGTTTTGGAATCCAGTACATAGTGGGGAGCTTGTTCTGCTTATTATTTACAGAAACCTTCATAGTCTCTAACAAGGAGACATCCTGGGAAACTATATTCTTCTCCAGCAATGGTATGGCTACATAAGCAGAAGTGCTCGCTAAGCTCTGTATTAAACGTACTGATATAGTGCAGCCGTCAGATATCATTGTTGGAGGCTTTGTCTGCAGGAACTAGAACACATTTAGTATGAAGATACTGGATTCCCTTCATCACAAGTTGTGTGCTGGCCGCCGTGGAAGTAGAGAGAACATTTACTCATACAATTGTATCCGTAGTTCGATAATTTCAAAAATTGTTTTCATCCAGGCAGTACGTGCATTTTTATATGTGCTTTCGCGTTTACACCACTTAGTATAACGCTATTTTAATGAGTCCGCAATTTCATTGCAACATACCGATGGAAGACGATACTTAGGACCATTGGCATTAAGCTGAAATCGAGGTGTCGTTTTACAGCTGCTACACAACACGAAACACGTGATAGTGTGCATGTCAGTACAAACACATGCTAGTGTGCATATAAATACAAACTGAAAAAGCGATCGGTTAGACGCAACGAACAACCATCAGACGACGTTCAGACAGGGACAAACGGCGTTCACAATAGTTCGCGTGAGCTCTGCTCAGATGAGTAAAACATGTTAGATTAAATAAGGTTAGAATAATTCACTTTGGTTAAAATTTAGTATGCACATATTTACAAAATCAACCAAGTATTATAATGGCAATGAAATACATGTGCACTTATTCTAATGAATGGTTCGGATAAACTGCGTGCGTTTAATACTGTTTAGGAATACATTGCATAAAGCTGAACGTTCTAACCGTACCTGATGACATGTTTTGTGCTATCAACATGTCTCTCTCAATGAAGTGTAAGTAATTGTCGATTTCTCTTACTGCATCTTCAACGGCTTTCCTATACCCTTCCAGCTGAATGGAACCTTCGCTGTTGGATATCTGTGCGATGACTCTCCGATTATTCGCCATCTTCATACATTTACTTATCTGTAATCGAATAATAGTATAAATAATAGCAACATCACCCGTACCTCACTGTCGGTCCACCTGAAGCCGTGACACTAGTAGCAACATATCCAGTACTTCAATACTAGCAGTGGCCTCCGTGGTCGAGGGGCTAACGACGTTGTGTTGTACCCTTCTCGCCTCTCACTGCTGCGGTTTCGAATCCCACTCAGACCTCAACCCGGGGCTAGAGGGCGTGAGCGGTAGCTAGCATATTTCACTACCGCTCATGAACAGTCTCAATCAAACCGAGACTGCAATATTTCGTATGTGTCGTTTTCGGCCGTTTCCAAAGGTCCATTATCATACTCCTTTTTGTAAGATTTATACGTATGACGGGAGATATGCAGTATTGGTTCTAAGCAGGAAAGATGGGGTGGTCGGCCTCTACCGCAAAACAAATTTGTAACCTCCTATTACTACCAACATCCCCAGTGTTTTACGACTGTACCATGTGAATATTTCTTTCTCAAGCAAATGTAAAATAGTTTTTTCAAGATAACTAAATTCACACTGCTGATTAGTTTCAGTCATTTAGTTAAAAATAAATACTCTTAACTTAAACAATGTCGAAGATAGTTAAACATAAATACTCTTAACTTAAACAATGTCGAAGATTTTCTTTTGAGATTTTAATTAAAATATGTTTTTATTTATACAAATATGACGTTAGTCTTAAATATTATTTACAACATGTTGAATAAAGTTTTCTTGTTTCCATTTTGATATATGTACTCATAATATTGAGTATTTTGTGTTTAACAACACTATATTCGAAGAAAGGTAAACGATCCCCATTTTAAACACACGTGAAATACACGTGACATACCTACCTCATTCTCGCTTAGTTTCTCTAGCACTCCATTTGAAGTGTGTAACACGCGTTTGATATACAGATTGTCCAACGCTGTCTTCACCTTACACGCATGGTAGTCCGAGTCGGTATATATGTGAAAAGTGACACTCGCTTTTTGTTTCTCTTCGTCCTTAATACCTTTGCGTGGTAACATACCTGAAAAGAGACATTTGGTCAAATTCATTGCCAGAAAAATAGCCATATCAGACAAACATTAATATAACGTCTTCTGCGGCTGTGACGAACCTTATTATAACATCGTCTGCAACTGTGACGGACATCATTATGATGTCGTCTTTGGCATTGACGGACATCATTATAATGTCGACGGTCATTATTATAATGTCGCCTGTGGCTGTGATGAACATTATTATGAAGTCGTCTGTGTCTTGTGAAGAACAACCCAAACAAAAATATTTTGTATCGGATCGCACTAAAATCACCTTAGGATCATAGTGAACTTATGGAAAGGCGATTGTTAGAGCGATTTGATAACGATTCGTTTAACGGATCGCAATAGGATCATTTTCAAACATGATTTTTTTCTAAGATAATGATCCAAAAGCGATCCATTAACTTCGAGAGCAATTATATTGTGATCCTACAGTGATCTGTTAACATTGCTAGTTTTATGTGATCCAACAGTGATCCGTTAAATTTGCATGGACATATATAGAGATCCTACAATGATTTGTTGACACTGCCTTTTTATACAATGATCCTACAGTGAGTTGTTAACTTGTGTGAGTCGCAAAGCAATCGATTACACTGACATGCGAACTTAATCGATTTTTCACTTGTAATGACATGCAATGAATTTTAGCATCGTTTCAGAGAAATAGTTATTTTTCGAGTTTAATTTTTGGAACGAAACAATTGCATTAAAATATTTTGTCCTATTATTATGCGAACATGAAATTAATAAACATGTGTTTGGTTATAATTATCCTTTAAATGCATTTCAAAGCAAAATTACTGATTACTGTTTGTTTCTGTGAAAATATAAAAGGTCAAAGTAAAATTTCCTAAATTAAAATAAAGAAGTTATGTATCTTTTCTTTTTACAAATATTTTACAACACTATACTATGCAAATTAATACAACAAGTCAACCGGTCAATCTGTTTGTAGTTATTTCATGTCTGTCGTGTTTGAAAATGTAAATGCTCCCATTACTATTGCGATCCCATTGCGATCTGTTAAACGGATCGTTAATTACAAATCGCTTTCCATGAGTTCACTATGATCCTAAGGCGATTTTAGTGCGATGCAATACACCAATCACACTAAGTTTATGACGCCCATATGCACACCCTGGACACATGTGATAATGTCTTCATGATGCGAGCTGTGTTAAAGTTAGTCATGAGACTTTCAGTAGCCAATGAAATCGATATTACCGATGAGACGCCTCAAACATTACTTCTCGATTCAAATGCAGTGTGTGAATACAGAAATATCTGGAATATTTAGTTGGTATTTAGTTGGAGCAACAACAAGTTATTATGAGATATATATATATATTATATAACATGGATAAACCTTTATCTCTTGTAGTTTCAGAGAAGATTTTTGAAGTTCATCCCTATTAACTCTATGTAAAACTGATCCAGCAAAAGAAAACATTTAAAAAAAAAAAAAAAAAAAAAAAAAATATATATATAATAAAGGGAGAGAATATATATATACACTGACCAAAATTACTAAGTATCAACTTTTGAATCTTGAATAATTTTCTTATTTTAAATATATTTTAGAATAGATATATGATAAGTATTTTGTTTTGACCCATAGTTTGCAAAACATTTATTTTTTGTTTAAATTGTTACATCTTTTGAGAGTTACCCTCCCTTTAAATGAAAACATGAAATGTACTGATAAAACACATAACATGAGTCAAAGATCGATTACGGATATAAAGTTCTTAAAATTGATATGAAATAATAGAAAAAAACATAAAAAAATGCAATATGGGTAGTCTTAAATTATCTCCCTTTACATTGAATATTGTTTGAAATTCAAGTAACTGTAATTCAGCGTTAACATTAAATATTTCGAAAATTTCTTTATCAGACGCATTTGTAGTGGTAATGCTAGTAAAACATGATGTAAAAATAATTTTAACTGGCATATTTTAGAATTAGGAACATCGAAAGCTTCACTAATTCGAAGAACTTAATAAAATCCTATATACCCAGTTGTATAAGTGTAACTTATTTCTAAGAAAACACATTGACTTAAAAGTTTTAAAATATGTTCATGCAATCGGAGCAGAGGATATACACTCGTTATTTTGCAGTTTAACCATATTTCTAATCAAGCTCAAAATACACAAGACAATGAGAATATTATTGACATATTCTTAGGTTGATACTTAGCAATTTGGTTTAAACCCCCAGTGGCCTACTTTGCTACTGACCGTTCCAAGGCGGTAGCCCTATTGTCAACCATTTTGTGTTTGTGATGTCGTTTACTTTTATTATTATTTTTGCCTTCTTGTTTGTCTGTTTCCATGTTTGTTTCTGTGTTTTGTGGTTGACTGTCCTCCTTGAATGCTACTTTCCCTGTCCGATCTTTTTATATTTCTTAGTATATATATAAATAAAATAAAAAAATAAAATAAAAAAAAAATGAAAAAAAAAAACAACAAAAAAAAAAAAAAAAAAACATAAATAAATAAATGAAAAAAAATTCTGAAAAAAAAAAATAAACAAAAAAAAATTCTGAAAAAAAAAAAATGATTTAAATTTTTTTTTTCTGAAAAAATTGAACCCATCAGCCAAGGTTTGCTATGGAAAAAAAATAGTTTTAAAAAATAACAGCAATTTTTAGTGATTTTTTATAAGTTGTGTTACCATGGCAACCACATTTCTTATGCGAATCTACCCAAAAGGGGGAGGTGTATAACTGCACCATGAGACAAACATTCTGGCCAAGTTTGGCATTTGTAGTGCCAGCTGTTCTTGGGTATCACGAAGACAAGCGATTTTTAGAGATTTTTTACAAGTTTTGTTACCATGCCAACCACATTTCTTAAGAGAATCTACCCAAAATGGGAGGTGCACATCTAGACCATGAGACAAACATTCCTGCCGAGTTTTTTTTTTTTAGTGCCAGCTGTTCTCGAGTTATCGCGAAGATAAGCGATTTTTAGTGATTTTTTACAACTTATGTTACCCTGCTACCCAAAACTACACCATGAAACAAACATTTCTGCCGAGTTTCGATTTTGTAGTTCAAGCTGTTTTTGAGTTAGCGCGAAACAGGCAATTTTTAGTGTTTTTTTTACATGTTTTGTTTCCATGGCAACCACATTTCTTATGCGAATCTACCCAAAAGTGGAGGTGCACAACTACACCATGACACCAACATTCCTGTCAAGTTTCGAGTTTGTAGTGCCAGCTGATCTTGAGCAAAGACAATAAGATTATGGGCAGACCAACAGCCTGTGCAAAGCCATATGCCCCCACTTCGGGAAGGGGGGCATAATAATCTGCATATATGTTGTTAAGAATATTTAACAACCTCAAACAGGTACATTATAATTTAGGTCTAGAGTCTAAATTACATTGATTTAGTACGTAATGCATTAAATTAAATTACTTTAATACTTAAAAGTGAACAATGAATAGATCGACATACAATTACATGCAATGATATTCACTTTACTGGTTCAATAAAAAACAAAAAAACAAGTTACTTTGATAAATATTTGAGTGCGTTTCATTGTAAATAGTGAAATAACTTAGACTTCATTTCGAATAAATACTGATAAAGGTGATCCTTTGAGAGCAACAAACACAATTAAGAGAATAAAGCAGCAGACTCGGTTTTATTGAGTCTGTTCATGAGAAGTAATGAAAGTAGCAACACTTCTCACGCCCCCTAGCACCGGCTTAAGCGGTATTCTACTTCAAAGCCACCTAAATTGGGCTCGTTGGTTATGCTCGAACACAAACATGTGAACATTATTATAACGTCGTCTGCGGCTGTGACGAACATTATTATAACGTCGTCTGCGGCTGTGACGAACATTATTATAACGTCGTCTGCGGCTGTGACGAACATTATTATAACGTCGTCTGCGTCTGTAACGAACATTATTATAACGTTGTCTGCGGCTGTGACGAGCATTATTATAACTTCGTCTGTGGTTGTGATAAACATGTTCAACATAAAGATTATGACATAATATATATTATAACTTACCTTTCAATGTCCACGTTTTAGTCGCGATTCCCTCACTCTTCCTTATAAAGTCGTCTGCGGCTGTGACGAAAGTCTTCAACATTTCCGGTTGATAAATCACAATTCTTACAGTTTTAAGACAACGTTTGTAATCAGGTGACGTAGAATACCGATGAAACGCCTCAAACATTGCTCTTGCCACTCCATCTGGAGAACAGCCTTTTCCACCTTTTACAAAAGAAATAAATGCGTGAGGAAATGGTTCTTAACACATATGACATTACCCAAAACGTTTCGATATAACTCTTAAATATAGAAAATAATACTATAAAAACGTAGGCATACCCCGATTATTCTTTCAACGTATTGCAGGGTTAGGGGTCGACACAACTACACTTTTCTCTCTGCTTTTACAATGACCGGACATACTAGGAACGTAACGTTTATGCCAAGTATGTTAAAGAAAAGTCTGGTACGTTTATTCACAATGTCCCTTTTTATTAGGATGACCATATAGTAAACTTGAGATCTGGTGCGCCCTAGAGTCGGTTTAATCCCACAGTGGCCAATTTCACCACAGATCGTTCCAAGGCGGTACCCGTATTATCAGTAAGCTGTTACACATGATATTTTTAAATAAATTGTTTCTGCGTGTCATTCATGACAGCTGCATCTACTGTAACTATCAACGCCAATGTTATAGCAAACGAATGTGGATGGCATCTTGATCCTTTAGAGACCCTAACCCTAACCAAGTTCCAACTGGACATTACTCATTTAGAGAGCTTTACCAGCTTTTAACTGGACACTGATCATTTAGAGAGACTCTTTAAGGGTAACATTTAAAAACAAGGGTCCTTTTTTATTTATCGTCATATCTTAACTGTTGATATATCTTGATTTAATCTAACCATTTCCTATGGTTGTAAAAATAGATAGATGTACTACCAACTTACATTGCCTATTAATGCTGCCTTGTTGGTTAGAGAATAGTTCATGGCGGGTATTTCTTTATTTACACTGTCCCGTTTTATTGAGTTGACAGTAGGGTAAGTGTGAGGTTTGGTGAACCCGAGAACCTGGTTAAAACACCCCCAGTGGCCTTTTTTGCCACTGACCTTCCAAGGCGGTAGCCCTATTGTCAACTTGTTTGTGTTTGTGATGTCTTATTTAGCCTTTTATTCATCTTAAATTTGTTCTTTGTTTCTGTGTTTGTTTATGGTTGACTGTCGCCCTTGAATACTACTTTTCCTGTTCGATTTTTATATCTATATTTACCATCTTCTAGGGTAGGGAAAATATACGGATGTACTATGAATTTCCTATTTCCTAGGGCCCAACTTACTGTTTCCGAAGACGCGGGAAGGAAAGCGATGTTCTAATAACTAACCGTTTGTCGGGGAGGGGAAATAGATGGATAAACGTACCGTTTCCTAGGGCGGAGGAAATACTGCCAATTACCATTTGGTGAGGGAAATACTTGGATGTTATGCCAACTTACCTTTTTCTAGGGCGGGAAAAAGAGAAGGATGTTCTGCGAACTTGCCATTCCTGGAGCGGACAAAGTGACAGATCTAAATCCAACTTTTGGGCTTCCAGTGCGGGAAAGGTCATCTTACCATGTATATCTCAAGGCGGGAAAAGAGATTGTTGTACTGCTATACAACCGTTTACAATGGAAGGATGTGTTGGTTTGTATGGTGTTTTATGTCATTTTTAACACATGCAAGGTTATATGATGACGGTCGATGTTTTGTGATGAAGGCAGACCACACACTTTTCCTGTGTAGAACCAGTACTGAACACCTCCCGCAATCCGTAAGAATCGACACTTCCTCATTTACAATAAATACTGAAAAGGGGATCCCTTGGAAACAACAAATACTATACAAGAGATAAATGTAGCGGACTCTCACGCCCGCCTCCTAGCTCCGGCTTAAGAGATATTAAACTTTAAAGCCATAAAAAGTGTGATTGATGATCCCAAATGACCAGTAAGTATTAACACTACTGATTTGTAGTCGGAGCGACATTTTACGACCGGCACACATCACTAGACAAACGTTAGTGTGAATGTCAATACATACTGAAAAGGGGATCCTTTGGAAGCAACAAACACAAGAAAGAGATAAAAGTATCTGACCCTAACCCTAGCCCTGCAAGTCGATCCCCCAGTGGGATTGGAACCTGCAGCTGTGAGAGGGCAAACAGGTTTACAACGCAACGTCGGTAACTCCTAGACCATGGAGCCGGTGGAAGAAAAAATATGGATGTTATACCATAGGCGGTACTAAATATAACTAAAAGGAAGTGTTGTCAACTTACCGTTACCTAAAATGGGACAAATGATTTAAATATAATTTGTTAAGAATGATATAGAGTGTGAAGAAATGACTTTTTCTCAGGGCGGAAACAGCGACGGATGTTCGGCGATTTTGCCATACTTAGTAAGGGAAATTTCCAACTTACCATTACCTAGTAAGGGAAAATGGATGTATTTCCAACTAATCATTACTTAGTAAGGGAAACAGGATGGATGTATTTCAAACTAACCATTACCTAGTAAGGGAAATTAGTTGGGTGTAAGACCAATTTATTATTCTTAAGGGTGGGAATATATATGAATTTAAAATCATATTGCTAGTTTTTGGAAAAGAGATTGGTACCAACGGTATTATTGCACAGAATGGGGAAATATATGGATGCTAGCGCAATTACGCGGGAACAGATTAGTGTTAAGCTAACTGGGGCCTGATCGGTGCTGAACTTTGTATTATCTCTCATGAACAATAAAACCGAATCTTTTTCTTGTGTCCCTTGTTTGTGTGTGTTGCTTACAAGGGATTCCTCATGCATTGACATTCACACTAGCGTGTTTTAGTGTTGTGTGGCGGGTGTAAACAGGCGGCCCGACTGCAGAACAGTGTTATAACTTACTTGTCCTTTGATATCATCAACCATAATCTTTGTGGTTTTAAATACAAATACTTCTGACACTGGTGCTAGTGGGAGTGAGAGGTATTGCAAGTTATAATACCTCTCATGAAAATACTCAAAAAAATGAGTATATAAGGAGAAATTTGAAAAAACCTGAACAATATAAAGCAAATCTTACAGTCTCGGTTAAGATTGTTCATGAACTGTAATGAAAAGTGCTCGCTACCGTTCACGTCTTATAGGTCAGGGTTGAGCAGAACTCAATAGTTAAAATGTCAATAGTACAGAGTGTGCTACTTATCTCTCTTGTTTCTGCAAGTTGTTTCCATAGGATCCACTTTTTAGGATGTATTACTAGTTCCTTACGCAAGGACAGAAATGGATGTAAAACCAACTTCCCAATTTCAAGGACAAGAAAACATGAGGAGAATATAAGAATATTTCATGGGTATCCGGTGAAGATATGGTATTCCAACCCAAGGTATAAGTGCTTTTATCGGAACCGAGGCTCTGCCGAGGTTCCGATTAAAACACTTATACCGATAGTTGGAATTCCCTATCTTCACCGAATACCCATGATATCTATTTTTTCATATCAGTGACATGTTGCGCGTTGACGCCGCCAGCTACTAACGTTTATCATGGTTTCCTGCATACTGGATGTTGGTACGCGCTTGACTTTTATCTTTACCCATTTAAAGATAAGAGTTTCCTTCCTCCATGTAACACGTGGATATCCTTATCCGGTATGCAAGAAAAAGTCAACTTACCAGATTCTAGGGCTGGGAAATAGATGAATGTACTGTATACTTACAATTCCTAGGGTGGGGAAAGAGATGAATGTACACAAGTGCTAGGATGTAAAAGAGATGGGTGTACTGTTTACTTATCAGTTCCTAGTGTGAGGAAAGTGATGAGTGTACTGCCTACTTATGAGTTTCTAGGATGGGGAAAGACTCAATAAAACACGAGTCTTCTACTTGTATCTCTTGTTTGTGTTTTTTGTTTCCAAGGATCCCCGTTTTAGTATTTATTTTCAGCTCCTAGCTTGGGGAAAGAGATGAATATACTGCCAATATATCAGGCCCCAGGTTGGGGAAAGAGATGAGTTTACTGTCTACTTACGAGTTCTTAGGGTGGTGAAAGAGATGAATTAATTGCCAACTTATTAGGCCCTAGTGTGGGGAAAGTGATGAATGTACTGTCTACCTACAAGTTCTAGGGTGGGGAAAGAGATGAATGTACTGTGACTACTTACAAGGGTTGGGAAAGATATGAATACAAGTTATAGGGTGGAAAAAATATGAGTGTACTGTCTGCTTAACAGTACCTAGAGCGAGCAAAGATGTGGATGTATTGATATTTACCACTTCCTAGGGTTGGAAAAGATACAGATGTACTGCCAGCTTACCACTTCATAGGGTACGGAAATATATAGTGGTACTGTCAAGTTCCTATAGGTGGATGTACTGCCAACTTATCAGTTCATAGGACGGAGAAAGGTGTGGATGTAATTTACAGATACTAGGGCGCCGTAAAGGATGGATATTAAGTCCATGCACCAGTTTCTATGCCGGAGGAGGAAATAAGCATAAAGCCAACGTCGGACCAGTTTCAGCGTCAAAGAATGTATTGACGTAAATCCAACTTACCAGTACCCAGGGCGGGAAAGGAAATTGAATAAAACCCGTTTTGTTCTGCGACCTCTAAGCATTTTATAACGACAGACCCCCAGTCAGATTGCTTGTTTTTCGCCTTCACGTGCATGATTTTCTGACAAAGGAGATTTCCTGGATCTGTAACTACGAATCTGTCATTCTTCATCTTTCGTTTTACATCTAAAATATATTGAAGAAAGCGCGAAGATTATGTATTGCATTTGATCAATGTTGCATGGTGACTCTAGAATGAATTCGTGATGTGTATTTTAGAGAAAAGGGTTAACTTACGTCGTAGATTGCTGTGCTTGAAATCATACTCATCATGTAGTACTTCTGTCCTGACCTTTAGATTTACATGCAGTCTGTAAAGTTTGGTCTACTTAACATAAGATATAGTACTTCTGTCCTAACCTTTAGATTTACATGCAGTCTGTAAATGTTGGCCTACTTGACGTCAGATATAGTACTTCTGTCCTAACCTTTAGATTTACATGCAGTCTGTATAGGTTGGCCTACTTAACATAAGATATAGTACTTCTGTCATAACCTTTAGATTTACATGCAGTCTGTATAGGTTAGCCTACTTAACATAATATATAATACTTCTGTCATAACCTATAGATGTACATGCAGTCTGTATAGGTTGGCCTACTAAACATAATATATAATACTTCTGTCCTAACCTTTAGATTTACATGCAGTCTGTATAGGTTGGCCTACTTAACGTCAGATATAGTACTTCTGTCCTAACCTTTAGATTTACATGCAGTCTGTATAGGTTGGCCTACTTAACATAAAATATAGTACTTCTGTCCTAACCTTTAGATTTACATGCAGTCTGTATAGGTTGGCCTACTTAACATAAGATACAGTACTTCTGTCCTAACCTTTAGATTTACATGCAGTCTGTATAGGTTGGCCCACTTAACATAAGATATAATAATTCTGTCCTGACCTTAAGATTTGCATGCACTCTGTATAGGTTGGCCTACTTAACATAAGATTTAGTACTTCTGTCCTGACCTTTAGATTTACATGCAATCTGTACAGTTTGGCCTACTTAACTTAAGATTTAGTACTTCTGTCCTGACCTTTAGATTTACATGCAGTCAGTACAGTTTGGCCTACTTAACATAAGAAATAGTACTTCTGTCCTAACCTTTAGATTTACATGCTGTCTGTATAATTTGGCCTACTTAACATAAGATATAGTACATCTGTCCCGACCTTTAGATTTACATGCAGCCTGTACAGTTTGGCCTACTTAACATAAGATATAGTACTTCTGTCCTGACCTTTAGATTTTCATGCAGTCTGTATAGATTGGCCTACTTAACATACTATATAGTAATTCTGTCCTGAACTTTAGATTTACATGCAGTCTGTATAGTTTGGCATATTTAACATAAGATATAGTACTTCTGTCCTAACCTTTAGATTTGCATTCAGTCTGTATAGTTTGGCCTGCGGCTTGAAGGATTGCCTTGGAGACTCTCCCAGAATCAAGATTTAGATCTCCAATGGTACTGTTGACTATCATGCACGTTTTCTCCTCGGTGATACTCCCTTGGACAATGTATACATTGAGTGGACCTATAGCCCGAGGTCGGTTGTGATCCTTTTCTATAAAAAATAATTGTTAAACATGTGACACATTGATTTATACATATATTATCCTTCTCCGCTGAATACTAAATAAATCAACACGAAACCTTTTGGTACTGAATATTATTTTATCAGCATAGCATGATTAATGTCTGTGGCCGTTGCTGTGTTTGATTATATATATTTGTTTTACTGGTTTTACTGATGTCTAAAGTACAGAAGTATATGACATTATCTGTGTTTGTTGCTAATACATGTAACAAACCCTAACATGAGATATAGGGTCCTATTGAAACCACAGCGTCCAAATGCAATGGCATCGTAGGTCCGCACTGTACTACAAACAAGGAGTAACATTTGATAAAATGCAAAATACAAAATACAACAGAAAGGGTGGTGAAGACAGGGTTACCGACTTGGAACGATCAGTAGGCAATAAGGCCTACAGGTTAGCTTGAATCGATTTTATGTGTACAGAATCCTCGCCTTTATCCTGTCTTCAGCGCCAAAAATGACAAGACACTGTAAACAAAACTACATCGCATCAAAAGGAATTCTCTAACAATAAAGTCCACATCCAGAGAAAATAACAAAATAAACACTAAGATGTTGTTGTAAAGCTATGTAAAATACAGAATAAGAAACATCTCTGGATGTATCCAGAGTTGTACTGAACAACCACAACAGTAGCAGCCAAAGAGAAAACCAATCGACCAGGAAAGCCGAGGGACGAACGCTCATGCACCTACCTCCCTTGGTCGGGGTTTCAGTAGGTGCAATCGTAGAGTCCCAAGAGGTTGTCCAGTCATCGCAACAGGGAAAAGTGAAGCGTATTGACTGACTGTAGAGGAGTCACTCACTAAACACGCAGTGTTGTAAAAGTGAGATATAGGGTCCTATAGAAACCACAACGTCCGAGCGCAATGGCATCGTAGGTCCACACTGTACTGCAAACAAGGACTTGACAATACAATGAGAGAGACAAAAAACAACAGAAAGGGTGGTGAAGACAGGGTTACCGACTTGGAACGGTCAGTAGGCAATAAGGCCTACTGGTTAGCTTGAATCGATTTTATATCCGCACAATCCTCGCTATTATCCTGTTTTCAACGCCCAAATAGACAAGACAGTGTAAACAAAACTACATCCCATAAAAAGGAATTCTCTAACAATAAAATCCACATCCTGAGAAACTAACTAAAGAAACACATACAAAATAATAAACATCTCAGGATGTATCCAGAATCGTACTGAACTACCATAGTAGTTGCAGCTAAAGAGAAAACCAGTCTAGGGTACGACCAGAAAACCCGAGGGACGAAAGCTCATGTATCCACCTCCCTTAGTTGGGTTTTCAGTAGGTACAATCATAGAGTCCCAAGACGTAGTCCAGTCATCGCACAAGTGAAAAGTGAAGCGTAATGACTGATTGTAGAGGGGTCAATCAATAAACATGCAGTGCGCTGTAAAACCAAAGGGTTATATCCTTTTCTGACGATCTTCCTGATTAAATTTGTAAAGCGGTCAGGAAACCCGTCAGACCCCTTTAACTTTCGAAGTTTATAGACCACATCTCCATAAAATGAGGGTTGTGTTATGCCTAGTCGCAGCAGTGTATTAAGGTTGGTGTTGTACTTTTCCAGCAGGCCCTCGTTACGGCGGTAAAATTTAGAGAAAGATCTACGTAGTTTGTGATAACGAAAACCCTGCTGAAGAAGTTTACTTGTAATAACTTGATTTCGATCATTGAAGTCTATAACATCATTACACGCTCTAGCAAATCGAATGAGTTGGGAGATACCGTATGAGGTAGCATGAGGTACATCTCCATCCAGATGTAGATAGTTAACGATGTTAAAATTGAAATCATCTGTCTTATCATAGATTTTAGTATGAATACAATCATTTGAAATCAAGAGATGAAGATCGAGAAATGCTGCTACTGAGTTTTAAGGTTGGTGTTGTACTTTTCCTAGAGGTTTTCGATGCGGCGATATAATTTTGAGAAAGATCTACGTTGTTTGTGATAACGAAAACCCTGCTGTAGAAGTTTACTTGTAATAACTTGAATTCGATCATTGAAGTCTATTACATCATTACAAGCTCTAGCAAAACGAATGAGCTGGGAGATATAAACCCCGTGGGATGTAGAACGAGCCACATCCCAATCCAGGTGTGGATAGTTAACGATGTTAAAGTTGATCATAGATTTTAGTACGTATGAAATCATGAGAGATGAAGATCGAGGAATGCTGCTTCAATAACTTCACTCTGGCTAGCAGGTGACAAACTCAACATAGAATCTCTTTCATAACAGTACAAAAACAAATCTGCGACAAGTGGCGCACAGTTAGTACCCATAGGAATACCAACAACCTGGCTGTAAACAGTTTTACCGTATCTTATAAAGAAGTTATCGAGAAGGAAAGATAAAGATCTACAAACATCGGCACAAGTCCATTGATTGATAATTATAATTATCAATAGGGGCGTTTGTATAGAAAGCCCTGCCATTATTACAAGCTAGAAAAGTTGTACCTTCTCTAGCAAATGTCTTCTGTAAATAAGCTGAAGCAATTTATCCTTGATTAGATTATGGGGTAGAGTAGATATAGTAAGGAAAAGTCGTAGGTGCTTAGAGAAGAGGCATAAAAATGCTTACACCGTAGTTTATCAATGACTTCTCCAGAGATTTTAATAGACTAAAACAGATTGATTCCTGAGTTTTCAAAAGCCTTTCTGCAATACTTAATAACATGTTCTTTGATCGCGGAAAGTCAGGAAGTCAATAGTTTCGATATATTGGTCGTGGTACATGAACTTGAATTAGCAATAAAACGTGCTTTGTATGGAATTTTGTGGAGTTTGGGTATCAAATACATTGTAGGGAGCCTCGTCTGCTTACTATTTACAGAAACCTTTATAGTCTCCATATAGGTCACATGCTGGGAAACAATGTCCTTCTCCAGCAAAGGTGTGGTTAGATAAGCAGAAGTGCTCGCTAGCTCTGCATTCGAAGTATTGATATAATGTAATCGTCAGACTATAATTATATTGTTGGAAGCTTTGTCTGCAGGAAATAGAACAAATTTAGTATGCAGATTCTGAATACCCTTCTTAAGGTGTCTTAAATTATAAGTAGACGACCGTGTAAGCAGGGATGGATTTGATTCGTAAAATAATATACATAATTCAATAATTTCAAAAATAGTGTTCATCCAAGCAGTAAGTGCATGTTTATCTGCGTTTTCGCGCTTTAACCACTTAGTACAGAAATCCGTTTGAAATCCCGCAGTTTCATTGCGACAGGCATTAACATCAATATCTGATGGAAGGCGATACTTAGGACCTTTAGAAATTACATTACTTGACGATCATTAAATGTCTGAAGGTATACTGACACTGAACACTCTACCATTGGTAGTGAATTTAATAGTGGACTTTAGTGACACGTATTTACATGCACTACAACTTTTCGAGTTACACTTAAGGATAGAGGGATAGAATGTACGTCTACTGATTTACCTATTAATATTAACTGGTGATCTAACTTTATATCAATTTAGTACAGAAGTTTTAAGTGGTGTTAATTTAACAGAAGAAGGGTTTCTGAATATAGAATTAGTGCCAGGAATATGAATAGTAGATGCCGAATGAAGACTAATTCGTGATAAATTGATCGATAATTTACGAGTAAAAATATTAGAATTTCCCTGGGGAAGATAAACAGTAGACACAGAGTGAAGTTTAAGAGGAGAAATAATGACTTTTGGTGATTTTAATAGCTGACTCATGTTAATTACAAGGTGTAAACTGTTTAAAGTACATTGCAAAACCAAGCTAAAACAACGTCGAATGCCGCCACCTCTGTGGGATGGGAAAAGATAACAACATTGATCACATGCACGAGGAGATATTTTACCACCGCCACACTGCACAAGTGACACAGCTGTGAATACAGAAATAAGATATAGGGTACTTTAGTAACCACAGCGTCCAAACGCAATGGCCCTAATTTATATTGATCACCATTGTTGTAATTGTGACTAATTTAAAAAAAAGACACAATTAATGATCCTATTAAAACCGCAGCATTCAAACGCACACCTATGTTTTAATTAGGATTTACTTCAAATAGCAGGGAATACGATCAATGTCTTTCTAATACAAACACATGTTATGTATGATGTTTCATATGCGTACGAAAATACCCTTTTCAACTGTTGTCACAAAATGTCACGGGTAGAGCGTATTGGTCGTACATAGCACTTGTAAGCACCTGTTAGTTAAACCCTAATCGATTGTTCAGTTGAAACCAACTCACAATGTCCATGATATATTCAGGTAACCCGGAAAAGCGTGCCATTTTTAAGTGGCCGCTAGAAGGCGTCCGGAAGGGCCGTTTAATTAGTTTAGTTTTGTGCTAATGCATGTAAAAGTATAGGTCTATCTCTTCAAAGAGCAAAGTTGTTTAAAGGCCCTTTCGTGTAGATTTTAATACTGCGCATGTTGTCACGTGTGTCACGGACTGAACGGGGGAAATAATGGTTTGGGCGTAACGTTTGCTATAACATCCATTGTCTTCTAGATTTGGCCGGGATTGCTTGATAGTTTCTTTGTTTGGAGCAGAGGTTGGACGGCGAAATTCACAGGCAATATGTGGTCAGTATTTATTTTAAGAACTTTTATCGTACATTTGTATTTAGTGGGTGGCGCATCTTGGTTGGCAGTTACGACATCCGGTTAGCTTTTATGTTTCGCAAACATTAACTTGAGACTAGCATATGATTTTGAAGTTACTTTATTAGAGATAAATAGGTTAATTGATCATTAATTGTACTAATTTGATAGCGTTGTATAATATGGGCATTAGTTGACATACATGTGTGCATGCATACATCAGTGAGTGTAATATACGAGTGATTTGATAACGTTGTATATTACATGTATTAGGGGCATTGGTTAACAGCGACGTACATGGCGTATACATTGCGTTGTAGAATATGTATACATTGCTACTCATCATTAGTACAGCTTACATATATTTATTAAATAATGATTTGTTTGGGTAATGATAATTAGGCAAGATTGTTATGTTTATCAACCGACATCTAAAACGTATGTATAATTACTAAGCGTTTAATGTGTGTAAGCCCTTTAGGTGATTCGACACTAGAACAACATATAACGTTACGAGCGGTGTAGACGGTCCCCGTACCTGTGCAACATGGCCTGGTTATAGAATCGACAACCCCCGGGACACGAGGTGGGCCCGTTATCAGTCCTCACTGGAGGAACATCATCCACGACCTCAGTGGAGGTTAATCATCATTATATCGCGTCATCAACCCTTATAGAAGGCATTTGATGACAATCACCCATTGGATTCGCGCATCATCATATTCATGAGCTCTCGCGCATCACAGTTATCGCGCTAGATCATAATTCGTGTGAACACCAACATTGTTATAACTTTAACAACACTTTAGTGTCGTATATAGTCAGTCGACACATTCAGTATTTGTGACAATACTAAGAACGTCTTAAACGTTCTTGAGAACAGTCTTTTCATATTTCATCTGTGTATTCTCTTTTTTTTTTGATAATTGTATATATATTTAACATATTTTAAAAGTTGCATTAAACTTATGTAAATGCATTCACCGTCATTGATTCTTTCCTGAGTTAGCCCCAACCACTAGGGTCATCTTGCGACAACTATGACTCATAAAAAAACCTCTATGTACAGGATAACCAGTAGGCCGTATTACGTAGTGACCGTTCCAATTCGTTAACCCTGTCTTCACCACTCTTTATGTGGTGTATTATCCTTTTCATTGTAAATTTAAATTTCCTCATTTGATTTAGTGTATGGTACATTACGTACAAAGAAAGGCATTGCGTGTGGGTGCTGTGAGTGGTACATTACGCACCTAGAAAGGCATTGCGTGTGGGTGCTGTGGTACATTACGTACCTAGAAAGGCATTGCGTGTGGGTGCTGTGGTACATTACGTACCTAGAAAGGCATTGCGTGTGGGTGATGTGAGTGGTACATTACGTACCGAGAAAGGCATTGTGTGTGGGTGCTGTGAGTGGTACATTACGTACCTAGAAAGGCATTGCGTGTGGGTGATGTGAGTGGTACATTACGTACCTAGAAAGGCATTGCGTGTGGGTGATGTGAGTGGTACATTACGTACCTAGAAAGGCATAGCGTGTGGGTGCTGTGAGTGGTACATTACGTACCTAGAAAGGCATTGCGTGTGGGTGCTGTGGTATATTACGTACCTAGAAAGGCATTGCGTGTGGGTGCTTTGGTACATTACGTACCTAGAGAAGCATTGCGTGTGGGTGCTGTGGTACATTACGAACGTAGAAAGGCATTGCGTGTGAGTGCCGTGATTTCTATTATATAAGTGTTCTCACTTTTGTACGTCTTGCATCGATGTGAATTAGACTGTTGTTAATGTACATACACAGGAAACAAAAATAAAGGATCCTTACTTGATCTGAGTCGGGTTGACGTGTCTCGTTGTAATGAATATTGACTCTCTCTTACTTTTGGCAGCACGGCGCTCGTGACGTCTTTCTGCCTCCTCATGTCTTCGTCTTGAAAAGCCTGAGTAGGTATAATAATACCGTATTTATACAACGTTACATAAACTTGTTGGTGTAAATTCCAAACAGTATCTGTATATACACACTTGCCATCGACATATGATCCTACATAGGTGTATATAACATGACAGAGCTGCTACCCTTCAAACATGCATTTTGTTACGATTGATTAAACACATCCTGAATCTTTTGCGGAAAAAAGCACATTTTAAACAGTTTTACCAATCTACTATCAGGTATATTACATGTATCTATACAATAAATAATATAAAAAATAAACAGCTTTGATTAGGGTCCTCACCTTTATTGTTTTGCTATCACCTTTCCAAACAACAAACACAACTTTGTGGGGGCATGTTGAGTTTTGCTGTAATGTGTCTACACACTGGAACATAAGCCTTGCAACCACATCTGCTGGGAACCCTAGTACACCTGTTCCTAATGCCGGAATGGCAATGGAAGAATGTTTATCTTCATCGGCTTTCATCAGACATCGTCTAACAAAGGTTGACATCACCTAAAATATGACGACGAACAGGTGAATACAAAGTGTAGTATGACATATTTGGTTACTATCTACAAAACGTGTGGTATATGAGGGGTGTTCGAAAAGTAACGCAACTTGCGCTCTTAGTTATTTAACAAGGGACTATTATACAATTATGCTGCATTTGATTTCAGTAGCTTATCCTTCTCTTTTTGTAGTACTCGTTAAAATGTTTCTATAAAGGTCGTTTGCCGAAATGTCTTATAGTGTCCTATTTTTATGTTTGTGTTACTGTAGAGATACTGTTTTGCAACTCAAGCGCAAATAGCTGGCATAGAAGGACAATGTTGCATATGCATGGTATGCTGGCAATATATAGTGGCTCGTATGCTTCCTCTAGGTCCATCGGTGACTTGCTATTTCTAGTAGATTGGGAACATACTATGAAACAGCGTTTTAAGAAAGCGTTTAGAAATATTTAGCGCTGAGAATATTATTCTTGATGATGAGCAAATTTGATCACCATCTTAAGTTAACGAAACCGGAACAGATTTAAAAATTAAAAAACAAACTTAGTTAATAATTATCTCAAGTCCAAATGGTACGAACATATTTATCGCCCTGAAACAAGTCCTTGATTCGGTTATTCATCTTGCACATCTGAGCTTATTCAATCATTGGATTTCTCTGGCTTTGCCAATTCAATGAGTACTTGCTTTGGGGTTTTCTAGACTATTCTATTTCCATGTAATACTAATCATCTATTTGTGCTGTGCTTATATTGCCTCTCAATGCGGCCAAGTTTGTAAATTAATGATATAGCCTGGCGAAAACTTCTTTATTTACAAATTATTTATTTGTTTTAAATGTGTGTTTTTGGTTGACTGTGTTCAGTGATTGTTATTTGTTTTAAATGTGTGTTTTTGGTTGACTGTGTTCTGTGATTGTTATTTGTTTTAAATGTGTGTTTTTGGTTGACTGTGTTCTGTGATTGTTATTTGTTTTAAATGTGTGTTTTTGGTTGACTTTATTCTGTGATTGTTATTTGTTTTAAATGTGTGTTCTGTGAAGGCACTATTTCCTGTTCGACTTGTTCGACCACTTAAGCCGGTACTAGGTGACTAGGGAACACGAACAGACTGAATAAAACCGAGTCTGCTACTTTATTATCTTGGTTGTGTTCAAATGTTGTTTTAAATGTGTGTTTTTCGGTGACTTTGTTCTGTGACTGTTATTTGTTTTAAATGTGTGTTTTTGGTTGACTGTGTTCTGTGATTGTTATTTGTTTTAAATGTGTGTATTTGGTTGACTTTATTCTGTGATTGTTATTTGTTTTAAATGTGTGCTTTTGGTTGAATGTGTTCTGTGATTGTTATTTGTTTTAAATGTGTGTTTTTGGTTGACTTTGTTTTGTGATTGTTATTTGTTTTAAATATGTGTTTTTGGTTACCTTTGTTCTGTGATTGTTATCTGTTTTAAATGTGTATTTTTGTTTGACTGTGTTCTGTGATTGTTTTTTATTTTAAATGTGTGTTTTTGGTTGACTTTGTTCTGTGATTGTTATTTGTTTTAAATATGTATATTTGGTTGACTTTATTCTGTGATTGTTAATTGTTTTAAATGTGTGTTTTTGGGATGAAGTAGGGTAAGTGTGAGGTTTGGTGCACCCTAGAACCGGTTTAAACCCCCAGTGGCCTACTTTGCCACTGACCGTTCCAAGGCGGTAGCCCTATTGTCAACCCTTTTTGTGTTTGTGATGTCGTTTTCATTTATTATTGCTTTTGCCTTCTTGTTTGTCTGTTTGCGTGTTTGTTTCTGTGTTTTGTGGTCTACTGTCCTCCTTGAATGCTGCTTTCCCTGTCCGATCTTTTTATATTTCTTTTGGTTGACTGTGTTCTGTGATTGTTATTTGTTTTAAATGTGTGTTTTTGGTTGACTGTGTTCTGTGATTGTTATTTGTTTTAAATGTGTGTTTTTGGTTGCCGTTGTTCTGTGATTGTTATCTGTTTTAAATGTGTATTTTTGTTTGACTGTGTTCTGTGATTGTTTTTGTTTTAAATGTGTGTTTTTGGTTGACTTTGTTCTGTGATTGTTATTTGTTTTAAATGTGTTTTATGGTTGACTTTGTTCTGTGATTGTTATCTGTTTTAAACGTGTGTTTTTGGTTGACTGTGTTCTGTGATTGTTATTTGTTTTAAAACAGTGTTTTTGGTTGACTTTATTCTGTGATTGTTATTTGTTTTAAATGTGTGTTATTGGTTGACTGTGTTCTGTGATTGTTATTTGTTTAAAATGTGTGTTTTTGGTTGACTGTGTTCTGTGATTGTTATTTGTTTTAAATGTGTGTTTTTGGTTGACTTTATTCTGGGATTGTTATTTGTTTTAAATGTGTGTTTTTGTTGACTTTGTTCTGTGATTGTTATTTGTTTTAAATGTGTGTTTTTTATTGACTGTGTTCTGTGATTGTTATTAGTTTTAAATGTGTGTTTTTGGTTGACTTTATTCTGTTATTGTTATTTGTTTTAAATGTGTGTTCTGTGAAGGCACTATTTCCCGTTCGACTTGTTCGAACACGTAAGCCGGTACTAGGTGAACATGAACAGAATGAATAAAACCGAGTCTGCTACGTTATTCTCTTGGTTGTGTTCAAACCGCGACTGCAATATTTGGTATTTATCGTGTTTCCCGCGTTTCCAAAGTTCCACTCTCATACTCCTTTGTTACTTCAAAATTTTCCCCCTTTATCAGTATTTATTGTATACCTACTTTTCTGAAATAAACATCAGCGATGACACGTGATGCTTAGGAAATAAACGAGAATAAACCCTATAGGCTGCGAGCTAGTAGAAGAAACCCTCCCCACCAATGGGACATTTTGGAGGGTATGATTTTCAGTAAGTTTTAAAATGAGACATGTGTATCATCTGGGCGTTAGTGAGTTTAGGGGGAATACACTGCGTTTGGGCGTTAGTGAGTTTTGGGGGAATACACTGCGTTTTTAGGCGAAAATCGCCGAAATCTGGAATTATTTTTTAGAATGGAATATATTAAAACCAATTTGAATTGATGGAATCCGATACATAAATCCTGAGATTTTGGGTAAAAATGTTAACAAAAATAAAATCGCTGATATCTGTAATACATTGGGGATATTTAATTAAAAATTAGAAATATATTTAATGCAATAGAAAAAAGAAATATTGTAACCTTTTTGGATAGGGTAAGGTCCATTGATGAAGTAGAAAAAAGTCCCAAACCGTATGATGTTTGGAAATGCCTTAATTTTGGGGCGAAAAATGTGTATTTTTATCAAAAATTGCCGGAATCTGGAATTATTTTTTGAAATTAGTTTGAACTTAAACTTATCAAACTGAAGCAATAGAATGTTGCACAGCATACATATTCAAGTTTTTCCTGACACAATATAGAACATATGTGCTCAAATATTTTAGGGGGAAATGTTGGACCAAATGACAAAAATCACTGATTTCTGTAATCCATTGGGGGTATTGGGTTAAATATAGAAATATATTTAATACAATTGAATAAGGACATATTGCAATATTTTTGGATAGGCAAAGGTCTAATAATTAAGTAGAAAAAAGTCCCGAGCCGTATGATGCTTGAAAATGCCTTAATTTTTAGGCGAAAAATGTGTGTTTTTGACAAAAAAAGACGGAATCTAGAATTATTTTTGAAAATAGTAGGAGTAACCCTCACCCCAGGGAGAATTTTGTTCACCCTATTTTTCTGAAAGCCCATTATGTGTAGAGCATTTTGGTACATGTACGTGTACCAACAGGCGACTTGGACTTTACCACGTTACCGGCATTTCGAACATGGTACATAGAGCAGTTATATAGAGGGAGACCTTCGGGCGATAGCCGCTCGGCAACGGTCCTCGCTACGCGTGGCACTCGGTCCCTAGGTCGTATCAGGGGGAAGGCTACCTGAGTTCGGGTCTCGAACATGCCACATAGAGCTATATAGTAAATAGCTTTAAGCGACCCGCAGCCGACGGCCGCTGGGCCAACCTACAGGTTTTGTGACACAACGGGAACGGTGGTCTGCCGTCGGCAACGGTCCTCGCTACGCGTGGCACTCAGTCCCTAGGTCGTGTATGGGGGAAGGCTTCCCGAATTCGGGTCTCGAACATGGCACCTAGAGCTATATACAGTATAGTTATATAGAGAGAAATAGCCTTGAACGTCCCACAGCCGACGGCCGCTGGGCCGACCCACTGGTTTTGTGACTCAACGGGAGCGATGGCCAGCCTCGGCAAAGATACCCGCTACGCCTGGCACTCGGTCGCTAGACCGTATCAGGGGGAGGGCTACCTTAGTTCGGGCCTCGAACATGGCACCTAGAGCTATATACAGTATAGTTATAGAGAAATAGCGTTCAGTGACCCTCGGCCGACGGCTGCTGGGCCGACCTACAGATCTTGTGACACAACGGGACCATCTTGGACGCCATGTTTGATTTCTTTTTATTGTGTTACACCTAAATTTCGATACAAATGCAGTCTAATTAACATTGTGATATATAGAAAGTCTTACTTACAGACGAACACCACCAGTTTTTACAGCAACCTATTTGCACTAAAAATAAGTTTTTTTTGGTAATGATTGTGGTGATTGTGGTGTAACGTAAATTACAGAATGGTTTCATTAAGTTTGAAGCGCTTCTCAACTTATATTAATAAAAGTACATGTACATGTATTATGTTTTTACATGGTTTTGATTTAATTTATATTCAACGTTTTTAATGTACATTGAAATTTTAATTGTAATGTAAGGTAACATAGTTTACATGCACGTGACTCACTAAAGCCCAACGCTCAGAACTGATGACACACTCATTTTTAAACTTATTGTATGTTCTTTCAGAAAATCATACCCTACAAAATCGCCCATGGGTAGTACATGATGTGTTGTATTTGTTCGGGAGGTTCGGGAGGTTCTGTCGTGTCATTTAAAAATGTCAGCGTGTCATGCATCCTTGGAAACATATGATGGGTCAATGGCATTATTGCCAGGTGAGAGTAGGAATGTTCCATAGAAAAAAGACGGCGTTTCTTTCTCTCATCTGGCGATATGTCATTGTATGTATGTTTAAATTACCTATTGAAGAACAAATCCAGATTTCGTTTATGTCTTATTAAGAACACATATTCCTCCAACAAAATAAAGCAGCATTTACCACCTTCTTATGGCCTTTCTGGTATATTATTGCACATTGGACTGCAGAAATGTTATAATATTAAAGTTCCCGTTCTTTCTATGCATTTTTAATTTTTTCCCATTACCTCAATGCATTACAGAAATCAGCGATTTTAGTCATTTTTTCAACATTTTGCCCTAAAATATATATACTTGAGCATATATGTTATATCTGATACAATAAATGTTTTGGCTATGTATAGTGTGCAACATTTTATTGCTTCAATTTGATCAGTTAATGTTCAAACTATTTTCAAAAGATAATTCCAGATTCTGTCGATTTTTGATGGAAATACACATTTTTCGCCTTAAAATTAAGGCAATATTTTAAGCATCATATGGTTATTTGTCTATCCAAAATGTAAATATATGTCTTTATTCTATTGATTTAAATATTTTTTCTAAATTTTAACCCAATACCCCAATGGATTACAGAAATCAGTGATTTTTTTCATTTTCCCCAATATTTTGCCCTAAAATGCCAACATTTGAGCACATATGTTATATATGATACCAGGAAAAAATTCAATATATATGCTGTGCAACATTCTATTGCTTCAATTTGATAAGTTTATGTTCAATCTAATTTTTAAAAAATAATTCCAGATTCCGGCGATTTTTGACAAAAATACAAATTTTTCGCCCCAAAATTAAGGCATTTCCAAACAACATGCGGTTTGGAACTTTTTTCTATTTAATCACTGGACATTACCCTGTCCAAAAAGGTTACAACATTTCTTTTTTCTATTTTATTAGATCTATTTCTAATTTTTAGTTAAATACCCCCAATGTATTACAAAAATCAGCCATTTTATTCATTTTTTTTTAATTTTCAATATTTAAGTATCGGATCCATAAATTATATGGTGGGACATGTATAGATGCGTTCCGAGAAAGATTCCATCAATTCAAATTGGTTCTAATGTATTCCATTCCTTTTCTAAAAAAATAATTCCAGATTTCCGTGATTTTCGTCTAAAAAAGCAACGTTTTCCCCCAAAACTCACTAAAGCCCCAACGCTCAGATAGCACACCTGTCTCATTTTGAAACTTAATGTATGTTCTTTCAGAAAATCATACCCTACAAAATTCCCCCTGGGAGTGGGGGGCGGGGTGGGGGGGTGGGGGTGGGGAGTGGGTCTACAGCCATCTCAAGAACTACTACTTCCACAGAAATGCATAACTTAACCTATTAACTTCAAACGTATTGCAATATCATTTCTGTGGCACAATACTAACGTTTTCTGCATGCCCCTGTCCAGGATCCCAGTTGGTAAGCATCCCATGATACACAGCTTTGCATTTCATCTTTCCACCAGACGTCACTGCAACATCTCCTAACTTGATGCCATTTGGATATTTAGACTTGCATTCCTGATATATTTCGTCCCCACCAGCTTTCAGAAGAGTTTTCGATAACACACCTACTCTTAAATCCAGATTTGCGTTGGTTGAATTGACTAAAACATCCACCTGTAGGATCAAACTTTACAATAAATCGTTAAATTCTAAATGGTTTAAACAGTGTATCCGTCATTTTAAGTGTTTTTTTTTGGCCACATGTTCTACGCTATTTAGTTATACACTACGGCCAGTTCCTAAATTTTAAATGAAACATAGACTGACACTAACATCCACTATTATCTAACGACTGATCAAAGAAAAAGATACATATAGTGTTTGCATTTGGACAGAATACATTGAACAATATTAAGAATATATTGGACAATATTATCAGATGGTATCAGTAGAAGGAAGAACACAACAAATACATTTAAAGTCCACCCACGTAGCCAAATATTACAAGTCTAGTATGCATCATCTAACTGTTGTTTTTCATTCACATGCGACTATTTCATCACATTATTTAGAAAGTTAAACATAAAAAAACACAAACGTTCACTACACATTTACATCAAAATAATATACCCGACTGCTACATGTTAAATGTGTTGATGTGAACATGATACAATCTCAAATCTTAAGTGCACATTAGCATATATAATAAACATATCAGAGTTTCACTTGATACAGGACAACCCTAAAAACGCAAATATAGAATTTGATCACAACAGAACATACACACAAGAATAAATTAGGTCTATGAACAGAATGAACGGTTTCTACGTTTTCCTTCCAAACTATATGTTAATTCGCGTCATTCAATGCGATATCGGCCATCTTATTTATTGAACACCCACGAAAACAAAAACTTAATATATATCAACAAAAGAACAGGCACACACAATTTTATTACTGCAACAACAAAAGGAGCGTTTTCTAAATAGAGATCTTTTGAGATGTATTTAGGTATATTTTTTAGAAACGGCGGGCATCTCAACCGGCGGTGACCAACAACACAAATTTGAGAAAGCTCTAGGCCCACCCAAAAATATTACGACTAAGTGTAATTAAAATGCACTGAGCCGTGCTAAGGAGTTTCTTATATTACTGAATATTACGCTGCAGAAACTGCCAAGTTGAACAGCACAAATAGCACGTGCATGTAAATCTGACGATGACTGTATTCGATAGTAAGTGTATGATAATCCCGAATGAATAAGTCTTTGCTAACCGTTTTGTGAGCGGGTCTAAAGTATGTGTTGATATCAAAAACAACAATTCATAGTCACGTCATCCAGCGTACATTGGACATTCTCATATCACAATTGCGGTATTACAAAATGCTAAATATTTGTATAACAATTACCTGTTAAAACTTCAAAATAATTACCAATTAATAACAACAGATAGATATTGTATTCCAAATCAATACCCATGTAGTTGATACAAAGAACACATGAATTGTTTACACTCACCACATATGCTACACTACTTAACTAATGTTACAAAATAATGTCGTCTTTCACTAAATACGTCTTACAATATTAAGCTCAATATTCAAACCTTTCTACAGACCATATAGAGTCCATGAAGACGGATTTGTATGTCCATTTATATATAGTCATGTTCTTGAGAAGATGATTGTTCAGGTTTGAGCTATTTTCAGAAACAGCATTCTTCTTGAACGTTGAGTTAATTTGTTTTAACAAACTTGAAATTCAGTTACCTTACGATGCTCCATTTGCAGTTTCAACTATGACTTAATCGCGGTATAAACAACTTACGTCCTGCTCAGCAAGTTCTCCAACCACCACAGTCGCTGTTAAGTTCTTTTCCAAAGTTGCTCCTCCAGTTGCAGTCTCTTTTTCACTCTTCCTGAATGCTTCATCGTAGCTTCCACCAGAACCGGATTCAGAACTGTCACTTCGCATTGCTGTAATGTAATACGGCTGGTTAAGCAATATGTAATACGAGTTATTAAAGGCTCAACATGTGCCAGCTTAAATGTGAAGAAATATCGACTTAGCTTTTCAAATTGATTAATTTGATCAGCGTTAAGTGTAATTCGAAATATGTCAACAGAAACATCCATTTAATAATATCTCACTGTATCGTGTTCTTCGATATTATGTAAATGTATGTATTGTATGTCACTGACAAACGCACACACGCATGAACGCAAGCACGCACGTACATACACACGCACTGAAGTTTGTACATATCGGTTTAACGTTGCTTTTTAATATTTAAGTCATATCACAACGGTGTCTTCTTCTAACAGTGAGCTCGATTGTTTAATTGGGGTGACAGGGTAAAACCGTGTTTAAACTCCCAGAGGCCATTTTGCCACTGAGCGTTCCAAGGAGTGCCCTTGTTGTCAACTCGGTCATGCTTGTTATGTCACATATTCTGCTTCTATTGCTTTTTTTTACTTGTTGCTTATTTCGTATGCGTGATTTTGGTGAACAGCGGTCCTCTTCGAATGTGTCATTTTATTTGGTATTTGTTTTTATAGTGCTACCACAATGGAATAGCACACCGTAGACACACGACATGATATCCCACATTATACTAAATCTGGGTCGACAATTTCTAACACTACCTTTTATACGCTGAACGTCAAGCAAGGAAACTACTAGTACCATTTTTATGAATCGAATCAACTGTTCTGCTATAAAATATTTATGTTAAACTGCTTTTAAAAATAAACAGATAACGTTTATTTCTTTTTCGTTACATGGGATGAGGTTCAGAAATAGGGAATTATAATATTTTCTGATGACGCATTTAGAGTTGTATTTAAAATATTTTCTTCGCTCACAGTCCATTCAGCGTTTTAGGTATCTACTGTGTTCTGTTCACTACTCTTATTGAATATATACAGTTTTGTTGTTTTGTTTCAATATGTTACACAGATACCGTGTCTGAATGTTAAAAAAAAAATAGATTAAATATAAAAGATGTACCAGATCAGCAATGTTGATGCGAGAAATAATTACCATTTTCCTGTGAAAGATCTTGTTCGTCATCTAACTGTAAAATGCATATTTCATTCATTTCAATATTTTGCAATTCGCTTTTTCCGTCTTTAGTTCGTATAAAGTCTTCAATATGTGGATGGGTCAACGTATGGTTCTTGTATGTAACATCTGCAAAAAGTTCTTGAAGGTGAGAAATCGCATTTTTGCAACTGTCTTTTATTCCGTCAATTCTAAAACCTTGCTTGTAAACTTCATCAACTCGGTTGATTGTCACGTGTTTTCTCTTATATTGTTCTTCAATATCCTCAATATTGCGCCTTTTAAACCGATCAATAAATCGGATCCTTCCAGCCTCCTCCACATCTAAAAACTCTGTAACTACCTGATGCAAATTGAAAAATGTGTCTATTTCTCCATAAATATCATCAAATAAAACATCAGCTATAGCTAACATCAGATATCCTGCCCGCTGTCTGATAATAAATAAATCGCCATATTTGCGTTTCATTTCTTTTATGTGTGCCCTTCCAGTATCGCTTTCTATAAGCTCCTCTGTGTCCCGATCCAAAGGCAAGGACGACTGTTTGAGGCAACCCTGTAGAATATGTATTGCTGATTCTACTTCACTTTCAGTCTTGCCATACATTTCTAAGTAGTCACCCCTTATATCCCACACTCCAGTGACCTTTTTATTACGCATTTTCTCCTTGATGTAATCAATCATCTGTTTTTCGTACAAGAGACATACGGCGGCTTCATTAAATCCTAAAACAAAAAGGAAAAATAAATTCAAACACTAATATATGACCAATATTCAAATGGTTGTCTGCCATCGATGTTTGGTCTTTTTGATATAAGATTAAACTGTCATAGTAATCAGTTGATGAAGAAAGTGCTCCATCAAAACTGACTGAATGAAACAACTAGAACTGTCGCTAAGGCTGGCAAATATACCCCCGCCTCTGCCCCTTTGACTCTGCACTTTATTGTAAAAATATAGTAATTCCCACACTTTTTTCTAGAAATAAGAGGATAATGTTAATGCATCTCCTCCTACACCGATACATGTATGAACTTGAAACTTTGGTTTATGATTAGAATATATGTGTAAATGTGCAAGGGGATATTAAACAATGTGTACCTTTCCCAGGGGCGTGGCTAGGGGTTGAGGGTGGTTTTACTTCAAATAAGTATAACAATCGAACATGAAATGCAGTTTTCACAGAACACAGTAAACATAAAAACATGCAAAAGGACAAACATGAATGGCAATATTAACAAAGAATAAAGGCATATGACGTCACAAACACAAAAAAGGGTTGACAATAGGGCTACCGTCTTGGAACAGTCAGTGGCAAAAAAGGCCGCTGGGTGTTTAAACCAGGTTCTAGGCACCAAACATCACACTAACCCTACTGTCATCCCAATAAAACGGGACAGTGTAAATAAAGAAATCCCCGTCATTAACTATTCTCTAACCAACAAGGCAGCATTAATAGGCAATATAAGTAAAACACAAAGCTGCTCGTGTACATATAAAAACAAAAAGAAATAGCCTAGAAAGCCACAAAGAAGGTACTTAGTGACTTGGCAGAAGCCAGAGCAACAACATATTAATCCATCAAGGGCACGACAAGACAAGATTAAAGACAAACAGCAAACGTCACAGGCCTTTTGGGCTTTAGGTAGACGTCATCTTAGGGTCCACAGCCTGTCCGGTCATTGCACAATTAAAGAGGAAAGCATAGTAGCGAACTGTAAATGGGTCCACCACCAAGCATGCAGTGCGTTGAAAAATGATAGGGTCATAACCTCTTTTGATAAACCTTTTAACACGTTTAACAAAGATAGTATGAAAGTGATCATGACCATGGATCTTAAGCAGTCTGTAAATCACATCACCATAGAAGAATAAAAGATTGCAAAGGTTTTACGAAGTTTATGGTACGGTAGCCCTGATGGAGTAGCGTTTTAGTTATATAACGATTACGAATATTAAAGTCCTCAACTCGAGCACAAGCTCTAGAAAAACGAATAAGTTGAGACACATACACCCCATAAGAAGTTGCTCGAGGAACATCCCTATCTAAATGGGGATAATTAACAATCTCGAAATTAAAATCATCTATCTTGTCATAAATTTTGCCAATTATTTCACCATTTTCAATAGAGAGATGTAAATTGATAAAAGAAGCGTTAATATCAGAAAAATAGCTTTGTTAAGTTGACGTTCTTTAAGATATATATTATTAACCATAGTAGAAAAGAAAGGGTTGTCAATGTTCAATATGTCATCCAAATATCGAGAGGTGTCATTAAAGGCTTCAATAACATATGCCTGGGTATCTGGTGAAAGACTCAACATGAAATATTTTTCATAGCAATATAAAAACAAATCTGCGACAAGGGGTGCACAGTTTGTAACCATAGGGATACCAACAATTTTTTCTATAAACGGTCGTTCCATACTTGACGAAAATATTAATGTATAGAAAAATATGTGATTCACAAACTTTATGACTTTATAAGTCCACATAGTGTAATTGTCCAAACTGCCATTAGTAAAAAACGATTTAATATTGTAACAGGCCAAAATGTAGTATTGTTCCTAGAAAAGGTTTGAGAGCAATAATATTGTCTTTGATAAGGTGGTGTGGTAAAGAAATATAAAAAGATCGGACAGGGAAAGTAGCATCCAAGGAGGACAGTCAACCACAAAACACAGAAACAAACACGCAAACAGACAAAGAAGAAGGCAAAAGTAATAATAAATGCAAACGACATCACAAACACAAAAAGGGTTGACAATACGGCTACCGCCTTGGAACGGTCAGTGGCAAAGTAGGCCACTGGGGGGTTTAAACCGGTTCTAGGGTGCACCAAACCTCACACGTACCCTACTTCATCCAAATAAAACAGGACAGTGTAAATAAAGAAATCCCCGCCATAATCTAATCTCTAACCAACAAGGCAGCATCAACAGGCAATATAAGTAAAACACAAATATGCTCGTTTAAATATAATACAAAAAAACAATAGCATAGAAAGCCACAATGAAGGTACTCAATGACTTGGCAGAAGCCAGAGCAACAAGAGAATAAACCATTAAGGGCACGACAAGAAAGATCATAGACAAACATCAAACGCCTTCGTCCCAATGGGATTTAGGTAGGCGTCATCATAGGGTCCACAGCCTGTCCGGTCATCGCACAATTAAAGAGGAAAGCATTGTGGCGAACTGTAAATGGGTCCACCACCATAACCTCTTTTGATAAACGTTTTAACAAGTTTAACAAAGATAGAATGAAAGTGATCATGACCAAGAATCTTTCGAAGTTTATAAATCATATCACCGTTGAAGTCAGGTTGTGATAGTCCTTGTCGCAGAAGAGTCTTTAAATTGCTTTTATATTTGGAAAGAAGATCAGGGTTACGATAATAACATTTTGCAAAGGTTTTACGAAGTTTATGGTAACGGTAACCCTGATTGAGTAGCTTTTTAGTTATACAAAGATTACGAATATTAAAGTCCTCAACTCGAGTACGAGCTCTTGAAAAACGAATAAGTTGAGATACATACACCCCATAATAAGTTGCTCGGGGAACATCCCCATCCAAATGGGGATAATTAACAATATCAAAATTAAAATCATCTCTCTAGTCATAGATTTGTCTAATTATTTCACCATTTTCAATCGAGAGATCTAAATCAAGAAAAGAAACTTTATTATCAGATATATTAGCTTTGTGAAGCTGAAGTTCTTTAGGATCAATACTATTAACCATAGTTGGAAAGAAAGGGTTGTCAATGTTCAATATGTCATCCAGATACCGAGAGGTGTCATTAAAGACTTCAATAACATCTGCCTGGGTATCTGGTGAAAGACGCAACATGAAATCTCTTTCATAGCAAAATAAAAACAAATCTGCGACAAGTGGTGCACAGTTCGTACCCATATGGATACCAACAATGTGTCTATAAACGGTGGTTCCATACCTGAGGAAAATATTATCTAATAGGTAGATGAGTGCTTCACAAACTTCATAGCAAGAAATATAAAAAGATCGGACAGAGAAAGTAGCATTCAATGAGGACAGTCAACCACAAAACACAGAAACAAACACGAAAACAGACAAACAAGAAGGCAAAAGCAATAATAAATGAAAACGACATCACAAACACAAAAGGGTTGACAATAGGGCTACCGCATTGGAACGGTCAGTGGCAAAGTAGGCCACTGGGGGTTTAAACCGGTTCTAGGGTGCACCAAACATCACACTTACCCGACTGTCATCCCATTAGAACAGGACAGTGTAAATAAAGAAATCCCCTCATGATCTAATCTCTAATCAACAAGGCAGCATCAATAGGCAATATAAGTAAAACACAAATATGCTCGTCCACATAGTATAATTGTCTAAACTGCCGTTAGTAAAAAACGCTTTAATAGTATTACATGCCAAAAATGTAGTATTTTCTCTAGCCAATGTTTTTTGAATAAGAGAAATTAGCTTGTTTTTAATAAGGTGATGTGGTAAGGTTGTATATAGTGTAGAGAAGTCATAAGTGCTTATTGATGAAACTTGACCTTTATTGAAATTTTTATCAAGAACGTCTCCTGAATATCTTATAGACCAAAATAAATTAATCCCATTGTTTTCATAAGTTATATCACAATATAGTTTAACGTGATCTTTAACGGCAGTAAGACAAGAAGTTAAAAGTTTGGAGATGTTTGTTGTGGTGCAGGCACTAGAATTCGAAATAAAGCGACCCTTATACGGATTTTTATGTAATTTAGGAATCCAGTACATGTTAGGCAGTTTATATTGCTTATCGTTTACACCAGCCTTGAAAGTAGTGCACCGAGTGATTTGTTCGGAAACAACATCATCCTCAGTATAATTAACTGGAGTATACGAATTGGTGCTGCCGAGTTCCAGAAATAAAACATTAGACGTAATGTAGGCGTCAAACAATAATTACATTATTAGCTGCTTTATCTGCAGGAACTGAAACAAATTTATTATGAAATTCCTGAATTCCCGATTTTAAATTACGAAAAGAAAACCTATGTCTCGGAGGAAGTAAAGAGGGGTTAGCATTATAAAAGTTAATACGTGTATCTATAATTTTAAGAATTGACTTCTTCCAAGAAGAAAGCGAGTTTGGGTCCGCATCTTCTCTACGACACAATTTAATACTAAAATCTTCAATGGAGTGGGCGATCTGAGCACGACAGGCATTAAAATCAATAGTTGAAGGTAATCTATATTTAGGACCTTTCGAAAACAAATGCCTAATACGTTTATCATCAATATCAAAATTACCGGTGATGACATGACCTGCTGGAGCAAAGCAAAATTTAGATGTGTGGCATTCACATTCCTTAGGAGTATTATGTACTATATGAAGGTCAGAAACTATTTTGTTGTAGTTGAAAATAATATTTCTAATAGGCTGTTTATACTTATAACAAATTACAGGACTTTCGGAATTTTTTAAATATTTTGGGATAGAATCAACTACATGAGCATCTCGAAAAATACTAGGAATGTCAATGAAATCAATACCTTTATTAATATATAGCAGTTTTAGAAAATGCCTGACGTGATCAGACGCCTTGTCAATATGGGGTCGGAGAACATGTTGTGTGTAGCTTTGAACTATGGAAGCAGTGTTATACAAGGGATCTGTACGAATGAAAATTGTGTCGGCTTCCTCGTCGGTCAACTTTAGTGAGGAAATGGACAAAGAGGTAAGCCGTGAAAGCATAGAGTGCTTTCCAGACTGTTTAAAAATAGTGTGTAAATCAGCGACAGAAATAATTACACGCGATTTACGTTTGATGTTACCATTACGCCTAAGACCATGAGACCTAGATTTACGCTTTCGAATAGAAAATATAGATAAAATGTCAATATTAGGATCTTCAGAAATATTTTCTTCTTGATAAATATTGTCATTAAGGCCGAGTGGATAAGGTGTCTGTAATTTTTTCATCCACTTAAGTTCTGCAATATGTCTAGCTTTTATTTTAAAGCTTTTAGTAGCATCCTTTTCAAAAAATATATATTCAACAGTTGAACGTATTAAAATTATGACCTGACTGACGAAAGTGTTGGTAAAAGTAATTTTTTAACTTTTTAGGATTACTTGCATTATATTTGTGTTCACGAGATCGAACTTTTAAGGATCGACCTGTTTGTCCAACATATTGTATACCGCAACGTGGTGCATCTCAAGTCAGAACATAAATGACGTGAGATGTACGTCAATCAACATTAGAAGCTAGACATACATTAAACAATCTACCATTAACAGCTGATTTAATGGTGGACTTGCAAGATAAATAATTGCAACAACTGCACCTCTTAGCATTGCACTTATTAATAGAGGGAAACACCCTGCGTCTTGAATGAACTAAATGATTTCTGAAAGGAGATTTTATATGGTATTTTCTCAAAACAGGTGATCCTAGAGGAGTTACGGAAACTTTTGAGCCATTATTAAAAACCCTAGTAATATTATTAGAAGGAACATGAAACGAGGTTGCCGAATGAAGATTTAAAGGCACATGGTTTAGTTCTAAGAAATGAAGAGTTATTTTGAGGAATTTGTATTGATGACGCAGAGTATAACCGAAGAGGTGAAAGATTTATTTTCAGAGTTTTAACTAATAGACTCATAATTGTTTTTAGTTGTATATAATGTAGAAAAGTCATAAGTACTTATAGATGAAGCTTGAGGTTTATTGCAAATTTTATCAAGAACGTCGTCTGAATTTTTAATAGACCAAAATAAATTAATCCCAGAGTTTTCATAAGCTTTAGCACAATATTGTTTAACGTGATCTTTAAAGATGGGGATATACGATGGCGTGCTCTAATATTCTGTTATTTATTATCACATTCACTTCAAACTGAATCGTCAGAAATATATAACAAAAACTCGTAGAAAAATGAATGTGTAGAAAGCCACACACATATTTCCACTGTATGCTATATGTGTCAAAAACTTCAAAGGGTCATGTAAGAACGCAGGTAACAATGATCAGATAAAGAAACAAAATCATCTTCAAATCATGCGTAGTCAGCATGCCAAATACTAAAATAATCCACCAAAAAAAGAATGAAGAGTTGAACTCGCAAGGTTTTCGTCTAGATATGTTATAATTCAAAATATTAAAGGGTCCTGATTTACAAAAACTTAATCGAACCATAACTCTTTTCCTTTGCTATCACGCTCACAAGATACTAATTTATCTTGCCAAATAGTAAAACAATCCACTTAAAAATGAATGAAAAGTTAGATATATGTATATATATATATATATATATTAAAACAATCAGGTAACTATAATCAAAAAAGAAATAGGAGAGAAGATCAAAGGGCCATAACTCATGTAAAAGAGTATGATAATGGACTTCTGGAAACGGCCGAACACGACACATACACAATATTGCAGTCTCGGTTTGATTGAGACTGTTCATGAACGGCAGTGAAGTATGCTAGCTAGCGCTCACGCCCTCTAGCCCCGGGCTGAGCAGAACTCAATATTCATAAAATCAATAGTACATAATTTTAACCATCCCGAAGATGGCATGCATATGGCGGTGGACATATATATTTTCCTCCCCCATGTCCAGCGGCGTATGGATGAGTATAGCGGCAGTATCTAACAAAATACTATGCCCCGAAGAGCGAAATAAACAAAATGGAATTTAGTTGGGAGCAGCGGTTATGAAGCCTGCATATCACAAGTAACAGCCAAAAGACTAAATTAAAAAGCAGACAAACATAATGAATCATATGAGTGGTTAAACAATACCCAGAACCTTTAATCGGCCGGAGAAGTGGAACCACCGAATCGAAAATTAAGTAAGAAAACAAAAGTAATTGAAAATGTACCACCGATAACTAAATATAAGTATCGGACTCAGCGATCTCCAAAGAATCGAATGAATAACATTCCTGATTGCATGCGCGGAGAGACGTTTTACTGCCGCCACACTGCCCAAGCAACGCCACTGTGCTATATAAAAGAGTATGATAATGGACCTTTGGAAACGGCCGAACACGACACATACAAAATAGTGCAGTCTGAGTTTGATTGAGACTGTTCATGAACGGAAGTGAAATATGCTAGCTACCGCTCACGCCCTCTAGCCCCGGGTTGAGCAGAACTCAATATTCATAAAATCAATAGTACATAATTTTAACCATCCCGAAGATGGCATGTACATGGCGGTGGACATAGAGATTTTCATCCCACATGTCCAGCGGCGTATGGTCCCAGTATCTAACAAAATATCAGAAGTAACAGCCAAAAAACTAAATTAAAAAGCAGACAACATACCCAGAGCCTTTTATCGGCCGGAGTAGTGGAAGATTAAGTAAGAAAACAAAAGCAATTGAAAATGTACCACCGATAACTAAATATAAGTATCGGGCTCAGCGATCTCCAAAGATCATAAAATCAAAAATATGTTTATTCGATTAAAATGATACATTTAAAAATTAACAAGGAGTTAAACAAACACGATTGAACGAACCCCTTCAACTCTTCAACTGTCATTGGCGTGGGGTATAATAACTGGCGAGTCAATATTGCAGATTCCATATCATACTGATGCTTATCATTAAACTATAGTGTTATTATCCCTGATATGTCGCATTTGTACCACCTGACATGCCACATGATGTGCAATCCATATCTTCACGTACAGGTTATCACCCGCGATTTCCGGTTGATAACCTGCGCGGGATGATAACCCGGAAGTAAGTGACGTCAATAACCGTTAATTAACTGACGTCATTAACATCCAGGCAGTTTTTAACGTCTGTTTAAACTTCATTCCCGTTAAAATGGATGAAGGGAAAAGACATTTGAATCTATAGCCACATTTATCGAGTTCAAGGCAAAAATCAGGTATGTTTTTGCTTAATCATTTCCAATATATAACAAATTTTGTTCAACTAAAGTGCACATCCTTCTACAGAACGAGCACATTCCTTTGTCCAACTGGTATTTCGATTCATCCAGTACTTTATACAACTGGTATTTCGATTCATCCAGTACTTTATACAACTGGTATTTCGATTCATCCAGTACTTTTTGAGATTACCCCTTCGAAATGTTCACGGTCATGTACACCTTCTTTCATTTCCAATACTTTGGGAGGGCTAATCTAAGAAAGTCAATAGGAATCGAAATACCCGTTTGCGGTGGAAGAAAATGACTTTGTAGTTGGTATACGCGCTATACTAAAACAAAAGGTTAAATGTAAAATAAAAAAAATAGCTTTTCCTCTTTTTTCAGTACTCAGTAATCAATGATAAATGTATTACAACTGTTCACTTTCCATATCACACGTGATAGATCTATAAATATTTCAAAAATAATATTTTGTGTGTGCGTTGTTTAATGATAAATAAATTACAACCATCCCTTTTCCACATCATACCTGATATCGAACAATATCAATACCTCGGTCCTATGGAAAAAGGAGAATGATAATGTATACGTATTAATTGATCTCACTGGAATGTGCTTATGGGGTAATTCGCCAGTACGCCAAGACGTGTTGGAAAAAAAACGGAAATGTACTTATGGAGTGATTCATCATTTCGTCGAGACTTGTGGGAAAAAACGGAAATGTACTTATGGAGTGATTCATCACTTCGTCGAGACTTGTGGGAAAAAACGGAAATGTACTTATGAAGTGATTCACCAGTACGTAGAGACTTGTTGGAAAAAAACGGATATGTACTTATGGAGTGATTCACCAGTACGTAGAGACTTGTTGGAAAAGAAGGAAATGTACTTATGAAGTGATTCACCAGTACGTCGGAACTTGTAGAGGTAAAAAAGAAACTGTACTTATGGAGTGATTCACCAGTACGTCGAGACGTGTTGGAAAATAACGGATATGTACTTATGGAGTGATTCCTCAGTACGTAGAAACTTGTTGGAAAAAATGGGAAATAAACAGTGGCAGTCTTCAAACAACTGTAGTTATACTTGAACGAAACGATGTTCTATATAATTACCTCGCATGTAAAATGTCCTCAGTTCTATAGCAACAAACGTTAACATAGAATTAAAGGTACTGATCTCAAACATAATGATAAGAAGGTCAGGCCATGTTACAAATCTTAGATTATATTGAAACTTAGACGTAAAATAAAAGTCGACGTATCTGTTGTGCTGTAATTGTACAGGCCCGAAATCTTATTTGACAAAAACAACGATATTACAGCATTCTTTAATCAATTTGGGACCAAACATGGTAACGACCTGTAATGAATATTCATTACTGATGGTAGCCTTGTAACATGACAATATACTATTTGAAGAATATATAACATATACTGTATAACATATGTTGGTATCAAGACAAACAAAGACGTAAACACGCAAGAGGGTAACGCATCTTTAAAAGCAGAACGTCTAACATTTAGAAACAAACATCTACATTAAATGTTACCTTTAACACCCTTCTTCACATAACCATCTAATGCATGGTTAAGTTTCGTCATAGTATCGTTTACATCACTCATGGCACCCTGAAATATCGGCAAAAAAAATAAAAAATACAAAAGATAAAATACAGAGTTGAAAATATAAAATGGACTAGTCTCTGAAAATACTTTTATACGTGTTTTTTTCATTTGTTTTTGCCTGGGTGGTCTTATATAGGAATAACCAGTTTAATCGCTATAAAATGCCCAACGGTATATCAAATTATACATTACATATAAAATAAATTATAACTGTATTCATTATAGTAGCCAAATATTATATGAGATGTGTATTTTCATACTAAAATTATATTGATGAAAAAGAAAAGTATGAAAAGAGAAAATTGAAAATCGTCGAACACGATCAGAATGAAACAATGTATTGCAGTCTCCGTTCGATTGAGATATCTCATGAACGATAGTGAAACTTGCTTGCCACCGTTCACGCCCTGTAGCCCCTGCATGGTATACCTATGACGGTGAATATGGAATACCATTCCATGGCCAGCGTCGTATGGTCCTGCATAATTAAAGACGTTACATTGTTTCATGTAGTGTCGTTTCTAATACATGCAAGCTTATCATAAATACATGTCCTACGATGCCATTGCGTTCGGACGCTGTGGTTTCTATAGGACCATATATCACATGTTTACAGAAGAGTTTATATATTTATATGTAAAAGTATATTTCTAGTATATTCTAGTATATTTGATATAATTAAACTAACATATGAATATATTGTACACATACATATAGTTGCTTCATTTATAAAAAATAACATTTAAACATCAAACCTGCAAAACAACATTATTTTCGTCACTGAGGTCGATTTGGCATCTGCCTTTCCTCACATCAGTTGCAAACCGTGAGGCTCGCAGTAATTCACGCTGAAACGGTTTTACAATTTTTCTCTTCGTGATTGTCTGTTTCTCATCAGCAAGTGAATGTTCCAGTTCTGATACAATGTCAACAATCTGTTTCGATAGCTCCGCAGCAATTATCCGTTCTCCAGCCACAACGATTTGAAGATCTTCACGACTAATAAACAGTGCGACAGTTTGTGGGTGTGAAACGTTGAGTTCACGGATTCGTTCGATGGCGCTACTCCATACCTGCAATAAAATGCAGAGTAATCGGTGTTCGCATAGGTATATTATATCAATTAAAGTTAAAGAAATAAATCATCATGACGAAAACAAACTCATACATTAGTCCTTGTATTGCTATGAACAAGATTTCATGTTGAGTCTTCCATCAGATACTCAGGCAGATGTCGCAGATGATTGAAACGACACCTCTCGGTATCTGGATGACATATTGAACATTGAACAAGCAGATACAAAAATCGAACAGGAAAAGTAGCATTCAACGACGACAGTCAACCACAAACACACACAGAAACAAAGAACAACTTTAAAGATGAACAAAAAGCAAGATAATGCATCACAAACACAAAAGGGTTGACAAAAGGGCTACCGCCTTAGAACGGTCAGTGGAAAAAAATGCCGTTGGGGGTTTAACCCGGATTTTAGGTAGGGTGCACAAACCTCACTTATGACATATTATCATCCCAATAAACGGAACAGTGTAAATAAAGATAGCCCCGCCAGGTTATAATCTCTAACAAATAAAATAGCATTAATAGACAATACAAGTAAAACATATGAATGATCATGTATATATAATATAGAAAAAAGAAGTTAGTTTTGATATTGTAAACGTATGAATATTTTTTTCTTGTATCTTAACGGAAAGAAGTAGGGTGCACAAACCTCACTTATGACATATTATCATCCCAATAAACGGAACAGTGTAAATAAAGATAGCCCCGCCAGGTTATAATCTCTAACAAATAAAATAGCATTAATAGACAATACAAGTAAAACATATGAATGATCATGTATATATAATATAGAAAAAAGAAGTTAGTTTTGATATTGTAAACGTATGAATATTTTTTTCTTGTATCTTAACGGAAAGAAGATTTATACTTTGTGTCAAGTATTAGTGTACAATATTATCGTCAAATTTGCATTAAATCATCCGATGTACCCAGACGTTAGTTGTCCCCACTTAGATGGGCCTGTTCCCGGAGCTACATCTGATGGGGTCAATGTTATCCAACTTAATAGTGTTTTTCTTTAGCTTGTAGTCGTGTTGAGGAGGACTTTAATACTAGTAATATATGTTTAACTAAAAAGCTAATATTTAAATGAAAATTGAAAACTAGAAAACTACTGTGCTTTTCACTAGGTCCAGAGAACGGTTTTCAATCGAAAAAAATATTCATTACGGGAAATTCATATTAAAAACTTACATCCACAGAAAGATGTTTTTTTGACGTTTTTAGCGATCTCCACGCCGTCTAAATCGATTTGCCACACAATCCACAAAATTTCATTTTACCCCCTACATCCCCATGTAAATTGTGTTTACACTATTTCCAAGATGGTGGATGGAACGACCTACGGAACGGTTCATTAAAACAATGAAGGAATGTTTATCTGTTTGGTTGAAGCGCGACGACTAATGCATTTTGTAGTTACATAATGGATTAAAACAGATATATTTGGGCAATTTGAATAATTTTAAGCCTATAAATAATAGTTTGGGTTGCCATGAACCTTTTCTCCTAGTATAATCGTGATGAGATGGCTTTGTAATGCAGGGATTTGCGTTCTACGCACAGGCTTCAATTACGATAGTATAGAAAGATAGAAAGAAGAAGAGTCGTGTTTTCGGATTTTTCTTAATACTTCTTTTACCCCGCGTGTAAATTTTGTTCAGCGATCAGGTCAGATATACATAATTCTTCGTTTCTGCAACCTTGGCTTACCTAAATATGCCCTACCGACTAGGAAATTCTTCATGAATTATCGAAATTCGCAGATTAAATCAAGGTTAACACACAAAACAAGTTATGAATGGCTTCCAGATGTAACCTTTATTTTTTGTGTTGTGTGTGTGTGTGTGTGTGTGGGTGTGGGTGAGGATGGTTGTCGCAGGATGAAAATATTTCATGGAAATCCCTGCAGATAAAAACATGGAGGCCGATCTAAGTACAACAAATGTTTGGTGGAGTTGAAGATGTAATACTATTTAATATACATTTTTGTTCAGCTGTAAATTAAATACGTACAATCCCTGCGTTTGTTAATACAATTAGTATAGCAGTCAATCTCTGTCAATCCAACAATAAACGTAACATGTAAGGGAGTCCGGTGCGAGCTGTTACATTTTGTTCAAATAATTCAATTTATTAAATGTTATTTTGCAATAAATGAAAATATCTTACATTTTCCAATAGATCGTAAAATATCGCATTTTTATAGACCTTCAAACCAGAAAGACTGTATGAAACATTTGAAAATACCATTACATGTATTTAAAAATGCACATAACTCTAACACATTGCCCCGTTATTTGGGGCAAAGTGTTACACCTGTCGGGGCTAGATGTTACACATCGTCTTATATGCCAATATTTTACAGAATATACCAGTTTTATACAAGACAATATGAGAAAATATAATGTAAATAAGTATAAATATTAAGTATATTTACTACAGCCCTCTACAGTAAAGGGAGAGTAGTATAAAGAAATATAAAAATATCGGACAGGGAAAGTAGCATTCAAGGAGGACAGTCAACCACAAAACACAGAAACAAACACGCAAACAGACAAACAAGAAGTAGTATATTTGAAATGTATGATTTCTTGTATAATAAATGTGTATTATGATATTACTGTGATATGTTTAAAGTATGTTTAATGTTGTATGTTTAATATTTATATTTTCTTTTATATACATGTACATTGTTTTGTTTTATGGTTTGAAGAATAGATTTGTACGCTTAACATATATACTTATAACAAGAAATATAGTCGGCGCGTTTCGGGAAGCACAATGTATAAGTGATTAATGGTCATGAAGTGAAATAATTTTAATAGCGAAATGTAAGGTATAGAGTAGAGCAATATAACGTTTTCTATCGGCATTCCGATAAAAGTTGACACGGCAGTGCCAATGTGGGGCGTTTGAACAAAACAAGTTAGTGCCTTCCATTACGGAAGGCCATTGTTAAATTATTCAAAGGGCCATAACCCTGAAAACAAGAGGCCCATGAGGGCCTAAATCGATCTACTGGCAAAGTGTACTGTGTTAGATGATATCAAAGCTCTAACCTTGTGTTTTCAAAAAAGAAGATTTTTAAATGTAATTCCTAATATTTCTGTGTAAAACATTTGCCCCCCTGTGAGGGGCTTATTCTGACCCAAGGGTCACCATTTGTACAACTTGGTAAAGGACCACTATATGATGCTACATGCAAAATATCAAAGCTGTAGCCCTTGTGGTTTCAGAGAAGAAGATATTTAAATGTATTAATGAATTTAAATGAGAAGAATATTTTGGTCACCATTTGTACAAACTTGGTAGAGGACCACTAGATGATGATATATACATAATATCTTACTTCTACCCCTTGTGGGTTTGGAGTAGAACACATCCGGACACCTTGAAAAATCACGTGACTAGGAAATCACGGCGATATGTAATTTCTAATACGGTTTCATTACCAGTTACCACGTAAAAATAATTAACGCACTTTGCAAGAAAACAGAATAATTTATTTGCAATTGCAGCATTTCTATTCCTTTCTTCAATATTTCCGGTCAAGATTGAAGTACAGCGTAACAAATCACCTAACGATATACCATTTATCAACAACTACACTCTGTAAGCATATCTACTATTTTCCTTTGGCATTGTCAGACAAATTTAGCAAATCAGCATTCCGTTTAATAAACACTGTAGGCTTTCATAATTTCTGTATCGCCTTCAACCCAAGTTTTGATAGAATAACACAGACACACCTCCCTGCGAGGCCAAAAGCCAACTTAAACGGCTGGTGCCGAAAAATAATTTATTTCTGATAATAATGTCCTAATGGTTCGATTCCCGGCCGGCACATTCCCAGTGATGATTTGGTCTTCTGATATTATTTTGACCATTTGTTAACCACCTGCCGACCTATGTTTCAAATGATAAAGTCACGTAGCCGAACTATTCCTGGGAAAGGATATCAAATCGAACATAAAAACAAACAAGATTATTATCTCAAATATTGTGAAGTTTCATAATGTTTTCATGATGACCAGTTTTAGACGGGCGCAATCCCAAATGAGCCATACTTTAAGCATATCAGGGGCAGCTTTATAAGGATTGGGATTTGAAACGTTGATCCTCTCAATGTGACCTGCAACTTAAATCAAAACACTTGGGTTTGAGTTCTGTCATTTGTCTTGATATGATGAACACTTATTCCAAATGATTTAAAAATGATACAATGTACGAAAAGGTTATTTAGCGGAAACGAATATCTTCTTTAACATTGAGATATCAGGGATTTTTAACATCTTTGACCTCTTCGTGTGACTTTGACCTTTGAGCTGCACACATTTAGAATTACGTTTTCTTGACGTAATAGGGGAATTCGTACGAATTTTGAATGTAACATCTTGCGCCTGTCTCCCCTACTAATCATTTGTAGTTCTCAGCTGTAGGGGTGGGTGTTGATGGGTATGTTCTATACCATTAGCCCCATTCACTTGCACTTTAACTTAGTCGTATTTTTTGTTGGATTGCATACTCGAAATTAATGTATTGCATTGTTAACGCCTCTCGGTATATATGTATGCTTCATATTTTTTTAGGAATTGATGACGTCATATGTATGTTCATCCTCCCCGCAGTGATATTGTAACCAATAATCCCTGCCACCACACAAAACATATGACGATATCTGAGGCCATGTGATTACAAAAAATGGAGATACACTAAGTAATGCTTTGTACAGCAAACTCTTGCTGTAACCAACTGGCAATTGGCAATTCAACCTGTTTTGGCTTGGGTCATAAATTTAAATACGTATGTAGGTCTATGCTTGGATGTAATATCTTTATTAAATTTACGCGAAGCTTCTGTATAATGTTCTCAACGGAATACATGTTTGTTTACAAGTGACCAAGTAACTTGTGTTCATATTCGCTAAAATTGATTTTTTTTAAAAAATAAATTATTTTTGTAACCAGATACCGTTTTTAACACTATTTTCCTATATTATTAATAAAGCAAGTAGAAATATAATATTTAAATATTTAACCAAAAAATTAAACTTAACTGGATTTCAGCTATAAATGTGTGTGGTGGCAGTGATTACTGTAACAGAAAGGGGAAGTAACCACTGCGGGGAGTTTGATGTATGATGTGTTACGTCACCACCACTGACAAGTTATTGAGTTCACAACAACGTTATGTAGTAGTGCAAAGCAGGGTCAAAGAAAAAGTGATGTAGCCTAGGGAAATACAAACTTTGGATTTTATATGGTTTGGAATATTTTGTTTCATTTGCGAGAATGAATGTACTAAGCTCAAAAAACAATATTGCTTTTAATTGTTCAAACACATTGTGATCATGAAAAATACGCTATATTTCAATACCTGTCTACCCTTCATCGTAAATAATACTTTTCATATCGATTTCCGGTCAGCATACATATAGTTTTTTGTGTCAATCGGCAGCCATGTTTGTTTATATTTTGCATTGGGAAAGGAGGGGCAAAATAGACTTAGATCATGGCAGGGATTTCTTTATTCACACTGTCCTGTTTAATGGGTTGACAGTAGGGTAAGTGTGAGGTTTGGTGCACCCTAACACCGGTTTTAATCCCCAGTGGCATACTTTGCCACTGACCGTTCCAAGACGGTAGCCCTATTGTCATCCCTTTTGTGTTTGTGATGTCGTTTGCATTTATTATTACTTTTGCCTTCTTGTTTGTCTGTTTGTCTGTTTGCGTGTTTTTTTCTGTGTTTTGTGACTGACTGTCCTCCTTGAATGCTACTTTCCCTGTTCGAACTTTTTATATTTCTTTGACAAATCGCGAGGTTCCAAAGGACCGATTGAAAAAAGATTGACTACGTTAAAAGCGTCAAAAATACAATTTCCCGTAATGAAAAAAATATCGGTTCGTAATCGTTCTCCGGACCTGGTGAAAAGCACAGTAGTGTTTTCTATTACAGAAAGATATATAGATGTTGCGGTGTATTAGCCATCACCGTTAAAGGGTCAAAGTCAGACGGACGGATAACGCCGTGACGTAATACGTTCCTCGGGCGTATAAAAGGGAGGGACAGTCAGCTTATATACACTAATCTCGTGTTTATGTTATATTAATGTAGCATTTATTTATATAAATCATACTGGTCTAAGTGGTTTGTATACACTAATCTTGTGTTTATGTTATATAATGTAGCATTTATTTATATAAATCATACTGGTCTAAGTGGTTTGTATACACTAATCTCGTGTTTATGTTATATAAATGTAGCATTTATTTATATAAATCATACTGGTCTAAGTGGTTTGTATACACTAATCTCGTGTTTATGTTATATTAATGTAACATTTATTTATATAAATCATACTGGTCTAAGTGGCTTGTATACACTAATCTCGTGTTTATGATATATTAATGTAACATTTATTTATATAAATCATACTGGTCTAAGTGGCTTGCATACGCTAATCTCGTGTTTATGTTATATTAATGTAGCATTTATTTATATAAATCATACGTGGTTCAAGCGGTCATTTGAAAGGTAATTAGAGGCTGTGGTATATTTTGAATATACTTTTTTAAAATGAAAAATGCACATTCGTACCTCTTGTGCCACGTTTAACTTATCATTCACTGCCAATCCTAACTGTATCTTCCGTATTACATTGTGGCACTTCTCCGACCAACACGACACCTTATCCTTTCCTTTTTTATCCAATGGATCAACTGTACATACTATCTGTATACTTGTGTCGATGTTAGGTAAAGGCCACACAACAGAACCATAGCATTTCCCGATTTCGTCTTCAACAAATTTCTTGTACAATTCGGAATTCATTAAAAATCTGAAAGAAAACGGCACATTTTCAAGAATCTGACTGAGAACTGAAACTGTTTTGCAAACGCGTTATTACACTCTTTATGTTTTAGAACAATGTTCTCAACATGTATGCCAATTATCATTATTAATCACAATGTTCTCAACATGAATGCCAATTATCATTATTAACCACAATGTTCTCAACATGAATGCCAATTATCATTATTAATCACACAATGTTCTCAACATGAATGCCAATTATTATTATTAATCACAGACGGAAGTAACTTTACTTCAAAAATAAATCATTATAATGCAAATTAAATACATTGACGTTTTATCAAAACTTGTGTTAAATCGCTAGTTTGAGAAAGATAAAAAAAACACAGACAATTTGTTTTGCAAATAGTTGGGGACAGTCGATGGTAAGGAAGATTGTAGATCTTTATATCCTCCAAGCATAGGAGAGTAAACATACATAGTACAGTCAAAGTAGTCAAAACCTATACAAATCAACATATAAATGGCATACATACACTCATGTGACTTAAATAAATCAGTACTTTAACTATTCAAAATACAGAATATTTACAAATCACATATAACACATAAAACAAAGATGAATTTGTCATAAATTGCAAATGAAAAATAAAAAATAAAACAATAATAATAATAACACTATATGGTGGTGATTAGAGGTTGTAATTATCAGAATACCATTTGTCCCTTGTCGAAACGAAAAAACAATATTACAAAATGTGTTATTAATTACGAACCTCTTTGTTTAAACATTATTATTGGCAAAACTTCAACAAAGTGAGTCGAATTTCAATTAGAAATATTACCACATGAATGTCCCTTGTTGAAACAAAACACAAGGTTACACAGAGGGATATTAAATAAGTATCATTGTTATATTTATTAAAATATACAATTTCATAAATAATGATCAGCGTTTGATTGTGCGTTGAACCCAGTGACGTAAGGCATGTCGTCAGATTCATAAATACCCGGAAAATGAGATATAGGGTCCTATAAAAACCACAGCGTCCGAACGCAATGGCATCGTAGGTCCGCACTGTACTGCAAACAAGGACTTGATAATACAAAGAAAGAGACAAAAACAACAGAAAGTGTGGTGAAGACAGGGTTACCGACTCGGAACGGTCAGTAGGCAATAAGGCCTACTGGTTAGCTTGAATCGATTTTATATGCGCACAATCCTCGCTATTATTCTGTCTTCATCGCCCAAATAGACAAGACAGTGGAAACAAAACTACATCCCATCAAAAGGAATTCTCAAACAATAAAGTTCACATCCTGAGATACTAACTAAAGAAACACATACAAAATAATAAACATCTCAGGATGTATCCAGATTCGTACTGAACAACCATAGTAGTTGCAGCTAAAGAGAAAACCAATCTAGGGTACGACCAGAAAACCCGAGGGACGAAAGCTCATGCACCCACCTCCCTTAGTTGGGGTTTCCGTAGGTACAATCATAGAGTCCGAAGAGGTAGTCCAGCCATCGCGAAGCCATGATTTCAAACAGCCCAATCATATATGTAAATATATAGACTTCTTTAGTTGGCTCTTTATTGATAAAAACCGGAACTCTGAACAAAGACACAGCCACCAGCTGACAACGGTTATGTCAACAGGACTTTGGGCGCTTGTGTTCTAAGATTCATTAGCTGATGGTAATCTCTCATCATTTGAACAGATAAAACAGGTGGCTGTTTTCACACTCTTTATTATAATGTGTGTGATAAGCCAATTAATAAAGTTCCGTGTTACCACAATTCTTGTGTGACGGATAGTTATATCCACACACTTTTATCAGACTTGTGAACGTTAGGAATTTTATTTTACTGGAGATTTTTTGCCACACTTTTAAGCAGGTCTTGTGACTGCCTGCACCTTGGGACATTCCCACCTGGTGTCTGCAGACTTCACACTCACCTGCTCTTGCTAACGGGTCTCTATCCAAAGAAAACGAGATGATTGAATATGATTCAATAAAGCCGAACTATAAGAATTCCACATATTATAAACAAAGTAAACAATAATAAAATAATTATATTCTTTATTTCCTCCATATAGGAGATTCACATAGTATACAAACAACAATGACAGATAACCAATTACAAAATAAGTATACAAACAAAACAAGAACGTATATACATATTGGCAGTTATATATGCAAAATAAAACAAAATCAAATCTGTGCCGGGACCTGACGCTAAAGCATTCATATTATATAATTAAGTTATGTTTACATTGTTACATATTTTAACCACACTTATGCACCTAAATATCGTACCATAAAACCGGTCTATTTCATCTGAGAAAAGTATTTCAATTATGTTACTGTTGGCACCAACGAACACATTTAACTTAACAACGTCGCTTTTGTTAGGCGCCGAAAGGGTTTCTTTTATGAAACCCAAAGTGGTTTTGTATATTTAACTACATATTAGTTCTTTCATTTGCTACGTATGGACAATCGCATATGCAGTGGTCAACAACATTGTCTGTTATTACATCACACATTTTGCAGTTTTCATTTATTCTCGTTATATTTGCAATAATCACACTAACAGTCTTACAAAGAGATGTTGGTTGATTCCTAGCATATAACATTGGATTCTCTATAGCTACCATGAATTATTGAGCAAAACCTCATAAATGTATGTTCAGCCAGCCTATTGTTCAATTCAGTGGTTATAGTTTCATATGTTTTACTATTCACTTGCTTTTTCCAGCACAGTTTGCTAGGAAAGTGACCATTCCAAACGTACCCGTCCAGGACATGTGTAAGGCCATATATATTAAGGATTGTGTATATGTCTGGAGTTAAACTTGTCAAGCAGTTGTAAATTGTAAATGCGCTTATCCTGATTAAAAAAATCTGTTTTACTGCACACTCCCTTTGTAACCTACACAGTTGTCCCAAAAAGGTACGTTTCCGGTGGTCTATCTCAGATGCAATTGGTAAACAATTAAGCAAACTTAAAGCCACATCAGTTCTTGTTCTCATATGAAAACCTTGCATAGGTTTTACGCATAGTCTATGTGACCTCTCTAATGTTAAAACACCACTCATACTAAAAAAACAACAACATTCACTGCCATATAGCGCTTTTGGAAGAACCACAGCATTGTAAATTTTCCTGCAGACCATTCTCAAACAGACCAGAGTTTACTAAGCTAAAATATGTTCCTCTAATTTTATTGCAACACGACTTTATATTATCTGTTAATTTCAAGTATTTACTGCATGTTATTCCCAAATGGATAAATTGTTCAACTTCGTTGACATTGTCATTGCCGAGCATCCATGCTCTGTTTGTATTATTTTAGGCAAATTTATTTTCATTTAGATCCATTACTGCTGATTTCGAAGCATTGTATTCGCAACGCCATAAACACGAGTATCAGATGCTTAGCATACGTTGAAGTCGATGATTTGAAAGACTTAATAAAGGCAGGTAGGGCAACATAACTTAATATTACCTATTTTTAAGCCGAGATTACAATCACAGAGCACGTCAATAAGATCGTTTAAGTAGATGAGGTAGAGAAAGGGAGACCACACCTCGCTTTGTATGGTACCTTGTTTTATAGGGAACCAGTCCTACTTGAAACCTTCATCGAAAACACAGCTAGACCTACCTTCGTGCATTTTGACTATCATCAACCATAGTTTGTGTGGAATATTAAGCTTAAGAAGCTTGTAGGAAAGGCCATCATGCCAAAGTCTATCAAAGGCTTGTTTAGAGTCAAGAAAACACTATTATTTACTTTACAATATAAACTACATTCGCAAAATAAAACAACAACATTTCCTTGGATTAAGACATACAACATATCAATGATCCCGTGCAAGCAATTACCACAAACAAGAGAGAAAAATAGCAGACTCGGGTTTAGTCAGTCTATTGTTCATGAGAGGTTATATATGTTCTTTTACGTCTAGGTTTTATTTGAGGAACAGGTATTCCTAAACAATAATTATATTGCCTGGTTCGTTGGAAGATACTGATTGACTTCTATCTTTTCTTGTTATTTTTGTTTGTTTTGAGTGCGAGTTTTGGTTGATTACGTTTTGTGAATCCTACATTTCCTCTTCGAATTTATACCTATTATGTTTAAGTTCTATTATGAGGGCGATGTTGAACATTTACTCACTGAATCATTCTTAAGACAGAGATAGGCGTAAAGCAAAACCAACCCCACTACTGACGTACTTCATCACTAACTCTTTTGCGACAAGGACTATCACAACCTGACGTTAATGGTTATATGACTTAAAAACTTCGTAAGATCCTTGGTATTTATCATTTTCAAACAATCTTTATTAAACTTGTTAAAAGGTTTATCAAAAGAGATTATGACCCTATCGTTTTGCAACATACTGCGTGTATTATTGGTTGACACATTTACAGTTTGCCACTATGCTTTCTTCTTTGATTGTGAGATGACCGAATAGGTTGTCTATGATGACGTCTACCTAAAAGGACGGTATAGTTTGATACTTCTGCCATGTCATTGAATACTTGCTTTCCGGCTTTCTATGCTTTTGTTTGAATGCATGTTTTTTTATGCGTTGTGCTTATACTGCATATTAATTCTTTCTAGTTTGTTAGAGAATATAACCCGGCATGGATACTTTTATTTACACTATCCCGTTGTATTGGGATGACAACAGGTTAACATTGCGGTTTATTGCACCCTATAACCTGGTGCACCCGGCCCGCCCATCCCCCAATCCCCCGCCCTGGAGAATATACAAACAGGTATAAAAAACAAAAACGTTGCATAATGTGCTCAAGTAGCGTAGTACCCAAAAAGGTACAGTCGTCAACATCCACATGCATATTAAACGATTTACTTCAAAGACAGGGACGTAGTTATCTGTATGCAGAGTATGCAGCTGCATATACATACACAGTCTGTAAAAAAAAGAATAAAAATAAAATTAAAGTCCATACATACAATAAAAAGAGGTGGGAAGGATGTATAAAGGAACGTATTTTCCTATTATTTTTCCATTCAACAATATTTCAGGATAATTTATTAATAATTCAGCATCAAAATAGGCATTTAAAATGTTGGGAAAATCTACGCAGCTGGCCAATTTAAAGTTGTAGGCCCAATACATTCTACAGGTGCGATGTTTCTAGGAGGTATCAACAACAAACATTATTTTTGTGTTGCCAAAACGTTATTTTGGACATTATTACAAAACAGTATACGTGTACTAAACTAAAAACCTCCAATCCCACCCCAACCTCCTTACACCGGCCCCTTCCGTTTTAATGCACTTTAAGAATTGTTTGTATCTGGGAAAAAGTAGTAGTATATTAGTAATTAATAACAAGTATGCACCTATCATTATTTCCCCGCCGGAGTTGGGTAGGGCAGCAACGGGCAGACCAGGAAATTAGATTTATTGTTCAATTCTCACCCTAGGAGCAAAGTTTTCAGGGTAGTCTCCAATGTTAGTATTATATCGGGTTCTGTCTGAAGTACTACCCCGGTGTCAACGTTGTTGGTATCTAATTGAACTTGCAATATCCGTTCCCACCTAAGGAAGGAAAATGTTTTGAAGGGGGATGTTGGTCTATTGGAGATCATTTTGATGTGAGGGAATGGGGTAAGGAAAATGATGAAGGGATTGCTTGTGGTTGTGCTGAGGTAGGGTGGTGAAGGTAAACATCCAGGAATGTGTTTTCGAGATTTTTTATAATTATACTAAAAAAGAATCCAAGTGGGTATGTTGTAGTTTTTCTTGGGGTTCGGTCGGGGTTTGAAGAAACGATTTTCCAGTGTAGTGTTTCCAGCAGGGTATTTAAAAAAACAACATCTAGGCGGCGGGGGATATTCTACAGATTTTCAGGTCCGGAGATGTAATTTCATGGGGTGGTGGCAATAACCCAAGTACAAACCAGTCAAACAGGGTAATATTGTTACATTCTATTTTCGTTTTTAATCAATTAAAGGTAAGGTAAACATAGTTTTGAAGCAGAAAGATATTTCAGTTTCAAAAGAACACTATTTTTTCCTTTCATACACTTTTTCTTTCAAACATACACACACTGCATACACAATCTGTTAACAGTTAATAGCAAACAATTTCAAACAACTCTTAACTAATGCATGTCTTTTACTTTGATCACTTGCAGTGGTTACTGAAGTCGCTAATTTAAATGACAGATGTGGAGCAATCTACATCTTATGACGTAAATATTTCTGAAATATTTAGCATTTCTAGATCTCGACTGAACAGTTGACATTCACCGCCTTTGTATAACTAAAGAAATCTCCTTCCTTAGCGTAGGGTTACCATTACCATAATCTACGATTAACCTTCCGAAATTGTATGAACTCATTATCTTTTAATCTGTTCCCATCGAATAATTCGAACCGTTGCGCCATGGGTGTCTATTTTAATAAGAATATTATTACATAAAGGACGGCAATGTATATATTTTCATAACTGATTGTAATCTTGTTGAATAGTTAAACACAATTTCAATTTTCGAAAGAAAAACGGATAAACTATTTTCGATCTCGCCGTGGATCCGTCCGTGCGTCCGTCCGTCGATCCGTCGGGTCTTCTCGTAACCTGAACCCCTCCCTCATTAATTGAAGGATGAAGGAGGATGTTCATAGTTGGCATAGTGGTTGCTAAGGTTGTGTAGATGACAATGATGGCTTCAGATCCATAGTTGGAACCGTGGGACCAGAGGTCAAGGTCGAAAGGTCGAATTCACCAAAATGAACGTTACACTTGCGCTTTTTGATATGTTTAAATGACAAATCTTACATACTATAAGTAATGATATAGGCAAACAATATGGAACGATATTAGTGAAAGAGGGTATTTGACGCAATAGTTGCTTAGAATGTGTCTATGACAACAAAGGTTTCGAATTAAGGTCTGACCCTGGGGCCAGAGGTTACGGTCTATAGATCAAATTCACCAAAATCAACATTAAACCAGCGATGTTCCGTATGTTTTAATGAAATATTCTGCATGCGCTAAGTATTGATATACAATATCGACCCTAACCATGTACATTTACGCATGAACAATGGTTGTTTGCGATTTGATGTACGAATTCTCCTCCCTGGGGTTGGGGGGCTATGCTCATCTGGGTTCAGCATGCTTGTTTATCGTTTCCTCGCAGCCAAAACTACTCCTACATCTGTTGTGTAGATGACAACGAACTTGTCAAATCCAGGGTCTGACCCCTGGATCCAGATGTGAAGGTCAAATTTACTAAAACAAACATTACAGCTTGTTTTAAAAATTATTGATGACATTTCGTTGCATTCTTATTGTTTGTCCTTATTGTTTCTTTGTACATGTAAGCTGACTTTCTTCTACGCCAGCTAACAGAGGTTGTTCATGTTGACATTTGACTTGGATCAGTGCTGTCAGTACTGTTAGCCATTCCGATATTGTATATCGGTGGGACATTCTCAAATACCTTTGTTTTCTTACTTTAATTTCGAATATGTGGTTCCACTACTCTAGCTTTTTAATTTAGTAATTTGACTGTTGTGTGTGATACGCAGGCTTCATAGTCTCTACTCCCAACTAAATCCCATTTTGTTTATTTCGCCCATAGTTTTTCTCGTTTAGGGCAAAGCATTCTGTTAGAAACTGAGACCATACGCCGCTGGCCATGAAATGGTATACAAATACCACATCGAAGGGTCCATGTTCACCCTCGTATGCATACCATCTTCGGGACGGCTAAAACTTTCGTACTTTTAACATTTTAAATATTGAGTTCTCCTCAGCCCGGAGCCTGAGGGCGTGAACGGTAGCAATCTTTTTTTGCTACCGTTCAATCAAACCGAGACTGCAATATATTTTTATTTATTGTGTTCGGCGATTTCCAAATATCTTCTTTCAAACCCTTTTTCGATTTGTACATGAGATCAAAGTGCATATATTTGTATTAGTTTACAATCTAAAACTGGAACAAGTTATACTACTATATGAACATAGTAACTGAGTATTTGGAATTACATTTGGATTGACATCTTTCTCAAATCGGACTTAATCAGTGGTGTTCTTACAATATAGGTTTTTGTGGCTTTCGAGTTAAATATTTGCGGCTTTATTAAGGTAGAGTATCGCTTAAGCCGGTGGTAGTTTACCTGAGAGAACACACCTTGTATTACATCTCATGAACATAATCAATAAACTCGTGTCTGTTATTTTTCGTGTTCCTTGCTGTTTAGGGAACCTCTGTTCAATTATTCTTTCTAGATTAAAGACAATTTGTAAAATATAGAATGATACAAACGAGAAATATTAGGATTATAAAGTGAACTACTGTAATTTTAAACCTTAGAGATTATATATAGGATCTTAAGCGAGTCCCCATTTCATATAAGATTTATGTAACGAATTATGAATTTAAAAAAGCAGCCTTACCTGACAATGTAAATGTCCACCTGAGGTAACGTAACTGGGTCGGGAATGGTGACAATTTTACTAGGGTCCAAACTCAAGCACGGGTAGTATAGAGATACGGATAACTCGGCGTCGTCAACTGTATGGCTCGACTGTTGGCACACCCGCACAGCATCTGTGTAAACGTCATTTTTAATATACAAGATGCAAACAGACTGCATAGACTGTAAATGCAACTACAGAACAAAAGTAAGCTGGGCAGTACACGAGTGTATTTATATAAGCCAGTATTAGAAAATATTATTTTCCGATGAGTTAAGCATGATGATGTTTAAGTAAGATTCCAACCGAAATTAATAGGATATAAACCTAAGATGGATGGTGTGGGTCTGGGTGGGGTGGTGTTGGGAGGGTGAAGAGAGGTTTGTTATCATCCTATGCAATATTATAAAATCCGCATCAGAAAGATGTGTTTAATATAGAATCTATATTTAGGGGAAACTTACTGTGGCATAAATTTCCAAATATATGCTATATGCGGATCATGTTTACAAAGTTTGATGACGCTAAACATTATATTTTCGCAGACAAAAGAGATGCACGAAAATCAAAAACATATGTTGTAATTGTAAGTATAAAATGGAAATATCTCTAGGAGAAATTGTCGAAATCGAACGTGTATATCGACATTTATGCTTATTTGTGATAATGTCTACAAATGTTGGGATAAAGAAACCACAACACTAAAAAGCAATAGCACTATAAGTTCGCACCGTACCACAACTAAATGAAATGAGCAAATTAAATAGTCAATGAACAAAATCAAGATTGATGAAGACAGGGTTACCGACGGTCAGTAGGTAATACGGCCTACTACGTAGCTTAAATCAATATATGTGTACACAGTCTCGCTAGTATCCTGTCTTCAGTGCCCAAATTCATCATCCAGAGGAATAAGCAAACGATACACTTAAATGGTGTTGTAAAGATATATAAAATACATTATACGAAACATTAATGAGGTCATCCAGAATTATACTGAACGAACACAGCAGTTGCATGCAAAGAGAAAACCATTTTAGGGTACGATCAACAAACATGAATGACCAACGTTCATACACAGTTTTTAATTGTTTAAGCATAGTTTTCAATAAGAAGAGTCATACCTTCTGCCATGTCAAAAGTCACTATGCAAAAATCGGCTCCTTCCTGAAAGACGGTGCTTTTTACATTTCCACCACTGCTTTTTCTCATGTTCTCAAAATAGTATGTCAGAGTGTAGACGGATGATCCAGGATTGTAACCTTTCACTTTAACGCTACACGTAGCTTCAACATCTGATAGTTCAAGGTAGTCTAGCTGTCGTTTCTTGCATTCTTGTTTCATGTAGAGTATGTCTGTATATGAAAAAATAAATAAAAAGGAAAGCTTTTCTTCTCGTGTTTATCTAAACAATGTTGTTTTCGAAGTGACACATATACTTTTAAACATATGGACAGTTTTAAATATGTATTAAAAATTGTGTATGCTAAATAAGTGTCACTGTTTTTAAGACGTGTATAATTAACTATGCAACATGACTGTATACGTATTCGTGTTTGTTAGGTGAACATAACAGTTTGGCCAAGTTCTACTGATATCATTCTAGACAGTGGTTTTAAACGTATGTATTCCGAGCTTATGAATACTGAAAAGGGGATAGTTTGAATTATCATATTCGGATTTATTGAATCTGTTCATGAAAGGTAATACTGGTGCAACACTTCTTACGCCCCCTACCACCGGCTTAAGTGATATTCTACTTTACAACACCACAAACATTGGGATTGATAAATATCCCAAAGGCCCCATAAGTAATGACACAAGTGATTGTAGTCCCGACGACTTTAACACAGCACTGAACAAAGGCTAGTGTGACTGACTTATGGTACTAAGATATATTTAGCCACGGCGAATATTTAACGCTAACGAAAAACACACAAACTTAATAACCTGTCAAGCATTGAAAATGTACACCTCCGTACATGTATTTGGAACTGAATACGTGGTTCCGTATGTTGTTTCGAATATTTATTAAACTGCTATATTTAGACACGTGTAACTAAGTTTCATTGACATTCGTCAGTCGTTTTTAGAGGTGCACCGTATAACCGGTATACCGGTTAACATTGGTATTTAGCTTGGACGGTACGTTTGGGTCCTTACAAGTACTTGGCTCTTTCCGTGATCGATAAATATACGGAAATTACCGAAGAAAAAACATGTTTGATTTTTCTATTTCATGTTTGTTTGCTGCTTCATTGTGCAAATAACACATTTAATCAAAGATATGACTACAGACAGTCAAATTAAAAATAAGTAAATAAAAACAATTAAAAATAATAACAAACTGTGAAGTGGTAAGTTTATGATTCGTATGGCTACTTATGGAGCTAGTAGAGTAGTCCTATGTTATCCTGCCTAATATGAACTCATTTTTTTGCAGCTACAACGCTTACACCATATACCATGGTACGTACCGCGGTATTTGCTAAGAAAACGCGATATACCGCGGTACTTTATTTTTTGCGGTACCAACTCTAATCGTTTTTCCTACATCTCTAAACCACAGTGATACGAACAGCTAGGGTACGCACTGCCAACATGGAAACCGAGGAAAAATACAAGCTAGATCATGGTCAAACTGGAAATTATTTTAGTTTCAATTGGCCCATTTATTTCAGAGAGGATTTCATTTACATGTCCTTTATTTTGATATATATGTAGAAAAGTGGTCAAGTTATTTAAACGAAGGGCAGTGACGAAAAACACAAATCTGAAAGCGACATGTGTTCAATTTTCATTAATTCTGTTTATCGATTTCAGAGATGATGACGTTATCTAGACAAAGATTGACTTAAGTACCTTCATTGTGGCTTTCTAGGCTATTGTTTGTTTGTATTATATTTACACGAGCATATTTGTGTTTTACTTATATTGACTATTGATGCTGGCTTGTTGTTTAGAGATTAGATCATGGCGGGGATTTCTTTATTTACACTGTCATGTTTTAATCGGATGACAGTAGGGTAAGTGTGAGGTTTGGTGCACTCTAGAACCGGTTTAAACCCCGGGTTGACCGTTTCAAGGCGGCAGCCCTATTGTCAACCCTTTTGTGTTTGTGATGTCGTTTGCATTTATTATTACTTTTGCCTTCTTGTTTGTCTGTTTGCGTGTTTGTTTCTGTGTTTTGTGGTTGACTGTCCTCCTTGGATGCTACTTTCCCTGTCCGATCTTTTTATATTTCTTTAAAGTGGAACTCCGCAAGTAACCATATAATGAGCAAATACACATGTAACTGTCTGATTTTTATTCAGTGAAATATATGAATGGACACATGATCATTGACCAAATAAGTATGTAGTAATACATTCGTTAATCATCAAAACAAAAAATCCGCTGATTCACATGTCTCGCCTAACGACTTAAAAATAAAAGATAAATGTTGCTTAAATACAAGTTTGTAAACATTTTAATAACTAGGTTTACAGTTTGCTGAGATGACATTTAAGTGCATTTGTTTAAAAACAAAATGCCATTCTATAAAAAAAATAATAAAAAAATCATCAGCGCCAAAACGTAGGTCAAGGTCATAAATGAAATCCATGCATTCAAAAAAGATGCACTACCCAAGACACAACTATGTCAGAATAGAATGTTTTCTCTGCTAAAGATTAAGCTAAACGCTTCAAACCGAGACTGCAATATTTCGTATTTATAGTGCTCGGCCGTTTTCAAAGGTCCGCTTTCATACTCTTTTTTTCTCCAAGCATCTAATGCATAATTATAGTTCATGAGAAAGTGATGTAAATGTAATAATCAAAGTTATCTGCCCTTTGCTTGGAGGGTGAAGGTCACAACCACATTTGCTTTTTGACACGTTGTGATGTACTACTCAAGAAACAACTATAAGCAAAGTTTGAATGGTCTAATGCATAAAGTTTATGAGAAAGTGACCTAAATGCAAATGTTGAAAGAAAAACTATTAAGTTTTCTGTCGCTTTCTTGGAGGGTCAAGTCACATCAATATTTGCTTTGTTACGTTGAAATATACCACTCAAGATGCAACTATAAGAAAAGTTTGAAAGTTCTAGTGCATACAGTCTGTGAAAAAGTGACCTAAACGCAAAAGTTGAAGGTAAAATCATTAAGTTATCTGCCCTTTGCTTAGAGGGTCAAGGACATGTCCATATTTGCTTTGTCACGTTGCGATGTACCACCCAAGATACAACTATAAGCAAAGTTTGAAAGGTCTAGTGCATACAGTTTGAGAGAAATTGACCTAAACGCAAAAGTTGAAGATAAAAATTATTAAGTTATCTGCACTTTGCTTGGCGGCCCAAAGTCACTTCCACATTTGCTTTGTCATGTTGAAAGGTAACACCCACGATACAACTATAAGCAAAGTTTGTCAGGTCTAGTGCATACAGTTTGTGAAAAAGTGACCGAAACGCAAAAGTTGAAGGTAAAATTATTAAGTTATCTGCCCATTGCTTATAGTGTCACGGTCACTTCCATATTTGCTTTGTCACGTTGCGATGTACCACTCAAGATACAACTATAAGCAATGTTGGAAAGGTCTAGTGCATACACTTTGTAAGAAAATAACCTAGACGCAAAACGTGAATGTCAACGCCTTCGCCATCGCCATCACCATCGCCGCCGCCGCCGGAAAAGCACACATATGTCTCTTTTTTTCTTCGAAAAGGCGAGACAAAAATATTCTTTTGGTACCGCATAATATACATTTCTGTTGGTCACGTGATACCATTAGCGTATTAGGTTTTAATCACAATATGTCTTGCGTCACATAACTGTCCCGCTTAGTTCCATTGGAAGCGTATTCGTCTTACCCGCAAGTATAATTTTAGTGTGGACTCCGAGATCAATCCCACAGAGTGGTTCTCTTTTTTAATAGCGCTACTGAATTCCGTCGAAACATTTTGTTTATATTTAGTAAATATTCAATAATAGTAGTTGTGTTATGTTTGTCAATGCAATTAGTTTGTGTTTTATAAGATAAAGGTTACGGCTAATGCAGCTTTAATAATGCAATGCGTAAATACCCGGTGGATTGTCAAATGACAACAAGGCTGTTCCAGGGGTTTCACCGAACAACACTTCGTCTGGCGTGCGGCTAAAGTTTTCCTCCATTAACATCTCCAAGCCTTCCTTTGTTGCAGTATCAGGCAGACCAGATATAAAAATCTTATTTGGATCTATTGGCGAGGGGTTGTAAGCCGTAACTCGAAGTTTGGCTCCGTACAGTTCAAAACATCCGATTTTTTTCTGTTTCTCCAAGACTCTCTCAGCCACTGTAAATATATAAAAAGAAAACTTTTCGAAAAAGTAGATATAAAAGTCGAAAAGAAAATTTAGCACTTAAGGACTACAGTCTAACACAAACACACACAGAAGCAAAAACCAATACAAAGATGAATACAAGGCATCATTTGATATCACAAAATAAAAGGGTTGACAATAGGGCAACCGCCTTGGAACGGTCAGTGGCAAAAAGGGCAGCTGGGTGTTGAAACAAGGTTCTAGGATGCACCAAACCCCACTCTTACCCTATTTAATCCCAATAAAACGGGACAATGTCAATAAAGATATCCCCGTCAGGTTATATTCTCTAACAAACAAGGCAGTATCAGTAGGTAATATAACACATAAATAATCATGGCTAACCCCGCTATATCCTCTAACAAACTGAATTTATAGACAATATAAGAATAACGCAAAGATGATCATAGGTATATGAATTTAGAAAAACAAAAGCCTTGAAAACCACTAAGCATCTACTCCATGACTTTGCAGAGTGACCTAAAATACATGATTCACGACTATCAGTAAACGTTACTATCCCGTTTAGGAATTAACTAGACGTAATCGTAGGGGCATCGAAGTTCTGGGTGGGCCATCGCATAGTTGCGGGGTAAATGTGTTAACCACAAAACCTGTTATGCGTTGCAAAATGGTATGGCATAACCGCTATGGATATTTGTTCTAACAATAAATACTGTAAAGGGAATCCCTCGGAAGCAACAAATAAGACAAAAAAGTAACAGACTCGGTTGTATTGAGCCCGTGAAGTATTACAACACCTCTTACGCCTCCTAGCACCGGCTTAAGAGGTATTCTACTTTACAACCACAAAACGTGGGTTTGATGATAAGACAGTAGGGTAATAGTGAGGTTTGGTGCGCCCTAGAACTTGTTCTTGTCGTGCCCTTAATGGTTTATTCTCTTGTTGCTCTGGCTTCTGCCAAGTAATTGAGTACCTTCATAGTGGCTTTCTAGGCTATCGGTTTTTTGTATTATATTTACACGAGCATATTTGTGTTTTACTTATATTGACTATTGATGCTGCCTTGTGGTTAGAGATTAGATCATGGCGGGGATTTCTTTATTAACACTGTCCTGTTTTGATGGGATGACAGTAGGGTAAATGTGAGGTTTGGTGCACCCTAGAACCGGTTTAAAACCCCAGTGGCCTAGCCATTGACCGTTCCAAGGCGGTAGCCCTATTGTCAACCCTTTTGTGTTTGTGATGTCGCTTGCATTTATTATTACTTTTGCCTTCTTGTTTGTCTGTTTGCGTGTTTGTTTCTGTGTTTTGTGGTTGACTGTCCTCCTTGAATGCTATTTTCCCTGTCCATTCTTTTTATATTTCTCTGTAGCATGGTCATAGACAATTCTCTTTGTTCAGACACAGGTGTAAATCGTTTAATTGAAAATAAGACCTGTCAGAATAACTTTGAGAATAACAGTCAGAATACAGTTAGAATAACTGAAATAGAGCTGAAATGGACATGCTACAAAACAAATAGAGTATGGTTTCATCTCGTTGGTTAATTTAAACACCTCGATGGGCTACGCCCATCTCGATGTTTAAATGAACCAACTCAATGAAACCATACTCTATCTATTACTTAACCGCACAGCGGCCCTTTTTGCCACTGACCGTTCAAAGCGGTAGCCCTATTGTCAACCCTTTTATATTTGTAATGTCATATCTTGCCTTTTAGTTTTCTTTGTAATTGTTGTTTGTTTCTATGCGTGCTTTTAGGGGTCCTGCGGTCCATGAATGCCATATTTGCTGTTTGACTTTTATATTTACCTTTATCATGTTTATTGAGAATTAATATACTTACAACACCTCGCAAGTATATTACATAGTATTGTATATTGTATGTACTATGTGATCAGGTATAACGGTTCAGATAATCCGAATAATACGGTAATAAAAATGTATTACAACTATTGCAAAACTGATACTGCATAATTCTTTATTTTCTTCATCCTTTCTCTCTCTTGCCTATTTGTCTTTGTTGTCTCTAGAGTATCGTATTTAGAGCATTGGGATTTTAGAAATTTCAAATGCCGTTCGCGTGTCTACATCGTCTGTTTTGAAACCAAATTGGTAATGACCTAAGTAGCTGGCGAATTGCAATTTGACGTTTTTATTGTGCAAAAGCTTTGTTATTATTTTAAACATTTAAGTTTATTTTTTTCAATTTATTCTAAAATTACTTGCGGATATGTCATCATTTTGTAATGCATTTATTGTTCATGCGAGTGACAGTATTCTGAATATACAATTCTCATATTTTATGGCATTATTGTTGCCGAATGGTGTTGAGCAAAACCAGGAACCAGTTTTACATTCTGACAGCACTAGTCCTAACAACCTACTCTTAACATCAGAAGTATTAGCAACAAAATGAAATATATTAAGCATAAATTAACTGACTTTGATCTACTACGTATTACATAAATACACTTATTTGAAAATGTTTTAATGACGTTTTTTTGCAAATTGATGGTTTTACAACTATATATAGAAAAGACGAATAATTGAACTTAAAAATGCTATATAAAACTAGCCATGTGTACTACATAGTATAGTAGTTTGTTTAGAAGCTTTCTTCTGAACACATGTCCAACTGTTACAACATACTACTGCGGCTCCATATGTCTAACTGTTACAACATACTACTGCGGCTCCATATGTCTAACTGTTACAACATACTATTGTGTCTCCATATGTCCAACTGTTACAACATACTACTGTGGCTCCATATGTCCAACTGTTACAACATACTACTGTGGCTCCACATGTCCAACTGTTACAACATACTACTGTGGCTCCATATGTCCAACTGTTACAACATACTACTGCGGCTCTACATGTCCAACTGTTACTACATACTACTGCGGCTCCATATGTCCAACTGTTACAACATACTAATGTGGCTCCATATGTCCAACTGTTACAATAGAAAACTGTGGCTCTACATGTCCAACTGTTACAACATAATAATGTGACTCTACATGTCCAACTGTTACAACATACTACTGCGGCTCCATATGTCCAACTGTTACAACATACTACTGTGGCTCCATATGTCCAACTGTTACAACATAATACTGTGGCTCTACATGTCCAACTGTTACAACATACTACTGCGGCTCCATATGTCCAACTGTTACAACATAATACTGTGGCTCTAAATGTCCAACTGTTACAACATACTACTGCGGCTCGATATGTCCAACTGTTACAACATAATACTGTGGCGGCTCTACATGTCCAACTATTACAACATACTACTGTGGCTCTACATGTCCAACTATTACAACATACTACTGTGGCTCCATATGTCCAACTGTTACAACATACTACTGTGGCTCTACATGTCCAACTGTTACAACAAACTACTGTGGCTCCATATGTCCAACTGTTACAACATACTACTGTGGCTCCACACGTCCAACTGTTACAACATACTACTGTGGCTCTACATGTCCAACTGTTACAACATACCACTGTGGCTCCATATGTCCAACTGTTACAACATACTACTGTGGCTTCATGCTCATTTAAGAAATGCGTGTAGCATATAAATATTAAATGAGTTGTATTTAAATAATTTGTGCTTGTCACCAAATTGTGACTATGGATATAAAAGTGACGACGTCGAAAAATAATGTTTTAAATGTTGTCGATTAAGTGAACAAAGGCGTATGGCCTGTGTTTCAACGCGACTGTCGGAGGTGCACCTGGGGTCTTCCTCCACCAATAGAAACCGGAAAAAGCTTAGCTGTTGGCGAGACTGTAAAATCGAATTCAGTTCAATTCAATTCAACGCGACCGTTTCATCCTTTAAGTGTTAATATGTTGTGTGCTGGCAATTCAGAGATAAATGATAAAGGTAATGAGTTTGTGTTTATAGCCGTGCAAAATACATTAAAGATACCAAGCGTTTTATATATATAAAACCATAGCTATATATACCTAGCCATGTTTACTTTGCGTGTTGTACTGTATATATACCTAGCCATGTTTACTTTGCGTGTTGTACTGTATATATACCTAGCCATGTTTACTTTGCGTGTTGTACTGTATATATACCTAGCCATGTTTACTTTGCGTGTTGTACTGTATATTTACCTGGCCATGTTGTACTGGCCTGGCCATGTTGTACTGTATATATACCTGGCCATGTTTACTTTGCATGTTGTAATGTATATATAAATAACTAAGTTTACTTTACGTATCGTAGTGTATATATACCTAGCCATGTTTACTTCTCGTATTGTACTGAATATATACCTAGACATTTTTACTTTGCATATTGTTCTGTATATATACCTAGCCATATTTACTTTCCGTGATGTACCTAGCAAGTATTACTGTGCGTATTGTATTGTATATATACCTAGCCATGTTTACTTTGCGTATTGTACTGTATATATCCCTAACCATGTTTACTTTACATGTTGTAGTGTATTTATACATAGCCATGATTACTTTGTGTATTGTATTTTGTACGAGGACTATCCGAAAAGTTCATTGACACATTCAATTGATACAGTTGTAGCTACTTTGCTACTTTGTTCATTGTACTGTATATATACCTAGCCATATTTACTTTACGTTTTGTAGTTATAACTGTGTGTATTGTACTGTATATATACCTAGCCATATTTACTTTACGTTTTGTAGTTATAACTGTGTGTATTGTACTGTATATATACCTAGCCATGTTCCTTTGCGTATTGTACTGTATATATACACCTAGCCATGTTTACTTTGTGTATTGTACTTTGTACGAGGGCTGTCCGAAAGGTTCATTGAAACATTCAATTGTTACAAGTGTAGCTATTTTAATCTAAAACACACTATATAGCGAAATTAAGGGCACGATAAGTCAATATTGAAGATATTGGTGACATTAAGGTAGACGTCATCTTAGGGTCAGAAATATGTGCGATCAGAGCACAATCGAACAACTTTAAATGATTCAAACACTAAACATGCAGTGCGTTGCAAAATGATGAAGTTTAGAAACATACACCGCATAAGAAGTTGCTCTGGGAACATGAACGCCTAAGTAAAAGATACGTTTTAAATTTAAAATCATCTCTCTTGTAATACATTTAAGTTCTTTCTTCAATAACAATTTCTAAGCTCTTGTTAATTCACCTATAAAACCTGCATGCAAATTCAAATCGAAACTGACTAATTGTTATTAACATTGTTCTGAACCATATGATTAATTATTATAAATAAACAAACTCACCAGATGGAAACATAAACTCAATGATTGCCTCCCCTTTGTCACTAGTCAAGTTTATGGACACAATATGGGCTCCACCAGATGTTTTCGGGTCACAAAAGAATTGTGCTAGTGTATGTTCGGAAACAGCTGTCGGGATACGTTCAACTTTAATCTTGCAACACTTTTCCTCTGAACTGTATTCACCTCCAGAAGAGTGAAATATCTTTAGTTTAGTGCTAGGTGCCGCGTCTGTATTATCTATGTTCGTCTCGGCAATATCTGCAGTACCAGGCAGCTGTGTATGCCGGCGTCTTTGAAACTCGAACGGTTCTTTTGAGTGTTGCATAACTGCAGATGCAGCTTTCTTGGGACGGGCCAAGCGGCTGTCGGGCTGTGGAATGGCTGGTAATGGTCTATCGATTAACGGGTCGGATATTCTGTTATCCTCAAGTCGATTGCCGGATTCCAATTTTGACTCATCGATCTCGTCATATATTATTTCTGTAAAAAACACAAACTAAGGAAAAAGATAGTCAGTAACCTTTCAACTTCAGCTGGAGGTTTTAAATGACCATATATATTACAGAGTAACAATCTGACAAAAGGTAGACAATATGCATTATGATCACCACCATATGCATATATAGGGCATAAGCAATACAAATTATTCACCAACCATTCCACTGGCGACGTTGGACGTATACTCTTAAACCTAAGAGAGTTGATGCACTCCTACACCTAAAAGGGTTGATGCACTCTTACACCTAAAAGGGTTGATGCACTCTTACATCTAAAGGGGTTGATGCACTCTTACACCTAATAGGGTTGATGCATTTTTACACCTAAAATAGTTGATTCCCTCTAACACCTAAAAGGGTTGATGCACTCGTATACCTAATAGGGTTGATGCACACTTACACCTAAAAGGGTTGATGCACTCTTACACCTAAAAGGGTTGATGCAACATGTATGTTTGTTATGATCCCTATATATGCACAAGGGGTGATCACACTGCCTTCCACTCCACGTGGTACTAACCCCCATCATCAGTCGCTCTGTACACTACATAATGCTGTATGGTAAAATGAGAGTTTTGAATATGTTATTCTGGAAGCTGTAATGTAATAGGTAATAAAGCACACATGTTACCATGGTTACCATCTCTCAGTCATTGATAAAAAAACACATGACTCTCATCCGTGCTCGGTCATTGATATCATACACTTAATCGTTACTTTGTATCAAATATATTACACCTGTAAATTGTTCCTCGAATATCGATATAGTACATTTGTCACCATTACTTGGCAATAATTTAGTATACGTGTCAATAGTTACTCAGTTATTGATATAGAACAAGTGTAAATCGTTACTCGGTTATGGATAGAGTAAACATATCAATCGTTACTCGGTCATTGATATAGTACACAATCGTCCCTCGGCTTTTGATATAGAACACTTGTCAATCACTATTCGGTCAATATTTTAGTACACTTGTCAATCGTAACTCGGTTATTGATATAATACACTTGTCAATCGTTACTTCGTTTATTGATATAGTACACTTATCATTCGTTACACGGTCATTGATACAGTACACTTATCAATCGTTACTCGGTCATTGATATAGTACACTTGTTAATCGTTACTCGGTCATTGATATAGTACACCTGTTAATCGTTACTCGGTCATTGATATAGTACACTTGTTAATCGCTACTCGGTCATTGATATAGTACACTTGTTAATCGTTACTCAGTCATTGATATAGTACACTTGTCAGTGTTACTAGGTCATTGATATAGTACACTTGTTAATCGTTACTCGGTCAATGATATAGTACACTTGTCAGTGTTACTCGGTCATTGATATAGTACACTTGTTAATCGTTACTCGGTCATTGATATAGTACACTTGTTAATCGTTACTCGGTCATTAATATAGTACAATTGTCAGTGTTACTCGGTCATTGATATAGTACACTTGTTAATCGTTACTCGGTCATTGATATAGTACACTTGTCAGTGTTACTCGGTCATTGATATAGTACACTTGTTAATCGTTGCTCGGTCATTGATATAGTACACTTGTTAATCGTTACTCGGTCATTGATATAGTACACTTGTCAGTGTTACTCGGTCATTGATATAATACACTTGTTCATCGTTACTCGGTCATTGATATAGTACACTTGTTAAACGTTACTCGGTCATTGATATAGTACACTTGTCAGTGTTACTCGGTCATTGATATAGTACACTTGTCAGTGGTACTCGGTCATTGATATAGTCCACTTGCCAATCATTACTCGGTCGCTGATAAAGTACGCTTGTCAATTGCACTCGGTTACTGATATAGTTTACTTTTTAATCGTTATTGACATTGTATAGTGTTACTCTACGCTAAACATATGATGAGATCAGCTGTATATATGTATTATTGATTTTGACCTTGAATAACAGTTAAATTAGAACCATATGTTTACTATTTACCATATTAGGAGATTGTTTATCGTGTATACACATTCTTGTATGCACATTCATTTATGATGAAATTTAGACTGCTTGGATCATTGGATGAAACAGTTGAGGACCTTCAGGAACAGTATATGACGGTATATAAACAGACTGTGGGAGCAGCTCAGCATATTAATTTCAATATTTTTCATTAAAGTTAATTTAGATCTGAACGCTTTTTGGGAAATATAACTGTGAGAGAATTTAATATATATTGTGCTCATTCGACAGGAAATATTTGAAATTAATCTGGACTGAAAGGACAATTAACATTTGGATTTTACTGTTTTGGATTAAAGAGACACTTACTGTTTTGGATTAAAGGAACACTGGCTATTTGATTGGACTTAATTCAAAAATTGGATATTAATGAAAAACTAGATTTGTGTATCGGTAAGTGATTATTTTATGAAATTAAATTCGTTAATTATATTTTTGCATTGCTTGTTTTGCTTATTTTCTTGTTACTAAATTTAAAACTTCTAACACTTGTCATAGTTACTCGGTCATTGATATAGTACACTTGTCTTAGTACCTCGGTTATTTATATAGTACTCCTGTCTTCGCCGCTTGGGCCTTGATATAGTACACTTGTCATCCTTACTCAGTCATTGAAATAGTACACTTGTCATTGTTACTTAGTCATTGATATAGCACACCGGTCATCGTCGCTCGGCATTGATATAGTAACTCGTAACTCGGTCATTAATATAGTACACTAGTCATCCTTACTCAGTCATTGATATAGTACACTTTTCATTGTTATTTGTTTATTGATATAGCACACCGGTCATCGTCGCTCGGCATTGATATAGTGCATTACCATCGTTACTAGGTCATTAATATAGTACAATTGTCATCGTTACTAGGTCATTGATATAATACACATGTCAACGTCACTCAGTCATTGATATAGTACACTTGTCATCGTTACTCGGTGATTGATATAGTACACTTGTCAATCGTTACTCATCATTGATATAGTACACTTGTTATAGTGTTTTTGCTTGATTGTATGGTGTTTTACGTCATTTTGAACAAGTAAGGTTATATATGACTGTCAATTGTTTGTGGCGGAGGCGGAACACCCACTTTTCTTGGGTAGAACCAGTACTGTACACCTCCAGCCATTCGTAAGAACCATTGCATGATCGTTGATATAGTACATTTGTCAATAATTACTGTCAGTGATATAATACAACTGTCGTCGTCACTCAGTCATTGATATAGTACACTTGTCATCGTTACTCGGACAGTGATATAATTCAACTGTCATCGTCACTCGGTTATTTATATAGTACACTTGTCTTCGTCGCTCGGTCATTTATATAGTACACTTGTCATCATTACTCGGACATTGATATAGTACACTTGTCATCGTTATTTGGACATTGATATAGCATACTGGTCATCGATACTCGATCATTCATATAGTGCACTTGTCATCGATATTCAGTGATTGATAAAGTACATTTGTATTCATTACTCATTCATTGATATAATACTCTTGTCATCAGTGCGAGGTCATTGATATACTAGTAGTACAATTTCCATCACTCTGTCATTGATATAGTACACTTGTCATCGTTACTCTGTCACTGATATACTACATTTGTCATCACCACTCGGACATTGAAATGGTACATTTTTCATCGTCGCTCGGTCATTGATATAGTACATTTGTCATTGTTGCTCATTAATTGATATAGTATACTTTTCATCGTCACTGGGACATTGATATAGTACACTTGTCAACGTTACTCGGTCATTGATATAGTACACTTGCCTTCATCGCTCGGTCGTTGGTATAGTACATTTGTCATCGTCACTCGGTTATTTATATAGTACACTTGTCATCGCTTCTCGGACACTGATACATTACACTTCTGTTCGTTTCTCGGCCACTGATATAGTACACTTGTTTTTGTTTTGTTTGTTAGTTGTTCTTTTTATATGTTTTTACGCCATTTTCAACAGGTACGGCTACATATGACGGTATTTGTTTTGTGGTGGAGGCAGACCACACACTTTTCCTGGATAGAACTGTACACCTCTCGCAATGCGTACGATTCATTGCTCGGACATTGATATAGTCCACTTGTCTTCGTCACTCGGTTATTTATATAATACACTTATCTTTGTCGCTCGGTCATTCATATAGTACACTTGTCTTCATCTATACTCAGTCATTGATTTAGTACACTTGTCATCGTTACTCTGTCATTAATATAGTACACTTGTCATCGTTACTCGGTCATTGATATAGTACACTTGTCATCGTTATTCGGTCATTGATATAGTACACGTGTTATATAGTACACTGGGACAATGATATAGTAAATGTGTAATCGTTACTCGGACAATGATATTGTACACATGTCATCATTGCTCATACATTTATAGAGCACCGTTGTTATCTTCGCTAGGTCATTGATCTTGGACACTTGTTATCGTCCCTCGGTCACCAATATAGTACACTTATAATCAGTGCTCGGTCATTGATATACTAGTAGTATAATTTTTATCGACATTCGGTCATTGATACAGTACATTTGTTATTTTCGATCAGTCATTGATATAGTACACTTGTCATCGTTACTCGGTCATCGGTTTAGTACTCTTGCGGTCGTTAAACGGTCATTGATATAGTACTCTTGTCTTGGTCACTAAATCGTCGATCTAGTAATCTTGTCTTTGTCGCTTTATCAATGATATGGTACACGTGTTATCGTTAATCGCACATTGATAAAGTAGTGCATGGTCATTGATATTGTACTCTTGCCATCGTTACTCGCTCATTGATATAGTACACTGTCTTGTCATCGATATAGTACACTTGTCATCGTTACTTGGTCATTGATATAGTACACTAAGTCTTGTTATCGTTACTCGTTCATTGATATAGTACACTTGTCATCGTTACTCGCTCATTGATATAGTACACTTGTCATCGTTACTCGGTCATTGATATAGTACACGTGTCATCGTTACTTGGTCATTGATATAGAACACTAAGTCTTGTTATCGTTACTCGTTCATTGATATAGTACACTTGTCATCGTTACTCGGTCATTGATATAGTACACATGTCATCGTTACTCGCTCATTGATATAGTACACTTGTCATCGTTACTCGGTCATTGATATAGTACACTTGTCATCGTTACTTGGTCATTGATATAGAACACTTGTTATCGTTACTCGCTCATTAATATAGTACACTTCTCATCGTTACTCGTTCATTGATATAGTACACTTGTCATCGTCACTCGCTCATATATATAGTCCACTTGTCATCATTACTCGGTCTTCGATATTTTAAAATTGTCATCATTACTCGTTTATTGATACAGTACACTTGTCATAATTTACTCGGTCATTGATATCGTACATTTGTCATCATTACTCGTTCATTGATACAGTACAGTTGTAATCATTACTCGGTCATTGATATGGTACACTTGTCATCATTACTCTTCATTGATACAGTACACTTGGCATCATTACTCGGTTATTGATGTAGTACAATTCGAGGGCTTAACGCGAAACTATTGTGACTCACTTTTTTTCCGAAAATGATTTCTTTACATAATCCTTATCAGATACTGACCCTTTATAATGTCACAAAATATTAGAACTAGATTCTAAAATTTGGTGGAGAAAAATAGAAAGTGTCATATTATTGTATCTCAATACAGCTTTTTTTTTTTAATGCGAATAATAATTATTCCCAAGCACCTTTTTTCCAAGCTTTGCAAACTGATATGAAGTTAATGAACTGTTGTATTTTGTGTTGTTTTTCTGGTAAAAATGTATATTGTGAAAAGTTTTTTTAAACATTGCCGAAACATCATGTGCCCGTATGTTTTTCTGTGTAAAGTATTGATAGGATGAACAAAAGTCATGAAACAGATTAATATTTTAAACTTTTAGTGCGTTTTTTTAACAGATTTTCATTTGTGAATTCCAGGAGTGTAAATATCTATTTTCCGGGGTCTAATTATGTAAAATTAATGATGTTTTGAAATTTTTCGCGACTCAATTTAAGTATTTCTGTCTGTAAAGTGGACAAATTGTTTTATACTTCAAAGCTAATAATGTTAAAATATTAAGCAAGTTTTACACACCACTCTCTCAAACAATGATTGTTGAGTTTGAATTTGTGGTAATTGAGAAGAATTTTTAGTTGTTTCTCTAAGTTCAATGACAAACAACACTGTCTTATTAATATTACTTACCCTCATAAGTTTAGGGATTTTTAAATGATTAGTAATTATTTCATAATTACCTTATAAATTATTTACTAGTATTAATAAGGTGAGCAATTTTCCCATTGCTATGCAAATGTTGATTGTTTTTAGTATCCATGTTCAGGTGATTCATGGCCAATAGAAATAGCCTAAAATATTAAAATTGGAGCCGCAAATGACTTAGAACAACATAAGTATGAAAAAGAACTTTATAATCTTTTTCGCCAGGATAGTTTCATCTATTATATAAAGCAGTAAGTAATACTTATAATATCAAAGGTCAGGGCTGGTATAAACTCTTTAGGCCATCCTTAATAAACAATTTGTTTGGGGTTTTCCTGCCCTAGATTTCATAAGTGGGTAGGTATGTAGGAAGGTACATATTTTACCAATTGCTTTGCATTAAAGGGACCCATAGCAATCTTGAAGTATTCATCAAAGTTTAAATTATGAATACAGTATAAGTGTAACTTTAAACCTGCTTGCATATAATTATATTAAAGGAAATATAATTTCAAATTCTACTTCTTTCTTCTGTCATAGGTTTTAAATATAGTGTTGGTGTAATATAATCAACAATTAATAATATGTAAAAACAATTGCTTTGAATTATTGAAATGGTTCTATCCAAGACCGGTTAAAGTCATTTTTGCAATTTCAACTAACAGTTATAATATATGCAGGACTATGCAGTTGCAACTAAGACACTATTTTATATGGTATTATTCAGTCAAGTTTAGTAATACTGGAAGGCTCATGTGGTCCAATTCTTAAAGTTTTTACTTCCAACACCCGTACACCACCCCTCTACAAACAACACCCACCCCTCCACCTCCTAAACCGAAAGAGGAGACACAGTGGTGCAAGAAGCTAGAGGTTCACCTATTCAGTAAAATCCATTGTCCTACAATAAGATAATCGCCACAAAAAACGTGTTTGTTAGAATAGCCACTTGGCTTAAGTAATTTTTATAAACACTTTTTAGCTTTATAAAGTAATTATAAGATATTGCACTACATATAAGTGTTCTGATCTTCATCTTGTCTGAATTGTGTGACTTTACTACATTAAATGATCTTTATAACAAGTTTTGTCTATAACAAGTATTGTCTGCTATAGCATATTTCGATGTATCGTTTGTTTAAAAATCAGTTATTTAAAATAATATTGACTTACAATAGTTTCGCATAAAAAAATGATGAAGTCAAATTAGTTCTCATATAACTTAATGAAGAGGGTAAAGATTTAATAATAACTATGTAAAAGGAAGATATTGATAACTGCTATAGGTTTCAGTTGTGAAAATAGACTTAAAATAAAGATAACAAGAACTTAAGGGATTTCGGTTGCATACCTTTCTTAGGTTTGTCCAAAATGAGCCTTAACATACAAACTTACTGCCTAAAGCTATACTGTGCAATAGTTTTCATCTCGTACATAATTACATGAAATATTTCTTTTCTTCTCAAATCATAAATGGATACCATTTCTTTATTACATGCAAGAGAATAAAGTTCCTTAATGCATTTATGATTAAAATAATCTTCTAAAAGTGAGTTACAATAGTTTCGCGTTAAACCCTCGAATTGTCATCGTTACTCGTTCACCGACATAGTACACTTATCATCGTTACTCAGACATTGATATATTACAGTTTTCATCAATACTAGGTCATTGATATTATACACTTATCATCAATACTCGGTCATTTATATAGTATATTAGTCATAATTACTCCGTTATTAATATAGTACACTTGTTATCGTTCCTTGGTCATTAATATAGTAGACTTGTCATCATTACTCTATCATTGATATAGTACACTTATCATCCATACTAATTCATTGATATAGTACACTTGTCATCGTCACTCGGTCATTGATATAGTACACTTATCATCGTTACTCGGTCACTGATATAGTTCCCATGTAGTCGTTTCTCGGTCCCTTATATATTAAACTTGCTATCGGACACTGATATACTACATTTGTCATCGTAACTCGGTAATTGATATAGTGCACTTGCCATCGTTGCTTATCACTAATATAGTACACATGTCATTGCTGCTCGGACATTGATATAGTACATTTGTCATCATCATTCGGTAACTGATATAGTGCTATTGCCATCTTTACTCGGTCGCTGATAGAGTACACTTGTCATCGTTACTCGGTCACTGATATAGTAGACTTGTCATCGTCACTCGGACATTGATATAGTACATTTGTCATCGTCACTCGGTCACTGATACAGTACACTTATAATCGTTACTCGGTCATTGATATATAGTACACTTATCAATGTTGCTCGGCCACTGATATACAACATTTGTCATCGTCACTCGTTCGTTGATATAGTACATTTGTCATCGTTACACGGTCATTGATATAGAACATTTGTCATCGTCACTCGGTCACTGATATAGTACATTTGTCATCGTCGCTCGGTCATTGATACAGTGCACTTGCGTTACTCGGTGAATGATATAGTACGTATGTCAACGTCGCTCAGTCATTGATATAGTACACTTGTAATCGTTACTTGATCACTGACATAGTTTACTTGTCATCGTCATTCGGACATTGATATGGTACATTTGTCATCGTCACTCAGTCATTGATATAGTACACTTGTAATCATTACTCGGTCACTGATCTAGTACACTTGTCATTGTCGCTCAGACACTGATATACTATATTTGTCATCGTCACTCGGTCATTGATATGTTGAACTTGCCATCGCTACTCGGTCACTGATATAGTACATTTGTCATCACCGCAAGGTCATTGATATAGTGCACTTCTCATCGTCGGTCGGTCATTGATATAGTACATTTGTCATCGTTACTCGGTCACTGATAAAATACACTTGTCATCGTCACTCGGACATTGCTATAGTACATTTGTCATCCTCACTCGGTCATTGAAACAGTACACATGTAATCGTTACTCGCACACTGATATATAGTACACTTGTCATCGTTACTCTGTCACTGACATACTACATTTGTCATCACCACTCGGACATTGAAATGGTACATTTTTCATCGTCGCTCGGTCATTGATATAGTACATTTGTAATTGTTGCTCGGACACTCACATACTACATTTGTCATCATCACTCGGTCATTGATATAGTGCATTTGTCATCGGTACTAGGTCACTGATTTAGTACACATGTAGTCGTTTCTCGGTCACTGATACATTACACATGTCATTGTTGCTCTGACATTGAAATACTTCATTTGTCATCATTACTCGGTCACTGATATAGTACACTTGTCATTGTTGCTCGGACACTGATATACAACATTTGTCATTGTCATTCATTCGTTGATTTTTTTATCGTTACTCGGTCACCGATATAGCACATTTGTCATCATCACTTGGTCACTGATATAGTACATTTGTCATCATCCCTGGGTCAATGATATAGTGCACTTACGTTACTTGGTGAATGATATAGAACGTTTGTCAACGTCGCTCAGTCATTGATATAGTACACTTGTCATCGTTACTCTGTCACTGACAAGTTCATCATCATTTGGTAATTGATATAGTGCTCTTGCCATCGTTACTCTGTCACTGATAAAGTACACTTGTCATTGTCACTCGGACATTGATATAGTACATTTTTCATCATCACTTGGTCATTGTTACAGTACACTTGTAATCGTTACTCGGTCGCTGATATATAGTACACTTGTCAATGTTGCTCGGCCATTGATATACTACATTTGTCATCATCACTCGTTCGTTGATATAATACATTTGTCATCGTTACTCTGTCATTGATATAGTACATTTGTCATCGTCGCTTGGTCACTGATATAGTACATTTGTCATCGTAATTCTGTCATTGATATAGTGCACTTGCGTTACTCTGTGAATGATATAGTACGTTTGTCAACGTCGCTCAGTCATTGATACAGTACACTTGTCATCGTTACTCGGTCAAGCATATAGTTCACTTGTCATTCGGACATTGATATGGTACATTTGTCATCGTCGCTCAGTCATATAGTACACTTGTAATCGTTACTCGGTCACTGATATATAGTACACTTGTCATTGTTGCTCGGACACTGATATACTACATTTGTCATCATCATTCGGTAATTGATATAGTGCAATTGCCATCGTTACTCGGTCGCTGACATAGTACATTTGTCATCGTCGGTCGGTCATTGATATAGTACACTTGTCATCATTACTCGGTCATTGATATAGTACACTGGTTATCGTCACTCGGACATTGATATAGTACATATGTCATCGTCACGCGGTCATTGATACAGTACACTTGTAATCGTTACTCGATGACTGATAAATAGCACACTTGTCGATGTTGCTCGGCCACTGATATACTACATTTGTCATCATCACTCGGTCATTGATATAGTGCATTTGTCATCGTTAATCGGTCACTGATATAGTACACATGTAGTCGTTTCACGGTCACTGATACAGTACACATGTTATTGTAGCTCGGACATTGATATACTACAGTCGTCAACATTACTCGGTCACTGATCTAGTACACTTGTCATTGTTGCTAAGACTAAGACGCTGATACACTATATTTGTCATCGTCACTCGGTCATTGATATGTTGAACTTGCCATCGATAGTCGGTCACTTGTCATCACCACTCAGTCATTGATATAGTGCACTTATCATAGTTACTTTGTCATTGATATAGTACATTTGTCATCGTCGCTCGGACATTGATACAGTACATTTGTCATCCTCACTCGGTTATTGATACAGTACACATGTAATCGTTACTCGGACACTGGTATATTGTACACTTGTCATCGTTACTCTGTCACTGATATACTACATTTGTCATCCTCACTCGGACATTTATATGGTATATTTTTCATCGTCGCTCGGTCATTGATAAAGTACACTTATAATTGTTACTGATATAGTATATTTGTCATTGTTGCTCGGACATTGATACAGTACATTTGTCATCCACACTCGGTTATTGATACAGTACACATGTAATCGTTACTCGGACACTGATATACAACATTTCTCATCTTCACTCGGTCACTGATATAGTACATTTGCCATCGTCACTCGGTCATTGATATAGTACACTTGTCATCGTTACTCGTCATTGATATAGAACACTTGTCATCGTCACTCGGACATTGATAAAGAACATTTGTCATCGTCACTCGGTCATTGTTACAGTGCACTTGTAATCGTTACTCGGTCACTGATATATAGTACACTTGTCAATGTTACTCGGCCACTGATATACTACATTTGTCATCATCACTCGTTCGTTGATATAGTACATTTGTCACCGTTACTCGGTCACTGATATAGTACATTTGCCATCGTCGCTCGGTCATTGATATAGTGCACTTGCGTTACTCGGTGAATGATATAGTACGTTTGTCAAAGTCACTCAGTTATTGATATAGTACACTTGTCATCGATACTCGGTCACTGACACAGTTCATTTGTCTTCATCATTCGGACATTGATATGGTACAATTGTCATCGTTACTCGGTCACTGATATATAGTACACTTGTCATTCTTGCTCGGACACTGATATACTTCATTTGTCATCATCATTCGGTAACTGATATAGTGCAATTGTCATCGTTACTCGGTCGCTGATATAGTACATTTGTCATCGTCGTTCGGTCATTGATATAGTACACTTGTCATCGTTACTCGGTCGCTGATATAGTACACTTGTTATCGTCACTCGGACATTGATATATTACATTTGTCATCATCACACGGTCATTGATATAATGCATTTGTCATCGTTACTCAGTAACTGATATAGTACACATGTAGTCGTTTCTCATTCCCATATATAGTACACTTGCTTTCGGACACTGATATACTACATTTGTCATCGTCACTCGGTAATTGATATAGTGCACTTGTCATCGTTACTCGGTCACTGATATAGTACATTTGTCATCGTCGCTCGGCCATTGATATAGTGCACTTGTCATCGCTACTCGGACTGATATAGTACATTTGTCATAGTAGCTCGGTCATTGATATACTGCACTTGTCATCGATTCTCGGTCACTGATATATGACATTTGTCATCGTCGCTCTGTCAATGATATAGTACATTTATCATTGTTATTTAGAGACTGATATAGTACACTTCTCATCGTTACTCGGTCATTGATATAGTGCACTTGTAATAGTTTTTCGGTCACTGATATAGTACACGTGTCATTGTTGCTCGGACATTGATGTACTTTAGTCATCGCATCATCACACGGTCATTGATATAGTTCCCTTGTCATCGTTACTCGGTCACTGATATAGTTCCCATGTCGTCGTTTCTCGGTATCTTATATAGTGCAGTTGCTATCGGACACTGATATACTACATTTGTCATCGTCATTCGGTAATTAATATAGTGCACTTGCCATCGTTACTTGGTCACTGATATAGAATACATGTCATTGTTGCCCGTACATTGATGTTCTACATTTGTCATCATCACTCGGTCACTGATATAGTACAATTTTCATTGTTGCTAGGGCACTGAAATACTACATTTGTCATCGTCGCTCGGTCATTGATATAGTGCACAAGCTTTACAAAGTGAATGATATAGTGCGTTTGTCATCGTCGTTCAGTCATTGATATAGTACACTTGTCCTCGTTAATCGATCACTGATATAGTACACCTGTCATCGTCATTTGGACTTTGATATGGTACATTTGTCTTCGTCGCTCAGTCATTGATATAGTACACTTGTAGTCGTTAGTCGGTCCCTGATAGATAGTACACTTGTCATTGTTGCTCGTACAGTGATATAGTACACGTGTCATTGTTGCTCGGACACTCATATACTACACTTGTCATCATCACTCGGTCATTGATATACTACATTTGTCATTGTTACTCGGTCACTGATATAGTACACATGTAGTCGTTCCTCGATCACTGATACAGTACACATGTCATTGTTGCTCGGACATTGATATACTACATTTGTCATCATTACTCGGTCACTGATCTAGTGAACTTGTCATTGTTGCTTGGACACTGATATACTACATTTGCCATCGTCACTTGGTCATTGATATGTTGAACATGCCATCGATACTCGGTCACTGATATAGTGCACTTGTCATCGTTACTTGGTCACTGTATAGTACATTTGTCATCGTCGGTCGGTCATTGATATAGTACATTTGTCATCATTACTCGAACATTGATATAGTACATTTGTCATTCTCGCTCGGTCATTGATACAGTACACTTGTAATCGTTACTTGGACACGGATATGTAGTACACTTGTCATCGTTACCCTGTCACTGATATACTACATTTGTCATCTTCACTCGGACATTGATATGATACATTAGTCATCGTCGCTCTTCATTGATATATTCATTGATATAGAACATTTTTCATTGTTGCTGGGACAATAATATACTACTTGGTAATTGATATAGCGCACTTGCCATCATTACTTGGTCACTGATATAGTACACATATCATTGTTGCTCGGACATTGATATCATCACTCGGTCACTGATATAGTACACTTGTCATTGTTGCTCTAAGACTGATATACTACATTTGTCATCGTCACTCGGTAATTGATATAGTGCACTTGCCATCGTTACTCGGTCACTGATATAGTACATATGTCCTCGTCGCTCGGTCATTTATATAGTACACTTGTCATCGTTACTCGGTCACTGATATAGTACACTTGTCATCGTTACTTGGTCACTGATATAGTTCATTTGTCATCGTCGGTCAGTCATTGATATAGTAAACTTGTCATCGTTACTCGGTCACAGATATAGTACACCTGTCAATGTTGCTCGATCACTGATATACTACATTTGTCATCGTCACTCGGTAATTGATAGAATGCACTTGTCATCGTTACTCGGTCACTGATATAGTACATTTGTCATCGTCGCTCGGTCATTGATATAGTGCTCTTGTCATCGTTACTCTGTCACTGATATAGTACATTTTTCATCGTCGCTTGGTCATTGATATAGTGCGCTATCGTTACTCGGTGACTGATTTAATACATTTGTCATCGTAACTCGGTCACTGATATAGTACAGTTGTCATCGTCATTCAGACGTTGACATGGCACATTTGTCATTGTCGCTCAGTCATTGATATAGTACATTTGACACCATCACTCGGTCACTGATGTAGTACACCTTTCATTGTTGCTCGGACACTGATATACTACATTTGTCATCGTCACTCTGTAATTGATATAGTGTACTTGCCATCGTTACTCTGTCATTGATATAGTAAATTTGTCATCGTCACTCGTTCATTGATATAGTCCACTTGTCATCGTTACTTGGTCACTGATATAGTACACTTCTCATCGCTACTCGTCAATTGATATAGTACACTTGTCATCATTACCGAGTCATTGATATAGTGCACTTGTAATAGTTTCTCGGTCACTGATATAGTACACTTGTCATCGTTACTCGGTCACTGATATAGTTCCCATCTAGTCGTTTCTCGATCCCTTATATAGTACACTTGCTATGGGACACTGGCATACTACATTTGGCATCGTCACTGGGTAATTGATATAGTGCACTTGCCATCGTTACTTGGTCACTGGTATAGTACAATGTCATTGTTCTCGGCCATTGCTATACTACATTTGTCATCATCACTCGGTCACTGATATAGTACACTTGTCATTGTTGCTCGAATACTGAAATACTACATTTGTCATCGTCACTCGGTAATTGATATAGTGCACTTGCCATCATTACTCGCTCATTGATATAGAACATTTGTCATCGTTACTCGGTCACTTGTAAAGTACATTTCTCATAATCACTCGGTCGCTGATAGAGTACATTTGTCATCGCTGCTCGCTCAATGGTATAGAACACTTGCCATCATTACTCGGTCACTGATAGAGTACATTTTTCATCGTCACTCGGTCATTGATACAGTGCGCTTGTCATCGTTACTCGGTCACTTATATAGCACATTTGTCATCGTCGCCCGGTCATTGATATAGTGCACTTGCGTTACTCTGTGACTGATATAGTACATTTGTCATCGTCACTGAGTCATTGTTATAGTACACTTGTCATCGTTACTCGGTCATTGATATAGTACACTTGTCATCGTCATTTGGACATTGATATGGTACATTTGTCATTGTCACTCGGTCATTGATATGTTGCACTTGCCATCGTTTCTCGGTCACTGATATAGTACATTTGTCATCGTCGCTCGGTCATTGATATATTACACGTGTACTCGTTACTCGATCACTGATATATAGTACACTTGTCATTGTTGCTCGGACACTGATATAAAACATTTGTCATCATCACTCGGTCATTGATATAGTGCATTTGTCATCGTTACTCGGTCACTGATACAGTACACATGTCATTGCTGCTCGGACATTGCTATACTACATTTATCATCACTACTCGGTCGCTGATATATAACACTTGTCATTGTTGCTCGGACACTGATATACTACATTTGTCATTGTCACTCGCTCATTGATTTGTTGCACTTGCCATCTGTACTCGGTCATTGATACAGTACATTTGTCATCATCGCTCGGTCATTGATGTAGTGCTCATGTCATCGTTACTCGGTCACTGATATAGTGCATTTGTCATCGTTGCTCGGTCATTGATATAGTACACTTGTAATCGTTACTCGTTCACTGATATAGTACACTTGTCATCGTCACTCGGACATTGATATAGTTCATTTGTCATCGTCACTCGGTCATTGATACAGTACACTTGTAATCGTTACTCGGTCACTGATATAGTACACTTCTCATCGTTACTCGTCCACTGATATAGTGCACTTGTCATCATTAATCGGTCATTGATATAGTCGTATTTCAGCTACACTGGAACATTGATATATTACACCCACCACCGTTGTTATCGTTGCTCGGTAATTGATTTGGTATACGTATTCATTCATTATAATGTACGTACCATTGTAATTATAACTCGGTCTTTGATATAGTACCCTTTTCATCATCGATTGGTCATTGGTATGGTACACTCATCATCATTGCTCATCATTTATACAGCATCACGGCCATTGAGTTGTCATTGTCAGCTCGATGCTCGGTTATATTTTCAACGTCGATTGTCTCGCGTTTTAATACAGTATACTCGTCATGATCGTTTGGTCATCAATATAGTACATTTGGTCAGCATTGAACAATACTCTTTGTTGTCGCTTGGTCATCGATATACTGCACGTGGTCAGCATTAAACAATACTTTTCGTTGTCGCTTGGTCATCGATATACTGCTGCACGTGGTCAGCATTTAACAATACTCTTCGTTGTCGCTTGGTCATCGATATAATGCACGTGGTCAGTATTAAACAATACTCTTCGTTGTCGCTTGGTCATCGATATACTGCACGTGGTCAGCATTAAACAATACTCTTTGTTGTCGCACGGTCATCGATATACTGCATGTGGTCATTATTAAAAAATACTCTTCATTGTCGCTCGGTCATCGGTATACTGCACATGGTCAGTATTTAAAAATACGCCGCACTGTCGCTTGATTATCGATATAGCAAACTCGATCAATCCCGATTGTTTTTGCACCTATATGAGGCCCTTGAACACTAAAAGTCCGAGGAAAGTATCAACAGGAGAATGAATGATGTTTCTGACAAAAGCATCAACAGGAAAATGGCTGCTCTATGTTTCGGACAAAAGCACCAACAGCATAACGAACGAACTGTGTTTCTGACAAAAGCACCAATAACATGATGAATGAACCATGTTTCTGACAAAAGCACCAACAGTATAATGAATGAACTATGTTTCTGACAAAAGCATCAACAGCATACTGAATGACCTATGTTTGAATGAACTATGTTTCTGGTTTCTGGCAAAAGCACCAACAGCACAATGAATAAACTGTGTTTCTGACAAAAGTACCAAGAGAATAATAAATTAACTATGTTTCTGACAAAAGCACCAACATCATAATGAATGAACTATGTTTCTGACAAGCACCAATAGCTTAATGAATGAACTATGTTTCTGACAAAAGCACCAACGGCATAATGAATGAACTATGTTTCAGACAAAAGCACCAACAGCATAATGAATGAACTATATTTCAGACAAGCACCAACAGCATAATGAATGAACTATGTTTCAGACAAAAGCACCAACAGCATAATGAATGAACTATGTTTCAGACAAGCACCAACAGCATAATGAATGAACTATGTCTCTGACAAAAGCATCAACAGGAGAATAAGTGAATATGTTTCTGGCAAAAATCGAACAGGAAAAGTAGCATTCAAGGAAGACAGTCAACCACAAACACACAAAGAAACAAAGAACTATATATAAAGATGAATAAAAGGCAAGATAAGACATCACAAACACAAAATGGTTAACAATTGGGCTACCACCTTGGAATGGCCAGTGGCAAAAAAAGGCCGCTGGCGGTTTAAACCAGGTTCTAGGTTGCACCTTACCTCACTCTTACCCTATTGTCATCCTTATAAACGGGACAGTGTAATTAAAGATATCCCCGCAAGGTTATAATCTCTAGCAAACAAGGCAGCATTACTAGGCATTGTAAGCTAAACACATAAATGATCATGCATACATAATATGAAAAACAAAAGACTAGAAAGCCACAAAGTAAGTACTCAATGACTTGGCAGAAGTCAGAGCAACAAGAGAATAAACCATTAAGGGTACGACAAGACACGATTAAAGACAAATATCAAAAGTAGATATAAAAATCGAACAGGAAAAGTAGGATTCAAGGACGACAGTCAACCACAAACACACAAAGAAAAAAGAACATCTTTATCTAAAAGGCAAGTTAGGACATCACAAACACACAAGGGTTGACAATAGGTCTACCGTCTTGGAAAGATCAGTGGCAAGAAATGCCACTAGGGGTTTAAACCAGGTTCTAGAGTGCATTAAACCTCACTCTTACCCTTTTGTCATCCCAATAAAGGGGACAGTGTAAATAAAGATATCTCCGCCAGGTTATAATCTCTAACAAACCAGGCAGCGTTAATATGCAATATAAGTAAAACACATAAATGATCATGTATATATAATATAAAAAACAAAAGCCTAGAAAGACAGAAAGTAAGTACTGAATGACTTGGAAGAAGCCAGAGCAACAAGAGAACAAACCGTTATTGGTACGACAAGACAAGACAAGTATCAACTGGAGAATAACTGAACTATGTTTCTGACAAAAACATCAACATGAGTAGAACTGAACTATGTTTCTGACAAATGAAATCGACAGGAGTATAACTGAACTATGTTTCATGACTGAACTATGTCTCTGACAAATAATCAGAGGTGAATGGATGAACTGTGTTTCTGACAAAAGCATCACAGGAGAATGACTGAACTAAGTTTCCGACAAAGCTTCACAGGACAATGACTGAAATATATTTCAGACAAAGGCAATAACAGGAGAATGAAATAATTATGTTTCTGACAAAGCACCAACAGGAGAATAAATGAACTGAGTTTCTGACAAAGCACCAACAAGAGAATAATGAACTATGTTTCTGACAAAAGCATCACAGGAGAATGAATGAACTGTGTTTCTGACAAAAGCATCATAGGAGATTGACTGAACTATTTTTCTGACAAAAACATCAATATGAGTATGACTGAACTGTGTTGATGCTTTTATTAGAAACACAGGAGAATGACTGAACTATGTTTTTGACAAAAGCATCATAAGAGAATGACTGAACTATGTTTCTGACAAAAGTATTAACAATAGAATGACTGAATTATATTTGTGACAAAGGCATCATAGGAGTATGACTGAACTATGCTTTTGGACAAAATCATCAACTGGAGAATGAATTAACTATGTTTCTGACAAAAGAACCAACAGCAGAATGACTGAACTGTGTTTCTGACAAAAGATCAACAGGAGAATGACTGAACTATGTTTTGGACAAAATCATCAACTGGAGAATGACTGAACTATGTTTCTGGCAAAAGCATCATCAGCTTAATGAATGAACTGTGTATCTGACAAAAGCATCATAGGAGAATGACTGAACTATTTTTCTGACAAAAGCATCAACAGGAGAAGGACTGAACTATGTTTGTGACAAAAGCATCACAGGAGAATGACTGAACTGTGTTCTGACAAAAACATCAACAGTAGAATGACTGAACTATGTTTGTGACAAAAGCATCAATAGCAGAATGACTTAACTTTTTTTCTGAAGAAAACATCCACAGGAGAATGACTGAACTGTGTTTTTGACAAAAACAATACAGGAGAATGACTAAACTATGTTTCTGACAAAAGCCACACAGGAGAATGACTGAACTATGTTTTTGACAAAAGAAAAACAGGAGAATGACTGAACTATATTTTTGACAAAAGCACCATAAGAGCATTACTGAACTATGTTTCTGACAAAAGCATCAACAATAGAATGACAGAACTTTATTTGTGACAAAGGCATCACAGGAGAATGACTGAACTATGCTTTTGACAAATCATCAACTGGAGAATGAATGAACTATGTTTCTTACAAAAGCACCAACAGGAGAATGAACGAACTATGTTCTGGACAAAATCATCAACTGGAGTTTATTGAACTATTTTCTGACAAAAGCACCAACATCAGAAAGACTGAACTGCGTTTCTGACAAAAGCATCAATATAGAGAATGACTGAACTATGTTACTGACAAAAGCACCAACAGCAGAATGTATGAACTGTGTGTCTGACAAAAGCATCAACAGGAGAAGGACTTAACTATATTTGTGACAAAAACATCACAGGAGAATGACTGAACTGTGTTCTGACAAAAACATCAACAGTCGAATGACTGAACTATGTTTGTGACAAACGCATCAATAGAAGAATGACTAAACTTTTTTTTTGAAGAAAACATCCACAGGAGAATGACTGAACAGTGTTTTTGACAAAAGCAATACAGGAGAATGACTGAACTATGATTCCGACAAAAGCATCAAACAGGAGTACGACTGAACTATGTTTCTGACGACTGCATCAACAGGAGTATGAATGAACTATGGTTTTGAAAAAAAGCATGAATAGGAGAATGGCTGAACTATGATTCTGCCAAAACATCAACATATGAATGAACACATTTTTTACTTTAGCATGCACATTTATATCTTACCTTCTATTTCTTCTTCTACGTTTTTATATCCGTAGTGAGCTGTGCTGTCTGTGCTGGGAGTGCTGATAAATTGTGGTCGTTGTCTTTGATCACTTTTCGTGGAATTAAGTGCAACATCTGAAAATGAAATAAAGTTTTTAAAACTTCTCTATCAGATATAAACACCATTTATTAGCAGACCATTATGTTCAAATTACTATTCAAATGGATTTCCTCAGTGTATCTTCCGGTTTCAACTATTTAACAGTAAGTCATAAATGACATTATATGATATGATTCATACAGTTTTATTTACTGTCAACAGTCTTCAGTAATCAATAAACCGTTTATATATTATGTTTCTACATGAAATATAGAAATAAACTCTTATGCATGAAAACAGATTTGGAAGCAGATCATGGAAATTGCTATTATCGTCCGAAACCTTGTAGACCATCCTAGTTCAAAGGAAATATCATATTCAAATCGTGTGTTAGTTTATTAGGCAATATACATTGTTAAAGCAAATACACGGTACCTTTTTTTACATATCCATGCCTATCTGTACTTTCACTGCTTATCGTTCGTTGCAAATCAGAAGTTTTCTTTCTGGGTATTCTGGGTATTGTTAAATACGCACTAGTATCCTTTCCTTCACTGGTTACCTCCGTATTGAGGGTTTCCGATTGAGGGACTTTCCCTGGAGAATCTTGGTTTGGCACTTGACTCATACTTTTAGTTTCTGAAGCAAGTTATGCATTAATTTTGAAACTGACGATATTAATGTACATTAAAATGGAACACGGATTAAAACAATACAGACTGGAATAAAGACTGACAATACAGTCTGGAATACATAAAAGAGATTATTCAATTTACATAAGAACAAGAGGCCCAAGAGGGCCGGTGGACGCTCTACTGGCTAACATGGCTCTTATAACATCAATGAAGCGAGTGACTGCCATTTACGTTTTTTTGGAAGTTTCGGGCAAAAAACAGCTTTTGAACTAAATCAAAGGGCCATAACTAAAGAATCTGTTAAAGTTCGGAAAAGATCACATGAAAAGGAAGGCTGTTACTAGTCCGATATGGTTGGTTTTCGAACTTGTTCGAGCTTTCAATGACATTAACAATCTGATAAAGTTTGATAAAGATCGGATGAACAATGCAGCCCCTATCGTCTTAACGAGGCAAAATATAGCATTTTTAACTAAATCAAGGGCCATAACTCCGCTTTTACTATTCCGATATGGCTGGTTTTCGAACTTGTCCGATCTTTCATTGATATTAACAATCCGATAAAGTTTGGTAAAGATTGGATGAACAATGAAGCCCCTAGCGTCTTAACGAGGCAAAATATAGCATTTTTTAACTAAATCAAGGGCCATAACTCCGCTGTTACTAGTCCGATATGGCTGGTTTTGGACTTGTCCGAGCTTTTATTGATATTAACAATGTGGTAAAGTTTGGTAAAGTTATGATGAATAACGAAGGCCCTATCATCTTAACGAGGCAAAATATAGCAATATAGCATTTTCAACTAAATCAAGGACCATAACTCCGGTGTTACTGGTTTGATCTGGCTGTTTTTCGAACTTGTCCGAGCTTTCATTGATATTAACAATGTGGTAAAGTTTGGTAAAGTTAGGTTGAACAATGAAGGCCCTATCGTCTTAACGAGGCAAAATATAGCAATATAGCATTTTTAACTAAATCAAGGGCCATAACTCCGTTGTTACTTGACTATTCTGGCTGGTTTTCGAACTCATCCGAGCTTAATTGATATTAACAACCTGTTAAAGTTTGGTAAAGATTGGATGAAAAATGAAGGCCCTATCGTCTTAACGAGACAAAACCTAACAACGGACGACGGACGACGGACGGACGACGGACAACTCGGCATCCCATAACCTCTGCTGGCCTTCGGCCAGTAGAGCTCATAAAACTAGTAAATTCTAATGATCATAAAAATAAACGTTTCTAGACAATGAAATATATCGAACATAAAACCGTAAAAAGGCGTACTCTACAAGACAGAAACTACTGTTTCAGCAACTTAAATTTGACTGCTCTATATTAGCTATGAAATAATCTGTTATTGTTAAATACTATACTCTGTATTAATTATAGTATAATTACTATACTCTGTATTAGTTATGTTGTAATTACTATACTATGTCATGTATTATTTATGGTATAATTACTATAATCTGTATAAGTTATGGTATAATAACTATAATCTGTATAAGTGATTGTATACTTACTATATAATCTGTATAAGTATTGGCATAATTACTATATTCTGTATTAATTATGGTATACTTCCTATAATCTGTATACGTTATGGTATAATTACTATAATCTGTATAAGTTATGGTATAATTACTATAATCTGTATAAGTGATGGTATAATTACTATAATCTGTATAAGTGATAGTATAATTACTATAATCTGTATAAGGTATGGTATGATTACTATAATCTGTATATGTGATGGTATAATTACTATAATATGTATAAGTGATGGTATAATTACTATATTCTGTATTAATTATGGTATACTTCCTATAATCTGTATACGTTATGGTATAATTACTATAATCTGTATAAGTTATGGTATAATTACTATAATCTGTATAAGTGATGGTATAATTACTATAATCTGTATAAGTGATAGTATAATTACTATAATCTGTATAAGGTATGGTATGATTACTATAATCTGTATATGTGATGGTATAATTACTATACTCTGTATATGTGATGGTATAATTACTATAATATGTATAAGTGATGGTATAATTACTATAATCTGTATAAGTGGGGGTATGCTTACTATAATCAGTAGGAGTTATGGCATACTTAATATAAGCTGCATTTGGAGGTGATATAATTACTATACTCTGTGTAAGTGATGGTATAATTACTATAATCTGTATAAGCGATACTATAATTACTATAATCTGTATTAGATATGATGTATAATTACTATAATCTGTATAAGTTATTGCATAATTACTATAATCTGTATAAGTTATGGTATAATTACTATAATCTGTATAAGTATTGGTATAATTACTTACTCTATATAAGTGATGGTATAATTACTATAATCTGTATAAGCGATACTATAATTACTATAATCTGTATTAGATATGATGTATAATTACTATAATCTGTATAAGTTATTGCATAATTACTATAATCTGTATAAGTTATTGCATAATTACTATAATCTGTATAAGTTATGGTATAATTACTATAATCTGTATAAGATATGGTATAATTACTATAATCTGTATAAGTTATGGTATAATTGCTATGTTCTGTATAAGTGACGTATATATTATTATACTCTGTATAAGTTATATTCTTATTACTATATTATGTATAAGCGATGGTATAATTACTATACTCTGTATTAGTTATGGTTTTATTATTATACTCTATATAAGAGATTGTATAACCACTATAATATGTGTAATTATTGCATAATTACTATAATCTGTATAAGTTATGGTATAGTTACTATAATCTGTGTAAGTGGGGGTATTATTACTATACTCGGTATAAGTGATGATATAATTACTATATTCTGTATAAGTGATGGTATATTTACTATAATCGGTATAAGTTATGGTTTACTTACTATAAGCTGCATTAGAGATGATATAATTACTATATTCTGTATCAGTGATGGTATAATTACTATAATCTGTATAAGTGATGGTATATTTACTATAATCTGTATTAGGTATGGTATACTTACTATAATCTGTATACGTTATGGCATACTTAATATAAGCTGCATTAGAGGTGATATAACTACTATACTCTGTATTAGAGACGGTATAATTACTATACTCTGTATAAGTGATGGTATAATTACTATAATCTGTATAAGCGATGCTATAATATTGTTGTATATTGTATAAGTTATGACATAATTAATATAATCTGTATAAATTATGGTATAAATACTATATTCTGTATTAGTTATGGCAACATTACTATACCATGTATAAGTGATGGTATAATTACTATAATCTGTATAAGTGATGGTTTAATTACTATAATCTGTATAAGTTATGGTATAATTTCTATAATCGTTACTATATTCTGTATAAGTTATTGTTTAATTACTATACTCTGTATAAGTGATGGTATAATTACTATAATAAGTACTATACTCTGTATAAGTTATGGTTTAATTTCTATACTCTGTATAAGTTATGGTTTAATTTCTATACTCTGTATAAGTTATGGTTTAATTTCTATACTCTGTATAAGTTATGGTTTAATTTCTATACTCTGTATAAGTTATATATAATTACTATAATAAGTATAGGTTTTGGTATAATTACTATAACATGTATAAGTTATGGTATAATTACTATAATCTGTATAAGTTATGGCATACTTACTATTCTCTGTAGAAGTTAGGGTATAATTACTATAATCTGGGTAAGTGATGGTATAATTACTATAATCTGTATAAGTGATAGTATAAGTACTATAATCTGTATAAGTAATGGTATAATTACTATAATTTGTATAAGTTATGGTATAATTTCTATATTCTGTTTTAGTGATAGTATAATTACTATACTCTGTATAAGTGATGGTATAATTACAATAATCTGTATTAATGGTGGCATAATTATTATATGTTTTAATTACTATAATCTGTATTAGTGATAGTATAACTTAATGCTCTGAATTAGTTATGGCATAACTACTAAGATCCTTACAATTTAATCTAGAATACATTTTCCAAAATGTAAACTTGATAATCAAAATAGTGTACTATTACAAATCCGACAAGACAAATTTAAAATACACATCCTAATATACTACACTTATATGTCAATGAGTATATGTCAATGAGTACTTATATGTCAATTGTTTTTAGTTCTACTGGCCAAAGGCCAGCAGAGGTTATGAGATGACGAGTTGTCGTCCGTCGTCAGATCGGATTAATTTCACTAGAGTTATGGCCCTTTATTTGCTGAAAATGCCATATTAGGCCTTGTGAACACTCTAGCAGCTTCATTTATTATTTGATCTTTACTAAACTTATAAAGATTGTTAATAGCAATAAAACCTCGGATAAGTATGAAAACTAGCCAAATGGGAATAGTAACAGCAGAGTTATGGCCCTTGATTTTCTGAGGAAAAAAGCTATATTCTGCCTTGTTAATACTCTGGCACCTTCATTTATTATTTGATCTTTACCAAACTTACGTTTTAGTAACACAGGAGTTACGGCCCTTGTTTTAGTTATAAATGCTGTATTTTGTCTCATTTAGATGATAGGGATTTCATTTGACCAGATTTTAATGAAACTTTGCAGGGATGATCAGTACTAAATCTAGTTATGTATATCGTCACCGTGTTCCAGTTGAATGAATTTTGGCAGAATTATGGCCCTTAAAAGGTTTTAATACACAAACTTTGTCCGGACTTTTTTCCTGAATCCCCTGGCCGGATTTCAGCGAAACTTTGCAGGGATGGTCAGAACCAGGGCTAGTGGTGCATGTCATCACTATGTTCCGCTGGAAAGATGTTTGGCTGAGTTATGGCCCATTAAAGGTTTTACTATGCAAACTTTATCTGGACTATTTTTTCTTGAACCATTGGCTGGATTTCAACGAAACTTTGCAGGGATAATCAGTACCAAGCCTAGATATGTATGTTATCGCCGTATTTCGGTTGAAAGATATTTGGCTGAGTTATGGCCCTTTAAAGGTTTTAATACACAAATTGTGTACGGACTACGTTCTCCTGAACCCCAGACAGAATTTCGGTGAAACTTTGCAGGGATGATCAGTACCTGGCCTAGTTGTGTTGTATGTCAACGCCGTGTTCCAGCTGAATGATTTTTGCGGAGTTATAGCCCTTTAAAGTTTAATACACAAACTTTATCCAGTCTAGTCTCTTCTGAACTCCTGTCCGAATTTGAACGAATTTTGGCAGGGATGAGGAGTACCAAGCCTAGTTTCGCCTATCATCGCTGTGTTCTGGTTGAATGAGTTATGGCCTAATACACACAAAATTCCTGAACCCCTGGCTGGATTTAAGTGAAACTTGGCAGGAATGATCAGTACCAAGCCTAGTTGCGCATGTTGTTGTCGTGTTCCCCCATCAAATATTCCATATAGCCAGTAGAGCGATACAGGCCCTCTTCGGCCTCATGTTTGTATTTATATATACACGAGCATCTTTGTATGTTGCGTATTAATGCTGCCTTATTGGTTAGAGAATAGTTCATGGCGTGGATTTCTTTATTTTCAATGTCCCGTTGTATTAGGATGACAGTAGGGTAAGTGTGAGGTTTGGTGCACCCTAGAACCGGGTTTAAACCCCCAGCGGCCTTTTTTGCCACTGACTGTTCCAATTCGGTAGCCCTATTGTCAACCCTTTTTGTGTTTGTGACGTCATATGCACAGGGTTAGGGTTCCAATGCGGTAGACCTATTGTCAACCCTTTTGTGTTTGTGATGTCTTATTTTTATTTTATTCATCTTTAAAGTTGTTCTTTGTTTCTGTGTGTGTTTGTGATTGACTGTCGTCCTTACTGTCGCTACTTTTCCTGTTCGATTTTTATATCTATATTTACATTGCCATTCATGTTTGTCGTTTTGCGTGTTTTTTGGGTTTACTGTGTTCTGTGAAAGCTGCATTTTCTGTTCGACTTTTATACTTATTTCTATATGACTTATAGACTTATATAAACAATAGGATTTTTGCAACTTGCTTAAATGGACTTACCTTCATTAACTGGATCCTGACTGTATGTTCCATATCGAAACCCTGCCCATTGCTGCTGCTGCATATATGGCTGCTGTGGAGGAAGTTGTACTTGGGACGCAGAACCATACAGCTGCTGCATTACTATTCCTTGGGGACCTATCGGTACAGGCCTCATCATAATCATTGGTACCCTTCCTGATGCGGTTGGGATTCCCACGGGCATCATAGCCGACATGCCGCGCCATATGTCATATAATGGAGACGATATTGCTGTATTGCATTGGTACATCTGCTTGGAAGCGTCACCCGAAGGGTTGGTATCTTCAGAAGGGAACATGTTGTACATATACAGACCTTGAGTAGGATAACTTGGGATGTATAGAGGTGTGTCTCGTTTTGGAATTGAATGCCTATCCGTCATGATATCATGGCTATTCATACTATCTTTATCACACGCCACATTGGGCTTCTCTGTAACCTTGTGTTCTAACCCAGGTGGAGTATCTATCGTGGCCGTACTGAATTCAGGTTCTGTACATATTTCTGTTTCATTTAGAGTGGTGCATTCCATTGCACGCTCTTCTGTCTCATGCATGCTACTTTCTTGTTTATCTCTTTTGCTTCCTACTGTTTTAGTTGTATCTGTCATTCCACTGTGTGGTTCTGCAATATGTTTAGTATCACTATTTTCTGACTTTGCTTTAACAACTTCTACCGTATCGCTATTTTCCATTGATGTATGTTTTAATGTACATCTATCAGAATGTTCTAAACTTTCATCTCCACTTCCAAACAACTCAAGTGATGCTACAGAACAAGCAGATGGTTCAACTGTAATGCCAGATTGTCGTGATATTCCGCTTCCAAACAGGTCAATCGATGACAGTAGGTCATCGTTGTCATACGTTATCACATTGAATTCATTTTTAAACCCTCTTTTCTTAGGACCAATTTTGTCAATGTTCATGTCAACATCGTTAGACGAGCTAGCATTAACATCTGAGTTAACAGAGTCTCCTTTTTCAGATGCAATTAAATTGGAGGGATGGGGTTCACTTGTTTCACATCCGAATACTTGTTTTTCCTGAAAACAAATAAACAAAAATCACTCACTTTACATCATTTTCAATTAAATATATCATCTCTATATGTATAATATGTGTTTTTCCTATGTGATAATGTGCACAATAAGCAGTAAATAAAAACGAAAGATGATTTGATTTTAGGAAGGGTCGTAACAGATGTTGTTAGAACTTTTTGACCGACCCATTTCATAGATTGTAAAACCATGCAAGAGTATGTGTTTAAATTAACACAGATTTACTATCAAGTACGGCGGTGGCAAATATCAAGCTTGTGTAGCGGCTGTAAAAGGTTTCCCCGAATCAGTAGTGGTATTACTTACCTGACTAATCTGTGTAGAATGCCACTTAAGCCGGTAATAGGAACGTGAGAGATGTTGCATTTTATATTAGCTCTCATTAACAGACTCAATCAAAGCTAGTCCGTTACGTTCTCTCTTATTAGCTCTCATTAACAGACTCAATCAAAGCTAGTCCGTTACGTTCTCTCTTATTTCCAAGGGATTCCCTTTTCGGTATGTGTTGATATTCACACTAGCGTTTGTTTAGTGCTGTGTGGTGGCTGTAAAAATTCACCTCGACTACAGATGAATAGTTTTATTACTTACTTATGCTTTGGGATCATCAAGCCCAATGGTTCGCGGCTTTCAAGAAGAATACAGCTTAAACCTGTCCTAGTGGACGTGGAAGGTTTTGCACTTCATATTACCGCTTATGTACAAACTAAAAAAACGGAGTCTGTAATTTTCTGATTTGGTTGTGTGTGTTTTTACGTTCAAGTGATCCCTTTTTTTCAGTATTTAATGACATTCACACTAGCGTTTGTTTAAAGTCACCAGACTTAAAATCAGTAGTTTTATTACTTACTGGTCCTTTGGAATCATCAAGACCTGTCTTTATAGAAAACAGCTTAAGCAAATGCTAGTTGGTATGAGAGGTGTTTCACTTTATATTACCTCATATGAAGATACAACAACCGAGTCTGTATCCCTATTGTAAAGCATGTTATATTTGTGACGTCGCGTTTGTTGCTTCTATTTGTCCTTGTTACTGGTGTTTGATTGCTGTTTTTGGTTGACTGTGCTCTGTGAATGCAACATTTATGGTTCTACTTCAAAACATACTTTTAAAATGTACTACCGGTATTCACTTGCCAGGTTAACATCACGCCATTTGTGTATTACCTGCATATACTGGTCAGATATGATTTCGTATGGTTTAACATAACGCCATATGTGTATATATATTACTTGCATATACGTGTCAGATATAATACGATGATCTCTGGGCTAACATCACACCATATGTCTATTATCTACATATACTCGTCAGGCACGATGGTGTCTGGGTTAATATCACGCCATATGTGTATTACCGGCATACACCTGTCAGTACGATGGTGTATGGGTTAACATCACGTCATATGTGTATTACCAGCATACACCTGTCAGTACGATGGTGTCTGGGTTAACATCACGTCATATGTGTATTACCGGCATACACCTGTCAGTACGATGGTGTCTGGGTTAATATCACGCCATATGTGTATTACCGGCATACACCTGTCAGTACGATGGTGTCTGGGTTAACATCACGCCATATGTGTATTACCGGCATACACCTGTCAGTACGATGGTGTATGGGTTAATATCACGCCATATGTGTATTACCGGCATACACCTGTCAGTACGATGGTGTCTGGGTTAACATCACGCCATATGTGTATTACCGGCATACACCTGTCAGTACGATGGTGTATGGTTTAACATCACGCCATATGTGTATTACCGGCATACACCTGTCAGTACGATGGTGTCTGGGTTAATATCACGCCATATGTGTATTACCGGCATACACCTGTCAGTACGATGGTGTCTGGGTTAACATCACGTCATATGTGTATTACCGGCATACACCTGTCAGTACGATGGTGTATGGGTTAATATCACGCCATATGTGTATTACCGGCATACACCTGTCAGTACGATGGTGTCTGGGTTAATATCACGCCATATGTGTATTACCGGCATACACCTGTCAGTACGATGGTGTCTTGGTTAATATCACGCCATATGTGTATTACCAGCATACACCTGTCAGTACGATGGTGTATGGGTTAACATCACGCCATATGTGTATTACCGGCATACACCTGTCAGTACGATGGTGTCTGGGTTAATATCACGCCATATGTGTATTACCGGCATACACCTGTCAGTACGATGGTGTATGGGTTAATATCACGCCATATGTGTATTACCGGCATACACCTGTCAGTACGATGGTGTCTGGGTTAATATCACGCCATATGTGTATTACCGGCATACACCTGTCAGTACGATGGTGTATGGGTTAACATCACGTCATATGTGTATTGCCCGCATACACCTGTCAGGTAAAATGGTGTCAGGGAAAACATCAATGCATCTGTGTTACCTACATCCATGTTTCAGACACCATGATGTCTGGACAAATATGAAACCAAATGCATCGATTTGTGTATACGATGTTGCATGAGCAAAGGTCTTGTATCATATATATAGATGGGTTCTCCTGCCAGGTGATATGGTATCTGGAAAATTACAAAGACACGTGTATTACCTTTATCCACTCGTCAGGTATGATTGTGTCTTGACAAACGTCTGGCTTCACTACACAGCTTCCAAATTTAGTACGTGATTCCCATTGTCCCTTTTCTAAGCATCCATTCGCGTCTGTCGCAAAAGTAGAAATAGTTAATGTTAAACATATAAACATTATATTAAAGTAATCAATACTTCAATGAACTGTGTACAGCGTGTTGAACAAAGTATAAATTAGCTTTTATTCCAATTAGTGTTTAACCTATTTTTCAGTGAATCCAATCAAACAGATTAGATTTTCAAATTTTACAAACTTATTTCATTAAAACTCCAATTTAATTAGTGCGATCACTATATCATTAAGTGTTCAAGGCGATTGCGCTTGCGCCATAATACAATGGTACACTGCGCTCGCGGGAATGGTAATGCGCATAGCAATGCCACTGTTCACCGAATTGCTGAAAAGAATGTTAATTTAGTGTTTATTAAGTGAAATTATAATGAAAAACAACAATCGCTTCCTACGGTCGCTACATTTGAGTGTCTATTTTGTTAAAATTCTACGTAAGAAAAACTATAACAATTCCTCATTTCTTCTGTTCGAACGTTTCATTAGTTTAAACATTTGGTCAATACACCGGTGCTTCAAATTAACACACTACAGTTGAATAGTGATTTAAACGAGCGTGAAACTAACGTATGGAACCGTATAACACAGTCAGACACGCACTATCTACACTTGAATGGCGATTTACAGGAGGGTCAGGAACACTTACAACCACAACCACGTACACACATGAACGCATGCGTACGCTCTCGTGCACTTATAGTCATACTAAAATATAATCAAAGGAGAAATTTGAAACTCACCGAACACGGTAAATAAAACAAAATAAAATATTGCAATCTCTGTTTGATTGATACTGTACATGAACGGTAGTGAACTATTCTTGCTACCGTTCATGCCCTCTAGCTCCGCGTTGAACATAACTCAATATTTAAAATGTCAATAGTACGAAAGTTATAGCATCCTAAAAATGGCATGCATATGACAGTGAACATGAAACCTTCAATGTGGTATGTTCATGTCATTCCATGGCCAGCTGCGTATGTTTCCAGTATCTAACAAAATGCTTTGCGCTAAACGAGGAAATAATGTGTTGGGAGCGGATGTTATGACGCCTGCGTATAACAAGTAACTGTCAAACGACTAACTAAAAAGCAGACGATATATCCTAAGGATGATGAAACAATAATCCGAAAAATTTAAAATATATTTAAAAATTACTGGGGACACCTATCGTACTTAACCAATTTAAAATATAATGAAAATCGTTTATAATGCTAAGCAAGAAATATTCCTTTCAAAATTCAAAGTAGGGTTGCACCTACACAAACAACTACACATAACATAGCAACACATAATATTATAATCCACTAAATGCTGCCTAAATTCAAAACACGACTTAGCCTACATAAACCTAAATATAAAACACGGTTGATCATATATCAAGCTAAACTTTTGACAACATACCCTTTTTTTTGTTTACAATCCACGGTGAGAGTCGCTAAATCTGAATACACAATACGGTGTGTATACAATTCTTATACAATGTTAGTCTCAAATAAACCCTAACTTGCAGTAGCGTACCCTTTTTTCTCATCATGATTTGTAGTGAGATAAGTGATTTACATCTAAACTAGTAGAAGTCTTCCCCAGTCTAGTGCATTGGTCAAGATCTGATAATACAGCGGAAATGAAATCTACTCTACACTTAATATAATTATAGTTCATCATCTGTTGTAATAGTAAATCAAACACAGATTACAATTGCCGGAACATACACTTTACACATCCTTAAATGTGTGACTAATAATGATAATACTAAAGGAGTTGTCATACTTTGTATTTTAAAGTAATTATTGAACCTATTATATATTCATGTTATAACATTTGGTTTTGTCACCGGTAAATAGCACCTTCATGATTATTTTAAAATTAAAAACAGGGTTGATTCAATGAAGTGTTTGTGCATTTTTGGTTTGTTTTGACACTAAAACGACTCATGTCAAAACATTAATTTTTTTCATACATAATGCAATAAGTAGTATCTAATAATGTAATAACTTGTAGTCCAATCCATTGTCATACAATGTATGCTGCTAGTAATACATGTCAAATATCTGAAATAAAATATTATAAAATAAAATATAGATACATAATTCTATTTCAAAATGCAAAAGGGCTTAAAAAGTCCATGAGAATACAAATACAAATCTGAGAACGATTATATTACCATAATGCAAGCTACTCCCATCCTATCGTATGCATACATCCAGTTACTCATATCGTATGCATGCATCATTATATTTTTATCGTATGCATGTATCACGTTACTGCTATCGTATGCATGCATCAAGCTACTCCCAAAGTATGCATGCGTCAAGTTACTCCTAGCTTATGCATTTATGAAGCTACTCCTATCGCATGCATGCATCAAGCTACTCTATCGTATGCTTGCACTAGAAGCTACTCCTATCGTATGCATGCATCAAGCTACTCTATCGTATGTTTGCACTAGAAACTACTCCTATCGTATGCATGCATCAAGCTACTCCCATTGTGTGCATGCATCAAGATACTCCTATCGTATGCATGCAGCAAGATGCTCCTATCGTATGCATGCATCAAGCGTACCGTACGCATACAGCAAGATACTCCTAGCGTATGCATGCAGTAAGATATTCATATCATTTCATGCTGCAAACCATTCTTAGTGTATGCATGTATCAAGCTACTCCTGTCGTATGCATGCAGCAAGACACGCCTATCATATGAATGCATCAAGCGTACCATATGCATGCAGCAAGATACTCCTACCGTATGCATGCAGCAAGATACGCCTATCGTATGCTTGCACTAGAAGCTACTCCTATCGTATGCATGCATCAAGCTTCTCTATCGTATGCTTGCACTAGAAGCTACTCCTATCATATGCATGCATCAAGCTACTCCCAGTGTGTGCATGCATCAAGATAGTCCTATCGTATGCATGCAGCAAGATGCTCCTATCGTATGCATGCATCAAGCGTACCGTACGCATACAGCAATAAACTCCTAGCGTATGCATGCAGTAAGATATTCCTATCATTTGCATGCTGCAAACCATTCTTATTGTATGCATGTATCAAGCTACTCCTGTCGTATGCATGCAGCAAGACACGCCTATCGTATGAATGCATCAAGCGTACCATATGCATACAGCAAGATACTCCTACCGTATGCATGCAGCAAGATACGCCTATCGTATGCATGCAGCAATATACAGTTACTCCTATCGTATACATGTAGTACGATACTCACATCGTATGAATGCAGTAAGATACTTCTATGGTATGCATGCCGCAAGAAACTCCTATGGTATGCATGCAGGAATGAACTCCTAACGTTTGCACGCATCAAGCTACATCTATTGTATGCATGCCGTAAGATACTCATATCGTATGCATGCAGTAATAAACTCCTAACGTATGTATACATCAAGCTAATATTATCTTGTGCATGCAGTAAGATACTCATATCGAATAAATGCAGCATGCTACTCTTATCGTATGCATGAAGTAAGATACATTTATCGTATGCATCCATTTAGCTACTATTATCGTATGTAAGCAGTATGTAAACAATCTACTCCTACCGTATGCAGCAAGAAAATCCTATCGTATGCATGCGTCATGATAAAGCTAACGTATAAATGCATCAATATACTGTTATCGTATGCATGCATCAATCTACTCCTATCGTATCGTATCGTATCGTATGCTTGCATCAAGCTACTCCTATCGTATGCATGCATCACACTACTCCTATATTTTGAATGTATCAATTCCCTCATATCGTATGTATGCATCAAGCTACTCATATCATATGTATACATCAAGATACACGAATCGTATGCTTGCAGTAAAATACCCCTATCGTATTCATGTAGTAAGATAGTACTATCGTATCCATGCAGTAAAATACTCGAATCGTCTGTATGCAGTAAGGTTGTCGAATCGTATGCATTACGTTTGATATCCCTATCGTATGTACGCAGTCCTCGTATGCATGCAGTAAGAAACTCGAATCGTATGCATGCAATAGGATACCCCTATCGCATGCATGCATCAACCTACTTCAATTGTATGCATGCAGTTATATGGAGTTACACCTATCGTATGCATGCAGTCACATACTCCAATCGTATGCACGCAGTAAGATGCTTCTATCGTATGCATGCAGTAAGATACTCCTTTCGTATGTACGCAGTCAGATACTTCTATCGTATGCATGCAGTAAGATACTTCTATCGTATGTACGCAGTAAGATACTCCTATTGTATGCACGCAGTAAGATACTTCTATCGGATGTACGCAGTAAGATACTCCTTTCGTATGCATGCAGAAAGATACTACTTTCGTATGCATGCAGTAAGATACTCCTTTCATATGCATGCAGTAAGATACTCCTTTCGTATGCATGCAGTAAGATACTCCTATCGTATGCACGCAGTAAGATACTCCTTTCGTATGCACGCAGTAATATACTTATATCGTATGTAGGCAGTAAGATACTTCTATCGTATGCACGCAGTAAGATACTCCTATTGTATGCATGCAGTAAGATACTCCTTTCGTATGCATGCAGTAAGATACTCCTTTCGTATGCACGCAGTCAGATACTCCTATCGTATGCACGCAGTAAGATACTTTTATCGTATGCACGCAGTAAGATACTCCTATTGTATGCATGCAGTAAGATACTCCTTTCGTATGCATGCAGTAAGATACTCCTATCGTATGCACGCAGTAAGATACTTATATCGTATGCACGCAATAAGATACTTCTATCGTATGCATGCAGTCAGATACTCCTACCGTATGCATGCATTCAGATACTCCTATCGTATGCATGCAGTCAGATACTTCTATCGTATGCATGCAGTCAGATACTTCTCCTATCGTATGCATGCAGTAAGATACTTCTATCGTATGGCAGTAAGATACTCCTATTGTATGCACGCAGTAAGATACTCCTATCGTATGCACGCAGTAAGATAATTATATCGCATGTACGCAGTAAGATACTCCTATCGTATGCATGCAGTAAGATACTTCATTCGTATGCACGCAGTAAGATACTTCTATCGTATGCATGCAGTAAGATACTCCTATCGTATGCATGCAGTAAGATACTCCTATCGTATGATATTTCTATCGTATGCACGCAGTAAGATACTCCTTTCGTATGCACGCAGTAAGATACTTCTATCGTATGCATGCAGTAAGATACTTCTATCGTATGCACGCAGTAAGATACTCCTTTCGTATGCACGCAGTAAGATACTTCTATCGTATGCATGCAGTAAGATACTTCTATCGTATGCACGCAGTAAGATACTTCTTTCGTATGCACGCAGTAAGATACTTCTATCGTATGCATGCAGTCAGATACTCCTATCGTATGCATGCAGTAAGATACTCCTTTCGTATGCACGCAGTAAGATACTTCTATCGTATGCATGCAGTAAGATACTTCTATCGTATGCACGCAGTAAGATACTCCTTTCGTATGCACGCAGTAAGATACTTCTATCGTATGCATGCAGTAAGATACTTCTATCGTATGCACGCAGTAAGATACTTCTTTCGTATGCACGCAGTAAGATACTTCTATCGTATGCATGCAGTCAGATACTCCTTTCGTATGCATGCAGTAAGATACTCCTTTTGTATGCATGCAGTCAGATACTCCTATCGTATGCATGCAGTCAGATACTCCTATCATATGCACGCAGTCAGATACTCCTATCGTATGCATGCAGTAAGATACTCCTTTCGTATGCATGCAGTCAGATACTCCTATCGTATGCATGCAGTCAGATACTCCTATCGTATGCACGCAGTAAGATAATCCTATCGTATGTACGCAGTAAGATACTTCTATCGTATGCATGCAGTAAGATACTTCTATCGTATGCACGCAGTAAGATACTCCTTTCGTATGCACGCAGTAAGATACTTCTATCGTATGCACGCAGTAAGATACTTCTATCGTATGCACGCAGTAAAATACTTCTTTCGTATGCAGGCAGTAAGATACTCCTTTCGTATGCACGCAGTAAGATACTTCTATCGTATGCATGCAGTAAGATACTTCTTTCGTATGCACGCAGTAAGATACTTCTATCGTATGTACGCAGTAAGATACTCCTAGTGTATGTATGCCGCAAGATACTCATATCGTATGTACGCAGTAAGATACTCCTTTCGAATGCATGCAGTAAGATACTCCTTTCGTATGCACGCAGTAAGATACTTTTATCGTATGTACGCAGTAAGATACTCCTTTCGTATGCATGCAGTAAGATACTCCTTTCGTATGCACGCAGTAAGATACTCCTATCGTATGTACGCAGTAAGATACTCATTTCGTACGCATGCAGTAAGATACTCCTTTCGTATGCACGCAGTAAGATACTCATATCGTATGCATGCTGTAAGATACTCCTTTCGTATGCATGCAGTCAGATACTCCTATCGTATGCATGCAGTCAGATACTCCTATCGTATGCATGCAGTCAGATACTCCTATCGTATGCATGCAGTACGATACTCCTTTCGTATGCATGCAGTCAGATACTCCTATCGTATGCATGCAGTCAGATACTCCTATCGTATGCATGCAATATGATACTCCTATCGTATGCATGCAGTACGATACTCCTATTGTATGTATGCCGCAAGTTACTCCTATCGTATGCATGCAGTAAGATACTTCTATCGTATGTACGCAGTAAGATACTTCTTTCGTATGCACGCAGTAAGATACTTCTATCGTATGCACGCAGTAAAATACTCCTATCGTATGCATGCAGTAATATACTTCTATCGTATGCATGCAGTAAGATACTTATATCGTATGTACGCAGTAAGATACTTCTTTCTTATGCACGCAGTAAGACACTTCTATCGTATGCACGCAGTAAGATACTCTTATCGTATGTACGCAGTAAGATACTCCTATTGTATGTATGCCGCAAGTTACTCCTATAGTATGCTTGCAGTAATAAACCCCTAACGTATGCAGGTATCAATCTAATTTAATATTGTTCATGCAGTAATATACTTCTATCGCATGCATGCATCCAGCTTCTCCTTTCGTATGCATGCAGTAGCATACTCCTATCGAATGCATGCAGGAAGATACTCATATCGTATGCATGCATCACTCTACTCCTATCGTATTGCAAGATATTCGAATCTTATGCATGCAGTAAGATACCATTATCGTATGCATGCGGTAAGACACTCATATCGTATGCATGCAGTAAGATACTCGATTCGTTTGCATGCTGTAAGATGCCCTTATCGTAAGCATGCAGTTAAATACTCGAATAGTATGCATGCAGTAAGATACTCATATTATATGCATGCAGCAAGATACTCATATCGTATGCATGCAGTATCATACTGCTATTGCATGCATGCAGTAACATACTGCTATCGCATGCATGCAGCAAGATACTCATATCGTATGCATGCAGCAATATACTCACATCGAATTCATGCAGTTACTTACTCCTATCGTATGCATGCAGTAAGATACTCATATCGTATGCATGCAGTAAGGTACTCATATCGTAGTAATGCAATAACTACCGTATCGTATTCATGCAGCAAGATAGTATCGTACCGTATCGTATCGTAATAGTGGAATAAATAACTATGCATCATCGGTCGATGTTTTCCGTTAGGCTCGGTGTGCATTGGAACTGCTTCGTCGATGTCCGTAACTATTTAAAATACCTGATTACGGAAATCTACGAGTTCGTTCCGTTGTTTGGTGTTTTATGGAGAAGGTAGAGTCAACATATGACAGAATCACCATACAAATACAAGACGTCACCATACGTCATCATACGTCATTATACAGCAACGTTATATATAGGCAGCTACAACAGTAAATACGAAGCTTTTTAAATATCACATTCGTGCCTATTTGATATTGAATTTATTAAACTCGTTGAATAAACTTGAGATGCACAGTCTCACATCACATAATTTTATCCAAAATTCGAGCATCATATCAATTAGATCCAACTCGTTAAATCAATATTAAACAGGTAGTCTTGTAAGATCCCCTATAAACAACGAATATTGCGCATCTTATACAGATACTTGAGCAATGGTTGCCTTCCCGGGACTCAAACACGTGACCTTCTCAATAGTCAGGCACAGTAACGTGGAGTACGTGCTACATTTTGTACCAATTAATATAATTAAATACGCCTTAAGAGAATTCAACATCCCTAAAGATATATCGGTATACAGTCCATCATGTCAACATTGCGTGACGAAAACAATAGGCCTTGTTTACCAGAATAAAATTAGGGTTCCGTCTCAAAAAATATTGATACGATCATATTGATCGATTTTGTTTAGTAGTAAGTGCGTTTGCGTGCAGTGGTTGTTGTTTAATGCCGATTTTGATAGGTTTGAAATATGGCGGGCGGTTAGACTTTCTTTTTTTTTTCTCAACTTTTCTGCTTTTGAAATAATAAAAATCGAAGATGTCTTCAAATAAAACGAGAAACAACAGGTTTTCATGTCTAATGTTAAAAACATTTATATATATATAATATGCTGAGTTTTCACATTTTAGTCTTATTCTACCATAGGTTTAAATATATTATTGGTGCAATATCATCACCAGTTAATAATAAAAAAAAACCAGTTTGCTTTATATAATACTTACAATTAATGACTGAACAAATGCAAAAAAACCTAACATCAAGATTACCACGCGTCCAGTTAAATTAGCTGTTGAAACTGCGACCGAGCACCTCAATTATCTGCTAAAACTGCCATCGGGCACCTCAATTAGCTGCTGCAACTGCCACCGGGCACCTCAGTTAGCTGCTGAAACTGCGACCGGGCACCTCAATTAGCTGCTTCAACTGCCATCGGGCACCTCAGTTAGCTGATGAAACTGCGACCGGGCACCTCATTTAGCTGCTGCAACTGCGACCGGGCACCTTAGTTAGCTGCTGAAACTGCAACCGGGCACCTCAATTAGCTGCTGCAACTGCGACCGAGCACCTCAGTTAGTGAAATGTGTGTACTGTTAATTTAAATATGTTCTCATCTGTAGTTCATGTATCTATATAAAAGTAACGCTTAATGTCAAACTGTAAACTGTAGACAATATCAAATACCTTTATCAGATCTGAAAAACACGATCCACAGTTCTTCATTCCCTCTACTGTCATGACGCTTAACGTCTTTATACTTGTTTTTGAAGGAGCCATTATGTGCTAAATCGAGACGCTCACAGACATCGGATCTATCGCCACCAGCGGGCAGATCTCGCAGGAGAACACATCTCGTACGTACACCTTCCATTGGTATATAAATGAAGCCTGAAAAGAAAAACACGAAGTATAGAAGGAACAGTTGATGTGGTCTAGTTTCACGGTCAAGAGTCCAATCCAGTACTGTGAACACTATATCATCAAGATCAGTGCAGCTCGATGATGTTGACACTGAAGTGGAAACTGTATTGGGTCTGGAGGAGGATGTGGATGGGGCCTGGGACATAACAAATGTGCGGTTGGGGATGAATCCTGTACCCATCCTGGAGGCCGATGCTGTTTGGATGGTTATATCGGTCTGTTTATGCTCAGTAATTGTGTGGTTTCAAAGTTTCAAAGTATTCAAAGGTTTTCCCTATAAAGATCGGATGCAAAATCAAGGTGCTAGACAAGGCAAAAATCAAGGGCCATAACTCTGGTGTTTGTCAATATTATTTTTCGTATTTTTCACCCACTTGTCCAAAATGTTATCAATATTAAAACTCTGGACAAGTTTTGTAATAATGCGAAAAATGTTTTTAAACGTGTTTTATTGTCGAAATATACTTTATAAAATCCTGCTTATGTAAGCTTTCCCATCACTTACTATGGAAGCTAGTACAGTAGGGCAGTTGTTCAGCGTTGCATAACAATTTGAGGATTCGGTCATTTGAAAGTTTCTAAATACTATTATACTTTGTGAACCTAAGACATTTAATAATAGGGACTATTTAAGTAGTACTGAAAACAAATAGAAGTACTGAAAACCACTATTCGAAACGGATATGTATATATATATAACAGGATGTTCATAACGTATTATGAATGAGTAATTGTTCGGGCTGTTTGATATGTACCAATAAATTATGGAAATCACAACGCGAAGTCCGGACCTTGTTATTAAATGTACCAAGCATGGCATACGACCCCGTAGTGCTACAAGAAAGAAATACAAAAGGATCGGACAGGGAAAGTAGCATTCAAGGAGGACAGTCAACCACAAAACACAGAAACAAACACGCAAACAGACAAACAAGAAGGCAAACAAGAAGTCGTTGGAAGCAAAATTCGAACCCACAGTGATGAGATGTTTGAGGCAAACAACACTGGAAAAAATGGGTGAACTGCCTCCCATTTTAAAAAACGACCGTCATATAAGTATATGCAATAAAGGTAGATAAATAATTAAAGCATTTATAACAAAAGATCTATTTCATTTGCTCTTAAACCGCTATGAATAATATTTCAAAACACCTGTTCCCACTACCCCGCCCCCACCTCCCATCCCCTGTCAGATTTTACTGGGCGGGAACTAAGTTTAACTCTACTACTTCCTACGCCCATATACAATAATTTAGCGTATGCAGCACACGTATTGAGATGGTTATAATGTCTGACCTGTATTAAAACCACAATTTTTTTCCTGCGGTCGACCAAACAGAAACATATTGTGCGCGTATTTTTTATAAAGAAATAGCATATTTTCCTTGACATGTAGCTTAATTTATTTAATCAATGATCTAAAACAATACAGTTTAAGCATTCTGTGGGTTTCAATGAAACAAAGAAAGAACACTGTGTTGTGATGTAGGTATTGTGAGAGTGGTATCTCGGAGAGTTATTGTCCCTTGCTTCGAGAGTTTGACTACGTGAACTGTACTGAAAAACTAAAAGGCATTTTGAATTATGCGGAGAAGAACATGTCAAAATCGTTCAAAGTATATGTTAAAAAATCCAAAAAATGCAGACATTTCATTTTTAACCATCGCGTCAGCGTTGGTTTAAATAATGAACCAATTTTCAGAAGTGTACAAGATTGCCGAACTACTTTTTGGCAGGAACCAAACAGCACACTTGCAAATAGTTCGAGTAATGAATCACTGATCCGTTGACATTCTGAGTTTAAAGTGCTTATTTATTGAGCAATATCATAAAATTGAACCAGCCTCAGCCAATTTAAAACTGAAATACCCGAAAACGAAGCTGTATTTGGCCAATCTCATTAAAATCATCTCAATATATAGCGGTCTCTCCTCATAGTCGGCTTAAGCCGGTACTAGGATTTCTAAATTCAACCAATGAAATCGCGCGTTATATATCCACTTTGATTCAAAATGGCGATTCCGGAAGAAAATATGATAACGGCTCGAAATGATTTTATTTTGAAGACTCCTAACACGACAAATAGTTGATGATATTTGGTGGGGCAAAGACTGTGTTGAAGTTTGATTATCGGGTTTTGGGAAATCTTCACCATATAAATAGATATCAATGACTGAAAAATCGGAGCAAATAAGGAGCAGGGCAGGCAGGATGAGAAAATGCGTTGTTGCTCGATTACGACTAGTCCCTGATTTGCGGCTCTATACACAGGTTTGTTGTTGATATTTTTAATGCAAAACATTAAATTATGTATCAGGAAAAACGTATTAAATGATATACTTACCTCACCCATCAAACAAATAAAAAGAAAGTGTTTCATACCTTGTATGTTCGCACCCTAGACGTTTCGTACCAAGTTTTGGTTCGTAACGTTTACCAAACTTTGTCCGTGTCTTTATATCAATAACAGCTCGGACAAGAAACTACAAGAACCAGAGGTTAAATATTTTCCATTTATCATAAGCGTTATGGTTTTCTACCAAGTTTATTCAAATGGTGACCCTGGGATCAAATTTGACCCCGCTCCAGGGGTCGCATGTTTTACATAGACATAAAGGTTTAATATTTTGCATTCACCATAAGCTTATGGTCCTATAACAAATTTGTTCAAATGGTGTCAAATTTGGGGCCGCCCCAGGGGTCACATGATTTACACAGACTTATAACGGAAAAACCTGAAACTTGAAAAATCTTCTCTGAAAATACAAGAGCCAGACGTATAATATTTTTCATTTACCATAAGCTTATGGTCTTCTACCAAGTGTGTTCAAACACAAGTGTGTTCATGTTTTGCCGCCTCCCCAGTGGTCACGTGATTTACATTGACATATATAGGGAAATCTTAAAAAAAGTTTTCTTCTCTGAAACTACAAGCCAATCGTTAAATATCTTTTATTTACTCTTATTGTCCGTTTTTAAGTTTGTTCAAAAGGTGACCAAAGCGTTAAATGTGTAAAGCCAGTAGAGCGATACAGGCCCTTTTTGGCCTCTTTTTATCTATTAAGGAGAGTGTATCATATTAGTTCCAGAATATACTGCATTCTATATTTAAGAAATAGAACATCATTTACTGTGAATTATCGTTTAATATATCACGGTTTGGAGTTCAATTGTAAACAATAATTTCACTCGCCCTTAATTTCACGAGCCCGAAGTGCGAGTGAAATTATTGTTTACAATTGAACGACAAACCGTGATATATTATATTTTATTCACCGTAAACGATGTTCTATTTCTATTCTAATACCCCTAAAATGTGAAAATAACGCACACATCTGAAATCTTTCGCATTGCTTTGCTTGCTCTCCTAACGTTGCATACGTTACAATGCGGAATGCGCAATGCGCAATGCTTATTCCCCTAACGTTGCAAACATTACAGTGATATATCGTTCAATATAACGAGATATTTTAAACTAGGCTATATAGTGCGGGTGTATTAGAATTGTCTTTATAACAAGAGAAACAAGTACTGCTGTCGAACAAATATTTGTTTCTTTCATTAACACATTAAAATAACTGAAAATCATTCAAATTTTCTGCGCTGGTTTTCCGGACTTTCAGTCCTTTGATTATTTGAAGTTGATGGAAAATGACGAACTACTTTCCATTGTCATATGTCGCCGCGGAGGAAAAAAAGCCCACCCTGCTCCTCTATTGGTAGTGCAGATAAGATATATATGTCGAGGTAAGTTACCCTTGATAGTCGGTATGTACTTACCGTTACTATAAAAATCTTACTATACGTCTGTACAATCTTGGTCAAAAAGCGTTTGAATCACTGGGACGTTATTACGTTGAGAGTATGTCAGAAATGTTACTTATGTATTACTTATAGAATGTCCAACGAGGAGTTACGTGCATATGTCATGAAATATAACGAGACGTAAGCCGAGATATGTTCATGATATATGCGTGTAACACCAAGTTGGATATTCTCTAACTGTTTTATCGCTAGCCACGCCTCTTGTATGATATCTGGTATATCGGCATACTTTTTGAAAAGTGTGCCGTTATACGAAATATCAGTACACTTTCGTGTTCCTGTATTGAATATATCATACGAATATGGACAATAGAAAGTACTCTTAGGCATGCGATAAAGTGAATTATAAGAAACCACGCGAAATATTCAGTGTAAATAAGACATTTATAATTAATATGTGTGGTTTATACATTATTATATGTGTGGTTTATAATTAATATGTGTTGTTTATACATTAATATGTGTGGTTTATACATGAATATGTGCGGTGTATACATTATTATGTGTGATTTATACATTAATATGTGTGGTTTATACATTAATATGTCTGATCATGTCCTCTTTCCACCCTATTAAAGTGATCTTCAAAATAACACAGAGCATTGTTTCAGTTTTCTATATGCAATTTAAAACATATATATAACTGCCCTTGACATCCTAATTATGCTAACAGTCAAGTGGATACAGCTTATTTTAACATTATCTAAACATCTTATAACGACCGCATTGTTAAGTCTGGAAACTAATATCACGAATTTTGCTCGAAATCGTCGTATTGAACTGATACAAATAGTTATTGCTTTTTATCAGGTTAACTCACAAATAGGTCAGATGAATTACATTATTGCATACATACACTGTACACTTTGTCCATGTTTACATTTTGAACAATATACATTCGCTTGAAATATGTTATGTATATAGCATATATATAATGTTAGTATATAACTTACAATGTTTTATTATGGCTGAACGTCTCTACCTGCTGTTCAAGAGAGTACATCATCATTTATATTGGTTATTTTATTATTATTTTGTTTTCTTTAGATTTTTTTTAATTTAACATTTCCGTATTACATTGATAAACATTCCATAAACCTTCAAAACATATTACACTGAACATATAAAATACAACACCCGAAGAATTTCCCTAACTATGCTTACGCGCCAGGGTTAACATTGTAGAGATCTCCGAGGTTATCTGCGTGACAGCTATAATTTATAACTTGTGAATTTCTCTATGACCTGATAAGATCTTTTTTGTAATTTATACCAATACACGTTTTAAATTGGGAATTTTATAACTGTTTACCCAAACAACTATGATGTACCCACATTAAGTGGGTTATCGCTTCATTGCCCATCATATTTTATACAGAGTAATGTAAGTTTGAACGAGTTGAAGGACTTTGTGTAGTATCACTGCGAATTTGAGTTTGTAGATATCAACACGCTAGTTTGTAGACACGTTAAGTTGCATCATGGGATTGAATTGGCATTGAAAATGTAAACAAACAAAGTATTTTTATGATATTTCATTTGCTTCAACCGTTAAGATACATTTTCTTAACTACTTTAAACTCTGATAACTTTGATGACATGTTGTTGTATGTTTTATATGTTTATTTCATTTAATACATTAGTCATAGCGAACAATGTATGGTATATGACAATATTACATTTCTTCCAAATATCTATAAATGCTGTTTCTTTCATACGTGTTTAATTAAATGGTGTGCTGTAAATAGTTATGTATATTTGTCTTAAATGCTCATTTCAATGAAATCTAGATAAGTTTGTAGATGTATATGCGCATATTTGTTTCTCTGGTACAAAAATAGTACGAGAGATTGATTTATTGGTTATATATACAATTCTGCTTGTGACATGAGCAGGTTTTGCTGCCCAGGCTATCCTACGTACCGAGAAATAACAAGAGTATAGAACTGTTCGGTGTGTTTGGCCATTTTAGGAGTTCAGTACTTTCAAGTATATAATATGTATATATATTTAGTGTTTAGCCTACTTGACAAACCAATCAGATGGCTCAGAATTGCAAATACTGGCTACATTTAGTCATGAAGAATTTACTACCATTGCTCTGTGTGATTTAGAGTGTGACCTATATAGAGACTATCGATAAAACCAATGACAAACACTAAGTCTGTCGCTACGCTCCCTCCCTTTCGGTTTCTTAATGGTGAAGATTTTTCTTCATAGCCTCTATCCTAAACGTTTTAATTGGTTCAGAAATCAATTGATTAATATTTTATATTTTAATCACTCTTAAGTCCATCTATTACTATCCTACTTCTGTGCCTACATCCTGCGCTTTTGGCGAGGATTATGTCTCGCCTGGCAAGACGTTGTCGCCTCGCAAGACATGACAACAAGTAATAAACATGTTCTACGCAGTCTGTTGGTAGTCTACGTGGAACAACCTTTCAACCAGAGATCCATCATTTAAACCAGAGGTTTATTTTACAACTTAATTATAGAATAAATGCCTACTCACCGAATACTCACTGCCTGAGTGAGGGTTACTAAAGGCCCATTATTTATTTTGAGACTTCCGGGTTGTTTATAAGAACATCTTACTGACATATGCTATATTTAGTAGGATACCAGTTTTAAGAAGAAATAGTTATTACGATCTACAACTTTTACTGCATTTATAACTTTGTTTCTTTATCGGTATTCTTTATCGGTGTATATAAACTTATACCAATAATAAGCAATACAATTACTGTACTATGTGACTCCGCGATTAGCACAAACTGAATTGTAATCATTTTTATAAATACAATTTATATAGTTTATGATGTTTAAAGTGAACAAACCTTATCCAGTTGTAATTCTGATGTCATCCCATAATATAGAACACATTCCTACTTTCGTTTTGAAATGAGCGAGGCTATCCGCACGACCGTCGTGCCGATTATTTTCTTTATCCGCACGACCGTCGTGCCGATTATTTTCTTTATCGGCACGACCGTCGTGCCGATTATTTCCTTTATCCGCACGACGGTCGTGGGAATAAAGAAAATGATCGGCACGACTATAGTATTGTTCTTTATCGGCACGACTGTAAACAGAAACGTAAAGTGTTTTACAAACTCGTAATGTATACAAAACAAATAAAATACTTAGGGAACAGTTACATTGTGTAAAATTATGGGTAAACTGTGTTTTGAATGAAACACAAGAACCCTGTACAGTATTTTCCGAAAGGTCCGTATAAGGATATATCTCAAATGGTATACAAGTAAATAACTTATACAGTATGTATAGAACATACTTGCCATTAAGGCATATGGAATTTACATGTATACATAATAAAAACATTATAAGATCGAAAGGGGGTGTGTGTGTGTGCGCGCGCGCGCGTGGGTGCGTGTGTGTACGCGTGCGTGCGTTGGTGGAACTTGCTGACATCTATATGAACTGGGACTATATAAAGAGAGTCAGGTTTGCCAAATTGCCGTTCATCACCCCAATCAATCGCCTATCATCCTACTTGATTTGTCTTCTGTTTAAATAGTTTCATTTTACACATATATTATCGGAAAATAGATATTTAGGTGAAAATAGGGCAAAACAAATAAACACACAAGCTACGTGTGAACAGTGAACAAGTTTATTGACCAATCAGCATATAAATTAACTGAGATTAAAATTCAAAATACAAGAAAAAAAGAGAAGGATATGTATAGAATGTATAAAACATGCATAGCCCTTATATGAAAAGCCTATAAGAAAAATTAATAATAGCTGTCGCAACGTAATTATTTGCTATCTAGACTTTATCTCCGAAGTGAAATTCCATTAAAACCGCCATCTCGCCAACAACAGGCACATTTTAAAACACAAAATCATTCTCCATGTGTTGAGGTCATAAAATAATTCATATGTACCGATTAAAAGCCTAGTTGAAATACATGTAATTAAGTATACGTGAAATGCATTTCTATCTATCTATTTATATACTGATACTGCAGCACCCCCTCACGGGGATTAGGTGCAGGTGCGCGTCTGTGCAGTGTGAGTAGTTAAAAAAAGGTAAAATAGTTTTAAAATCAAGTGAGAGTGAGATAAAAGTATGATAATTCGAAACTCAGGACAATTTTGCGGTTCCGCCTGGCTGGTTAAAGCCGTTTATATTGTATCTATACATTTAGGATTCTCAAAATATGTAAGTTATATTATACACCTCGTTGTCAGTAGGTTTACAAATGATGTACATTTGTTGTTAAATTTGGTCCTTGCTGGCGGGGTAGCTACTTTAATAAGTGTCTTGCGGAAGCTGAAAGCCGTATGCTCGTATTGTAAGAAAGGGGTTGTTAATTCATTTATTAATTTACAACAAATTGCAGATAAGTTAATGGTAAAGCGTGCATATGCTAATTAGTTTGGCATGATTATGTCATACACACGAAACTTAGCACTGTTAATCATGCAAAATTAAATGCAAGAAAAGTCACTAGTAAGTAACTAATGCCACCGAAAATGTTTTCTTATGGGATTTCTTACATTGTACATTTGGCTATTCCGTCTACCGTTCTTCCAAACTATATCCATGTGTTGAGGTTATAAAATAAAGCATATGTTCGAGAAGATGTCAAAATATTTTCATGGATACTTTATATACCTGCAATTGAGTATGTAGAGTTGCTAACTCTTAATTCGACGGACAATAGGGTGGTGGTTTGCCTGACTGGTTAAAGCGTTGATAATGTAGTTACATAGTTCAGATTCTCAACATATGTAAGTTACACATATACCTTATCGTTATTAGGCTTAGAAACAAAGTACATTTGCTGTAAAAGTTCCCTGTTGTTGGCGGGATTGCGGTTTTAAAGGGACACATGGCAATCTTGATTTTTTATACAAATTCATTCTTCGTGAGAAACGTTGGTGAGTGTAACTAGGTGGAGGATAGTGTCGTCCGCGCAGATACAGCTTTAAATTCAGCTGTCCAAAAGTGTCAACTGCTTGACTAAGCGCATCATCTGCGGCTAAGATACCAGTATTGGTCACTGCCGTCGTAGCATATACAGATACGGAAAACTCAAATGTTTCCACTGGTCTATATACGTTTGCTCACTTCTCGATGACTTCGCCTATATTCTATTCACCTTTAACTAACAAATACCCTCTATTTATTGGCAAGACGGCCGTCGTGGTGGGGTGGGGTGGCGGGGGGGGGGGGGGGAAGGGAGGGAGAGGACACACGTGAAACATTAATAGGTACTTGACAAGAACAAACAATGTTTGGAAAAGTTCCAAAATCGAGTGGTTTATATACAATAATGCAAATCAAATCAAATCAAATTTTAGTGATCTAAATAATATAACATGAAATGCAACACATATCGATACACTGGCGACGGTCGTGCGGAACAAGAATATTATTCGCACGACCGTCGTGCCGATAAAGAAAATAATCGGCACGACGGTCGTGCGAATAAAGAAAATAATCGGCACGACGGTCGTGCGGATAAAGAAAATAATCGGCACGACGGTCGTGCGGATAAGGAATATTATTCGCACGACCGTCGTGCCGATAAGGAAAATAATTGGCACGACGGTCGTGCCGATAGACATTCTCTTTTGGAGGAATAGCTCTTCAATGAAAAATTATATTACCGAAAAGAACAAAAACGAACCCAACATGTCAAAAGTGATAAACCGTTGCATATGTTTGATTATATCACAGATCTAACAACAAACAGATATGAAACCTCGCGCTTTATCGCGATTTCTCGTGACCAACCTTTGTTCTCCATAAAAGCGGTACGAGATTAGTTACGCGCATGCGCATGTCGAATAACACCGTTACTACGGAAGCGTCAATAAAGATATAGATTGACGAAGGGGTTCTGTTTTTAAATCGTTCGTTCAAATTGTCCAGTTCTAAATAAAATATATATAAATAAATCAAATAGCAATTAATGTTTCTTTGAATTTAACGTACGTTCAAGACAAGCAATAGGAGTTCTGATAAAGGTGTAATATACCAGATAATATGAGCGAAAATATAGCTACCTAGTTGCCGAAATAAGTGTGAAAAATAGATGTACTCCTGTCGATCGTGTTGTTATAGCGATTTACATGTAGTGTCACACCAGTATGTGTGTATTACCCCTAATAAAAGATGCATGGCAAGGTTGTCTACTTGAAGATCGCCGTGTTGTTTTAGCGATATGTCACGTCAATGGGGTGTGAATATACTCAATATACACCTTGAGTCTAGACCTTAGGGGTGATGTTGATAAAGTAATATAATTTGACACTTGTGTGGGGTCTGTGTATGCATGCTTGTCTGTCGAATAGTCCTGTGTATTACTCTTTTCAGGTATATAAAAACCACCATATGTTCATGTCCTCAGTATGTCGGTTTTACAATGTCAAGTTACAGTAAAGAAAATTTTCTGTCTTGGGATAATGATATTGATTTAGAGTTCTTATTAGGGGAATATACTGAAGATGATGAACCTACCATGTCCGCATGTGTCAAATGCGCCACTGTATATGTTCGTCCGGACTGTAACAAAGATTATAAATCCATCTCAGGGTTTCGCGGTCATGTTCTAAAGAAACACGAGAAAAACCTTAAATGTTACTATTTTCACACACTTACCTGGATGTAACGAAACTCAAATATAATATATATGTTAAATTAGAGTTTATGGTCCACCGATACATTTGTGTGTAAAGCATTTTATGTTATTTTGAGCTGCCCCAGAGAAAGGAGGATACTCCGAGTCTGGGAACCATGTACTACTTTACTATCAAATATATTCCAGTGGTTCTTTACAATGCTCAGAGGAGACTGATACTTGGCACCGCCAGATTTATGTCCCTGTCCGACGGACGAGGCTAAGGGGAGTGTCTGAATATATGGCCATTAATTGATTGGCATTGTGTGGCTCCCTGTGCAAGTTTTTGCCACAGTAAGCCAAAGATCCAGAGTTCGAGTCCCTGTTGGGGCCGCAGTTCCTGGGAAGGCGATGATAAATTGTACCGAAATTAGTCACCATAGTCACCAGTTACACGTAACCGGGTATACATGGATTTTATACGAGAGCTTTAAACAAGTAAATACACCAGATAGTATAACAAACTTTATTTACTATCAATTGCATAATTATTATTTCATGAAAAGTAAGGCATGTGTCTAAGATATATAGTAGAAACTTTTAAGAAATCCAGGTAATTTTTCGATGAAACATGGAGTGAGCAATAAGAAGACAAAAAAAGTTGTTTGCAAAATGAAATTTGAATTGGTATAATGTATTTGTATTTTTACCCCACTGCTAAAACCAAAAGTTTCACGAATAACCATAAATTAACATCATATCAATGATTAAATATATTGTAAAAGATTAAATATATTGTAAAAAAAGAGGTGTTGATATTTATAGGTTATTTAACATGGTTCTGTACAATACGGAGATATATTTGGACGAGTACACAGCTGGAAAAGTCATATTGGACGAGCCGTTAGGCGAGTCCAATATGATTTTTTCCAGCTGTGTACGAGTCCAAATATATCCCGTATTGTACAGAACCATGTTAAGTAACCTTTTTATTCTATACCTTTATTTTAACCAATCATTTATAATTCGGATATAACTTTCGTTTGTTTCATGCTTTCAAGCAAGTCGCTATGAACATCGAAAGCACAATTGCATGTAGGTCTATGTATTTTATATATTGTGTTCGACATGGCTTACTCTCAAGCTTTATTTGCTTGAAAGAATGCCCATTTCTCCGTTGTCAACAGTGATTAAATACTACCGAAGGTCAGTTTCAAACAATGATATATTATGCTAGTTTTTTGTGTTTTTTTTTTGTTATAAAGGAAAATTAAATAAAAATATGTGCAATAGATAGGTTTTCATTACTTGACAACAATTTATGGTTAGGTAATGACAGAAGCCTGTCGGTTCTGATTTTTATTCGGACCTTTTCACGCGTTTCGGTCTTTATCATAGGTTTAACATGGAACCTGTGAAGCGTACAATACGAACAAAATACGGGATATTTTGTACGCGCGTGCGTCCCGATACGGAAATATATTGTACGGTCACATGACTCGAAAGAGCGTCTACGATTGGATGTATAAATTAGGTATAGAATAATATAATTTATTATCTATTCTTAAATTAACAATATCAGCATTAAGCTCCTCCTTAGATTTCATAATCTTTCCTGGATGAGAAACAAGTTAAACAGGACACAAGGCAATCTGGACGTTTTTGAAACTTAAAAGTATTCCACTGAATAATTCAAAACAAAAGCATACTACTAGTTGTTATTATATTGCGCACCAATAATATACATGGTAGAGTAATGAAGTAAAATTGATAACTCTAAATTGTATTACCTTTTATTTAATTATATGTTAACAGTTTAAGTTAACAAAAAACATAATTCCAGATTAATAAATAAAGTTCAAATTGTAATACTTGATAATTACTTCAAGATTGCTTTGTGTCCCTTTAACATAGAAATACTTTAATATCACAATAACAAACGGAATAAATATGAGCTAAAATACTCCATAATTGTCCCAACTGTGGAAGAGTGTAAAAAAGGTCCTTCATAATATATCCCAATATTATCATCCAACTTTCTTTGCCTCAACAATTATCATTATCATGTTAGAATTTGCAGCAACTATGCAGTTCAGGGTGAGAAGGTTCTAGGCCCATTTTCCATATTTTATCTCGATGTATATGGAAGATGAGCCTGGCATGTTCATGCCTTTTAGGGCGCCATATAACCTTTTCATGTGTTGGTGCGCCTTAAAACCCCAATTCAATTCGTTATAATAAACAAACATGCTTGGATTAGTATATGTCATGTATATAAACTATATAAATTAGCCTTAGAGATTAATAATTTAACTATATACATGTATAAAAAATTAATAGATTTTTAAAAGAAATGTATAATGTTGATGAGACCGTATTCAATGAAGGTCACAGATCACGGTATTCTTATTAAAACTCTTCGAATAAATATACAGATGCTCCAAGACCATTGGATGCTAAACAAATTCCACAAACAATCTTACAGAAGTATTCTGCAGATGTCACTGCTGAAATTAATTCTTTAAAATGCAAATTGTACGACAATAAACTTCATACTTTTTCGAAGATTTACACTAATTTTGGACTACAAATTTATTTGTCATTTGGACTCCCTAAATTAATTACAAAATAATTAAAGAAAAATTAGAATTAGTGCACACGATTTACTTATAGAACGTGGTCGTTATTGTAAACCTAAATTATCACGTTGAAAACAGACTTTGCACTATATGTAATCGAACTGAAGATGAAATACATTATATATATATTTTTTGTAAAAAACTTGCTTCACTTAGGAAACCGTTATTTAAACAGTTTAACTTCTTTTTTCATTTTTCAATGTCATATGCCAAGAATAGAAATTTAAACCATTGATTCTATCAAAACAAGGCTGTTTTTTCCTAATACATTTAAAGGGACACATGGCAATATTATTTGTTTAAAACTCGCGGCATCCTGTTAGTTTTTTTTACAATAATGCATGTGTGCAATCTTTCATATTCATTATTATTGAATAGAATTGGATTTTACGGTGCGCCAACACATAAAAGGTTATATGAATTAATATCCACAGATAATTTCACTGACGACGCGTCACCACTGTCACAGAATTCAAGCACTTGAAGTTTCACTGAAGTTTGACGCAAAACATATTTTTCTGGAATACGTCCCAATAGTTCATTTTCAAGTCGATCAGGCATGGATAGCTCACAGGAGTCATTTGTCAGTAATTCATCATTCTGGCTATCTGTAGAGAAATTACCAGTATCTTCACATGCAATGAATGCATTGTTGAGCTCATCAGTGCACACATCCTCTATAATTACAGAGTCATCCCAAAGTGTCACACATTATTCAGAAACAGTAGCAGAATCGTTGTCCCTAGTCGCACCTGTGTATACTTCATTATAAAGCTCAGATTCATCAGCACACACATCGTCCAAAAGTCATCCCAAAGTGTCACACATTCTTCAGAAACAGTAGCAAAATCGATCTTATTAATTGCACCTATGTATACATGTGCTTCTTCTTCAAGGCATGTCAAACTAACTTCAAGCAGAGTTGCAGAACATGTACTGTTTCTGCCTCATGATGTATAGTGCTTTTGGCTTTATTGCTGTGATCGTAGTGATGATCCTCTGATTTTGCTCGAAGTTTTTGTTTTTTGGCAGTGGCTGTCACTTTTCTCACCTGACTGACACTCGATCTTTTCTTTCTTGGCATTCTGAAGAAAACAATATATGTCCCTTTAAAAATAATATTAATTATTGTCTGTATTATCTATAGGAAACGTTTGAAAATCTCCATGACTGGGTTGTTTACGGGTGACATAGGAGGGAAATAATTATACAGTATAATCCCATCAATGTAACATTCAATTTCAGACATAATAAAACAAGAGGTCAATGACCTTGAAGCTCTACTCATAGGTTTTTGATAGCTAGATCAGCACTCCTGTTAAGTTTCATGAAAATCTGTTAAGTAGCAAGTTTCAAAGGAGTAGTCGATATAAGTTTTTACTATATAACTCTATGTAAACAAAGATGGCCGCTGGCAGCCATGTTTAATGTTGAATCAAAATAATGTTCAACAAGGACCAACATCGTGTCATGCTAATCATTTTCTGTGGGATGATACCCTTAACTGTGTAACAGCTTTGCGGAATATTGTAATATTAACAGTATCTAAATATGACTGGAAACTGAATGATGCAAAGTGTATGTAATCAAATTTCGACAATTTCACAGAGAGTTTTGTTTTCATCCACATTCAGTTTATGTTTTATTGGTTACATGTATAATTCTTCTTGTGACATGAGCCGGTTACGCTGCCCGGGCTATCTTACGTACCGAGAAATAACAATTAGTATAGAACTGTTGGTGGTTTTGGCCATTACCTTTCAGTATATAATATATACACATATATATAAAAATTTGTGATGGGTCCAAAACTCAATTAATTAATATTTTAACCACTCAAGTCCATCTTTTACTATCCTAGCTCTGTGCCGGGTCCTGTGGGCCGGGTGCTTAATTTTCAGTTATTTAGTATATGTTTGATTTTGAATTGTATATGCACATGTCACTTTAATAAACTATTTACTTACTTACAATATATTTGTATTAAAGGGACACACGGCAATCTTGATTTGTTTTAAACTAGCAGCATCCCATTACTTTATTATTATTTTTACATAGTTTGCATTTCATATTAATTATTAGATTAGAATGGTTATACACTAGAAAGTGTTTTTATTTAATTAAACGAAAGCCGGAATAAAGTCATATATGGATTAATAAATCATTATATACTTATTTTAATGCTTGATTCACAAAATTAATTGCCGTCCCATAAAATGTATTCCACTGTTTTTAAATGATTCCCCAAAAAGCATATGTTTTTTCCGAATGAAGGGTTATCAATTCAAAAATGGCACTGGCGGGCTAGAGCAATACCAGCTTTGTCTTTGTGGCCTTGCTGCCTACATGCCCAATTATGAAATCTTGGGTCAGGCAAGAGCAAACAATACTATTTATTAACCCTTAACCCGCTAAGCACGACTATAATAGCAACTGCGTCTATTCTAAACCCTGATCAGGGTTTACAATGTCTGACTGCTGATCATTAATTTCCCCCCAAAACACCCCTTTGTCACATAAATGGAATGGTCTTAATTCAAAGAAAGAACAGTACATTATATATACATTTATGTAGATGGTTAAGGGTTAAGAAAGGCCTTATAATCATGCCTTATAATGGGTCATTTGCAAAACATGCAGCTGCACTCAATGATGTCAGGTCTGAAAATCACCATGTAATCAGCCACTGGTAAATTTGTCAAGTGCTTATTATCATACACTGCAGCTGCATGGGGACTTTATGGCCTTATTATGCAATCAATCAGATAAGCCACCAGATCAAAGGTGCTGTATACTTGTGTCTTGTGGTGTATGGTATACACAGCATATTATGCAATCAGTCAGATAAGGGTGCTGAATAACTGTGTCATGTGCTGTATGGTATACACAGCAACAGCATGGGACTCCATAAAGAGTATAGACTTATATGAATATATTATATTACATGAACTCTGTGTATATAATTATGTACAGAACATCATCAAGTGTGATTTATCCTATATGTTACCTGTTCACTTATTATAAATGCATTGCGTGTCAGACATAACTGCATAGTAAATGAACAATGTATTTGATCATGCAAGTTTTTAATCAATAAAATGAAATAGCGTTGACTTAAAAAAGGGACAGACAGCTTAATGAAAACACACATTTGTATGAATGAGTTTTGGTTATGCGTAACCTATTATGACCATTTTGATGGATGATTATCTTGATCATGTATATGCATAACTTTTATTTTGATGCGCTTAACTATGTTACCTTTTTCCGTGATGATTAACCATACACACTTTACCTCAATCATGATCACTTGAAAATTATTTCAACAATATTGGCCAATTTTTGGAAACATATGAAAGATGGAGAGAACGGGTAATACAGAAATGAACAATACCGGTATTACAGGAAACTTCAAAATTAATAAATACACAACTACAATCAAACATTATCATTGAAACACAGACAACATGGTTTGGGTTTTACTTTTATAAGATTTTTTTTTTAATTTAGCATTAAAAGTATAGTATCAAGATGGAGAGAATTATAGATAAAGTTATCAAAATGGCATGAAACTGCAATATAACCCCTTTATGAATTTCTCTTCAAAAACACACATATTTTACTTGAAATCTATGGGAAAAAAATTAATAATAGGAGTAAGAAAGTTATATCGGTCAAAATGTATTTATTTTACAAGAAATAAGAAATGACAGTATAATCACAGAAATATCAGGTTTGTGGTATAATTAATCCCAAAGATGGAGAGAATGGATAAAAAGAAGATAAAATATTTGCCATTGAAATTCACATAATTCCTTTAAGAAATCATATCTTTTCGCAAAGAAAAATATGTTACTGACATATATATATGAAACATGATTGAGGAGTTACATGCATTTAATTTTCACGAAATAAAAAACACGTTAATTTTTATCAAAGATAGAGAGAATGGACAAAAAAAAAAGAAGAACTATCTGCCATTAAATCCAATAATCCCTTTAATTAAGAAATCATTTCTCTTCACAAAGCAAAAGATTTCAGTGAAATCTGAGAAAAAATGAATGAGGAGTTTGAAGGAAAGTTTTATGGGTAAAACGGTGTTATTTTTAAAGAAAGTAAATAAAAACATTAAAATGATCACAAGATTGAGAGAATAATGGACAAGAAGAAATTATCAAAATGGCCTGAAACCACTATAATACCTTTAAGAAATCATTTCTCCTCACAAAGCAAAAGATTTCAGTGAATTCTGTGAAAAAATGAATGAGGAGTTTGAAGGAAAGTTTTATGGGTAAAACGATGTTATTTTTAAAGAAAGTAAATAAAAACATTAAAATGATCACAAGATTGAGAGAATAATGGACAAAAAGAAATTATCAAAATGGTATGAAACTGCTATAATACCTTTAAGAAATCATTTTTCTTCACAAAGCAAAAGATGTCAGTGAAATCTGAGAAAAAATGAATGAGGAGTTTGAAGAAAAGTTTTCTGAGTAAAACGGTGTTATTTTTAAAGAAAGTAAATAAAAACATTAAAATAATCACAAGATTGAGAGAATAATGGACAAAAAGAAATTATCAAAATGGTGTGAAACTGCTATAATACCTGTAAGAAATCATTTCTCTTCACAAAGCAAAAGATGTCAGTGAAATCTGAGAAAAAATGAATGAGAAGTTTGAAGGAAAGTTTTATGGGTAAAACGGTGTTATTTTTAAAGAAAGTAAATAAAAACATTAAAATAATCACAAGATTGAGAGAATAATGGACAAAAAGAAATATCAAATTGGTCTGAAACTGCTATAATACCTTTAAGAAATCATTTCTCTTCACAAAGCAAAAGATGTCAGTGAAATCTGAAAAAAAATGAATGAGGAGTATGAAGGAAAGTTTTATGGGTAAAACGGTGTTATTTTTAAAGAAAGTAAATAAAAACATTAAAATGATCACAAGATTGAGAGAATAATGGACAAAAAGAAATTATCAAATTGGTCTGAAACTGCTATAATACCTTTAAGAAATCATTTCTCTTCACAAAACAAAAGATGTCAGTGAAATCTGAAAAAAAATTAATGAGGAGTTTGAAGGAAAGTTTTATGGGTAAAACTGTGTTATTTTAAAAGAAAGTAAATAAAAACATTAAAATGATCACAAGATTGAGGGACTAATGGACAAAACGAAATTATCAAAATGGCCTGAAACCGCTAAAATACCTTTAAGAAATCATATATCCTCACAAAGAAAAAGATTTCAGTGAAATTTATGAACAAATGAAGGAGGAGTTTGAAGGAAAGTTTCGTTGATGCCGAACCATCCGAAATACGGAATACCCGAATATAATGCAACTTACAAGATATGCATAAAATACATCGTACAGTGCTTTTACACACTAAAAGAAGGTCCGCAAACAGTTTTTAATCGTAAATTTATACTTACATTGAAATTATATCCAAAACATGCACATAACATGTCACAATATACGTATGTTTGGTCGAATTGTATGTCGTTCACATTTCGCTATTGGCGGTACTTCACAAAATGGTCGTTCACGACCCGGTCTCGTTGGTGTCACGAGAAATGGCGAGACCATTAATGCAAATAGGTGCAAGAGACCATTCTGTTTGTTAATATTTCTGTGATTATATGCACTAAACTGCGCATAACATACGGGTTTTTTGACGTGACGCCTCCACCACAAAAAAACCAGACCGTCATATATAAGGCAACAAAAACACCTCAAGTACATTCAACTCCAAGAAGTCATTCCAGAGGAAGAAGAACACCCATTACGCCAAACATAAACTCTTTTAATAACACACATAAAGCGACAAATAACACACATACGGCGACAGTGCCGACTGTAATAAATACGCGTAGGTCCAGAACACGGTCTGTGTCTAAAAATAGATCGCGAACAAAATCACCTGGCCCAGTGATCGCTAAAGAACCTGATTCGCGGAGACCAGACGATAACACGGGTCAGGGATCACACGTGGCCTAGGACCACGTAAAGGAAAGTGACATACATTTTTGTTTGATGAACATACAGGGATTGATCAGGAAAAACTATAATAAATTAAAATCACGCGAGTTTGAAACATTATTTAATACGAACGATATTCTTCTTTTTAGTGAAGTTTGGTCTAATAGTACACTTGATTATAATGTTGAAGGCTTTAATCACTACGTTTTTACACAGAACATTGGTACATACAAATGCACGAAGGGATAGCGGCGGTTTGATTATTTATGTAACTGATAACATTAGTAAATACGTATCTTTAATAAAAACGTTTGATGACTGTCTAATGTGGATTAAAATACAAGGACATATTTTTGACTTAGGAGATGATATATGTATGTGCTTATACTATAACATACCTACGGGTAGCAGTAGAGAGGCTCTAATTGATCAATAAATATATGATTATATTTTAGATGATATGCTTTCTATTGAAAGATATTATAATGACAGGTGCAATTTCATAGTTGTAGGCGATTTAAATAGCCGTGGGCAAATTAAATGATATTGTAGAGCATGAATACTTACATAACCTAAACTGATTATATTGAAGACGTTTGCCTGGAGAGAAGTAGTCAAGACTGTACAATTAACGAAAATGGTAAATTGTTGATAAACTTTTGTAAACTAACCGGTCACGAATTATGAATGGAAGAGTTGGTGATGAAAAAACTATTGGTAAATATACATGTATTAAGGAGGCGGGCTCGAGTGTTGTAGACTATGTATTATGCAAACCTGATTTAATAAATTGTGTTAATTATTTTAATATGCGAGATCCATACATACTGTCAGATTATTGGGAAATGTTTTTTCAATAAGTTATTCAAAGGTTAAAGAGTAGAAACTAGGCAATATCTTGAAGAAAATCTTGACTGTTTTTATGAAAAGTTTAAAAAAATATGTGATTCAATATTTAAGAAGAAAAATCACCAGAAACAATTGCACAAAAAAATGGAAAATGAGCATAACTATGGTTTAATCAGGAATGTAAAACAAAATGGAGCGATTTTTATAATAAACTAAATAAATTTAGAAATCACCATAGTTTGGAAAATAGAACACTGATGACTAAATCAAGACCAGAATATAAATCACTAACTCGATCAAAACAATATTGTTTCAATAAACAGAAACAACAAAAACTGAAAAATATTTACCAGAAAACTATCGTTGAATAACTCTTTAAAGTACATTTGTAAAATATTTAATACTAGACTAAGTAAATGGGCAGAAGATTATTTTGTATATACGGAAGCCCACTCGGGCTTTCGTAAACATATGGGAACAACTGATAATATTTTTATTTTACACGGTATTGTTAACCATATACCAAACGAAAATTAAAAAAAATATTTGTTTTCTTTGTAGATTTTACCAAGGCATTTGAAATTGTATTGGTCCGAGAGAATATATTTTATATTATTACCTATCCAATACGGAGTAAGAGGAAAACCGCTAAATATTATAAAGTCGTTATATACAAACGTAAAGTCGCGTGTTAAACACCAAAACCAACTTAGTGAAAGTTTTAACTGTTATATCGAGACCCGTCAGGGGGACTGTTTATCGCCGTTTATATTTTCAATGTACATTAATGATTTAGAAGGAAAACTTAGTCTTTTGGCTGTTACTTGTGATACGCAGGCTTCATAACCGCTGCTCCCAACTAAATTCCATTATGTTTATTTCGCTCTTCGGGGCATTTAATTTTATAAGATAGTGGGACCATACGCCGTACGACATGGGGAAGCAATTAACTCCATGTCCACCGCCGTATGCATGCCATCTTCGGGATGGTTTAAATTGTGTATTATTGATTTTATGAATATTGAGTTCTGCTCAACCCGGAGCTAGAGGGCGTGAGCGGTAGCTAGCATATTCCACTACCGCATATTCCACTACCGCTCATGAACAGTCTCAATCAGACCGAGACTGCAATATTTCGTATGTGTCGTGCTCGGCCGTTTCCAAAGGTCCATTATTATACTCTGTTTTGCTCTAAAAGGCCATAAAGGCATAGATATTGATACCTTAAAACTCATATTACTCCTATATGCAGATGATATTGTACTCTTCTCGGAAACTGAGGTCGGTTTACAAGAAGGGTTGACTATGCTAAAGGAATATTGTAACAGATGGAAACTCGTAGTTAAACTTCGTAAAACAAAAGTAATGATAATTAGGAAGGGTGGAACACTAAGAAGAAATTGTATTTATTTATGACGGTAAAGAACTGGAAATTAGAAATCAATTTACGTATCTGGTGGGTAATACAATTACACCCGACGGATCATTCTATAAAGCATTTGAAATATTAGACGGTCAAGCTTAAAAGTCAATTTTCAAACTGAAGTCATACTTAATTAACTTTGGAGAACTTTCAATAAGCCATACGTTATATTTATTCGACAAACGTATGCTTCCAATTCTATACTACGGAGCAGAAATATGAGGTTTCGCAGGTGCCGAATCTCTAGAAAGAATGCACCTGTAATTTTGTAAACAACTACTAGGGTGTAAAACGTTCTACACAAAACAACTTTACATATTGACAACTCGGAAGAACCTCACTAAAAAGTCAACGACTCTCCCATATTGTCACTTTCTGGTTAACAATAACGCGCACCGACAATAGAAAATATATTAAACAAACATATAATATGATGATCGACGATATCACTAAATACCCAATCAAGCAAAATTGGTCAATACAAATTAAAGACGTATTAGAAAAAAAAGTGTTTTAACGATGTGTGGATTTTAAATATTTTTAAGCGAAGAGCTAGAGACCATTTTATTCAAAATTGGAACGAACAGTTAAGTTAACCAATTCAAGTAGAGAAACACTTACACTATTTTCTCAAACTTCAGTTTTAAAACATATTTAGAAATAGGACTGATAAAGAAATTTATAATACACTTAAGTACTAAGATTATCTTCCCATCGACTAGAAATAGAAAAAGGACGTTGGCATAAACCACATAAAATACCTAGAGAAGAAAGAAAATGCCAATTCTGTAATTCCTTAGAAAATGAATTCCATTTTTTATTGAATGTCCTTTATATTATGAGTTTAGATGTGATCCTATAGATACATTTTATTGAAAACGAACAAATGTTCCTAAATTTATTGAGCTTCTCTCTTCAGAAAAGATTAAAACAATAAAAAATCTACCCACATACATTTTTAAGAGCTTTAAGAAACGTGATGATACATATTACAATAAATAACTTTACTCTACTCTGAATACCTTAATATATTTTTTCAATATAATTGGAATATTGCTGTTTATGTTCCATAATTATTTATCTCAATGTACGTTTTTGTTTTTGTTTTGTTTTCTAATTGTTTATAAAAACAAAACTTCTCTTATATATGAATCCATAACATGTATCAAGTCTGTTTATGCATACTAATATATTATTAATTACCGGAACTGTATATCATATGCATGTAATTCTGTATTTATTTATATTTGTGAACTCATGGGCAGAATGCCTACTGTTTGAAATAAAATATATGTATAACCTTACATGTGTTAAAAATGACGTAAAACAGCAAACAAACAATCGAACAAACTAACAAAACATTACGTGGTCCCGCCTTAATTCCATTAAGCGATGGGAAAGCTTATATAAGCATATTTTTTATATAGGATTTTATAACGGATTTTTTGCCAATAAAGGTATGGGAGTTAATTCTCGGACCACGTAATGTAACTAACGAGGCCCTTCCAGGGGTTTGGGGATCTGGGGAACATGGCCATTTATGTTTGGGGATCTGGGGAACATTGGCAATTACTTAAGGGATCCAATGATCAAAGGTCTACTTTTAGGTATCTAGGGAACAAGTGCCCTAAAAGAAAAAAGAAAAGAAACAAGTACCTAATTTTTACGTATAATTGGTATAATTTACTTATAAAACTTGACATTTGGACTGCTGATTGCTTTGAATGGCTTACCTTTATCAGTATGTATTACAGTACCACCTTGTACGACGGTTTTTAGCATGGTGAACTTGTTCACCAAGCTATAGTTACCGTGTTTTTTCACGAATCCTAACTACAGCCTCACTGATGAATCGACGCATTGCCTGAAAAAGAAGACCCATATTTTAACAGGTGTTTCTTCTTTTCTAGTGCGGATAAAAATAAGGTAATGTCATTTAGAAATTTCAAATAATTGTTTAAGTTATATATTATTTATATTATCGTTTAGCTGTGCGTTCTATAAATAGATCAATCATCATTATCACATGATCATCACGTGATCTTGCGTAAAATATATTCATACGCTGTATTGTTCTCCTAGGATAGTGATTGAGATTTGTAACCAGTTAATTTTATAATTTATTTCTCTTGTTGCAACACCATCACACGCATATCTTCCATATTTCTTGGATTTATATATTTAAGAAATATACATGGCCTTTATAGTCTTCATATAATATTTAATAGGTTTGGTCAGTAATGGTTATCGCATAAGCTACTATCCTTTGTAAAAACAGTTGTTGCTGCCTATTCTCCGGAATAAGATTTCAGCTTATTTTGAAGTACGCTGTGTAATATTCTGAAGTCTTTACCTCCCTTGCTATGAGTTAAAATAACTGTTTCGGTCGTAATATAATCCTGAATACGTGTGCCGATCGTGTCGGCGAGACCGAATGCAAATCAACAAATAGACCGGGTCAATCTGGTTTTAGAATAAATACCTTATAGATCATCAAATTTTGTAAAGGATTATTAGCTCAGTCGGGAGAGAGGCAGTCCCATAAACGTGTGGATAACAAAGCGAGCGGGATGGGTTCGAATCTGAGCAGAACCCAATTTTTTTTATTCAAAAAATATTTTTTTTTATGCCCAATGGTCTTAAAAGGGGTACATCAGAATTTTTCTAGAAACAGCTTAAATTATAAAATTGTTCCAGTTCGTGATAGAAAACACTATCAATCAAAATGTGAAGCTAGAACCATTTTGTTAATGTCTAAAGTTTCAGAACACCATATATCTAGGGTGGACTCGCACGTAATATGCTAAAATCAACCCTGGTGCGTCACCTAGGATAGCACGTATCACTGTGCAGAATGAACTTCTTTGCAAATAAAAGATTTTATAGGCTCATTATGTTTTGGTCATGTAGAATAAAATATTACTATTTGTCAATTTTAAATCGGACACCTATAGACCCCCATAAAAGGCCTGATGTACTCCCTTAAGACTTAAGTCGGAAAACAAATTGTGTGTATGTCTGTGTGTGGAGAGTGGGGGGGGGGGATTGTTTAAAAGAGTTTTGTGACTTTTATCTATGCGTCAATTTGGTAGAGGTTGAGGTAGACCTCATCTGTTTTGAAACAAACTCGTAGAACCACAGTCCTGCCGCGCGTTAGTGAGTAGCTGTCAATTATTATTCAATGTGCAAACGCGTAACAAGCGGGACTCGAACGTATGACTGTAGCATTGAGAGATATACATTACACAACAAGAGTAGATCTAAACACAAATATGTTACCTTTTATTACAATTTTCAAATTGCATGCAAAACTGATTGAATTATATTCTGTTAAGGCCAAAACACAACAAAGCAACACAAAAATGAAGAGGTAAAACACAGACATATTAATAAACAGATAGGTTAGAGTTTAAATTATGGCGGGGATTTCTTTATTTACACTGTCCTGTTTTTATGGGATGACAGTAGGGTAAGTGTGAGGTTTGGTGCACCCTAGAACCGGTTTAAATCCCCAGCGGCCTACTTTGCCACTGACCGTTCCAATGCGGTAGCCCTATTGTCAACCCTTTTGTGTTTGTGATGTCGTTTGCATTTTTTATTACTTTTGCCTTTTCGTTTGTCTGTTTGCATGTTTGATTTTGTGTTTTGTGGTTGTCCTTGAATGCTGCTTTCCCTGTCCGATATTTTCACCCTACTTCCTATCTTAACCAATGAAGTAACCAAAATATCACGTGGCACCTTAATTTTCCTTCTATCTTCTCTCTCAATTATTCACCGATTTTGATGGGAATACATCCAAAAGATTCATAGTGAATAGCAAAATGGTATTATAATAATTTATGTTTATTTTCAAAATAAGAAATTGTAGAAGAAAAATGTTTAAAGCTTAAAATGTCATCATTTTTGTTTTCTCTTAAAAATCTATGTTTTGACATAGTCAAAGTTTCCATCAAACTCCTATGTTGCTCTCAATGTAAGAGAAAACAAAATACTATATCATTGGAAAGAACATTAAATTTGTGATGGTATTTGGCTTGAATGAAACTTGTATCTATAAAACTCTTCATGATATGTGTGTTTAAAGTTGGGAAATATTTTGCAAAATGTTCGAACTGTGCCACTTGAAATTTACACACTTTTCATAGTGTCCAATCTATTTGTTATTAGGTCTGTGGGTAAATGTTGTTGTGTCGAGAGTAAACACGGCGATTCGGTTTGGTGACAGGAAACAAAATACTTTTTGTTTAGGCCTAAGGTAGTAACCGAAATTTACCGTGACTTTGGTGATTATTGTCAACAAACGATTTGCCGAATTAAAAAAAAATCCAGGAAAAATTACAATTAGTGATATGAATCGTGAAATTCTCAGTAGCGTTCACATACATGGTTGGAAATATAACAACGAAATAATTGTGTATGAACATCATGTTCGCTCCGAGTTGTGAGATTAAATCACAACGGTATCCCGAGAAGTACTCCGAGTTGTGAGCATGAACTACAACGGTATCTCGAGACCAGTGGTATTCCGAGTTGTGAGAATAAATAACAACGGTATACCGAGACCAGGGATACTCCGAGTTGTGAGATTAAAATCAAATGAGCACAAATATTTATAAGTTATGTTTTGTAGTATGTATGTCTCTACTACAAGTTGTATTTAATCAGGGAAAATTTGTCATTTTACAGTGACATTCCATGTTTAAATTTGTATATTATAAATCTTTGTGCAGCGGGGAACATGGCTGTCTTTCAGCTACACTCTGACTACTGACTACACTCGTGTTCATTTGATTTTAATCATACTTGCATAGTAGGTCGATATCAATGCAAGGTTGTTTGCTATTTTAGTTCAGCTATGTTGGTCAAAGGGTCTATGAATTACCTCCCCTTGAATTGGCGAAATTAGCTGTCTTGACCTTTTTGACGCTATATTCATTTCTAACGACTCAAACTTTGATAGGTGATGACTGGTGATGTTTTTTGATACACTTTAACACCTGTGGAGATGATGAAGCGTTTCGAAGATTAATTTTCATTATAACCAATCTTTCCTTTAGCTCCGTTCTTTATTCCTGTATATACCTTACCTTATCTTGTTTTAATCGCCTTATTTCCAGATACATTAAACAATGCATTGATGTATTATTACATGCAATGATGTATTGTTATTAAGAAGAGTTGACACATTTTCAGTCCATCCATGTCATGCGTGATTGGAAAGAAACCTTCCATTACATGGATGCACAAATCATAGTTCACCATGCTCTCAGTACCTATGACTCGGTACTTTGATTAGTATTGTATTTAGCCCATTGCTCTAACAAAGAATATCAACTTTCCTGTTCAACTGACAGCGTTGCACGGCGATAAACATTAAGATGTTGTGTTCATGTGTGTTCATGTGTGTCCAATCGCAGATCAGTAGAGATTATGCCGCGGTGCAGATTCGTCCGTCTATATGTCTGTCCGTCCGTCCATAAAATATTTTTTGTGGCGACTACTCCTTTAAAACTATTAAATAGATTTTCATGAAATTTTGAAATTCAGGTCGATGTGAAATCCAAGATGGCATGATATAATTAGGGTCCTTGATGAAAAAGTCATTTTGATTCGACGTCAAACATGACCACCAGCGGACAATTTTGTTTACATAGAGTTAAACAGGAAAACCTTGTGGCGACTACTCCTCAAAAACTACTTGATGGATTTTTATGAAACTCTATAGGAATGTCTTGATGTCTAGTTGATTCTTAGTAAAAATCAAGATGGACACCATAGCTAAATATAATATTTAAAAATATGACTTTGTGGCGACTACACAATCCATAAGGATATTGATTTGGAACCTTTACCAAATTGACTGTCGATCATGAGATATGTTGATCCTACACAAAATTCATTTTGATTCGATGTCTCACATGGCCGCTGGTGGATTTGTGGGACTCCTCCTGAAACCACGTGATGGATGTTAATGAAAATTTACATTCATATTGCTTGTGATGTATAGTTGACCTAAGAAAAATTCAGGTACGCCGAACGTTTTTATGAAGTCAATGATAGCCTTTAAATTAAAAAGTTTGTGAATTCTTATATATTCTGGCTTCCTATGATATCAAGGGTTCTATGGTAATTCAATGTAGAGTCCAATCTATAAAACAGTATGCATCTGTGCTAAAATATGATAATTATTTTATAGAATTCATGACTTTATAATAAAATAATTAAAAAGAGAGTATATATTTATCATAAATAAAAGGATATTTCAAAATAAAGTAAATATGTTGACAATTTCCTTTTCTTTAAAATTCATCACTATTCTCCATAAATACAGTTTCCATTACCTTGAAGGCAATAAAATTCAATTTTTTTTAGTCTGATGAGTGTTGTACATTATTGTTTCTAGAAATGGTCAACCATTGAATCTTATACCAGTTACTAACAAATACGACACACACAATATGTGCATACCTTGATTCTGACGTTTTTTACGTACAATGTATTACATTTATATCATAACAATTTAGTAGAAGGGTCACAGAAAGCATTTGAGTTTCCCTTTTCTTTAAATATTGTTTAAAGTTCTTTTTTTCGTCAAACCGTTTCAATACTGTGATACAACAGAACACCATGCTAGTCAATGAAAACCCGTACATTTTCCTTTATTCCGGCTATTGCAGGGCCTTTTTATCAATTTTGGGGAATTTTGCAATAGTATTATAATAAATACCATTTTTTCTTCAACGTCTGTGCAAGCTTTCTCCCCCAACAATAAAAACAAACATCTTCTCATTCCTATAACAATTCTCATTGTAAAACCGGGTACCATTTATGACCATTTTGTCAGTGAAAAGCACATTCTTTTAATCTGCAATACTGTATGATTCTTAGAACTGAACATTTTCAAGATTTTTCTTCAAAAAAACATATTTTAGCCAAGCACATATTTACTTTAGCATTTATTTGTTATTTTTGCAGTGTTTTAATCAGCTGATGTTAATAATTCCCTATTAAAGGGATTCAAACCGGTGGCCGAAACTGATATTTTACGTTTTGGATACAGTAATAGCGAAGCGACGCGAGCGCAAGCGAGCTTATATGGTATCATGCAGGCGAAAAGAACACATATCAAAGTAAACATATCAATCCATCCTTTTGAAAAGTCTTGGGTCATATACGGTAGTTTATGGGCGACTAAAACCGTAAAGAAGCATATTTCGTTACGAAATTAACAAGATAAGCATTCGTAGAAATCATTAAAAATGGTGGTTGCCAAGCAGAATGCGGTGAAAAAACATTAAAAACCTTTCTCGAACCAATCCAATAATGAAAATGAAATTCTATTTTTACCTATGTCGCCAAAACGGCCATTAACCGGAAGCGTAGCCCAAAGTGTTACCTTGCACAATGTTCATTGGCCAAAATTCGTCAGCACAATTCAGAATTTAATAAAAGTAGATTTCTTGTCGCAGAAATTTGCATGTCACTCACATACACTTTTGTTAACCGATTATGATAAACAAATGATTTGATAACTACCGTGTTTCAAACTAAATGAACAATTGCACCGGAAGTACATTGTCGTAGCTTTCCGCCGTATCGGAATATCAATCGTTTTAATTCGTGACCTTATTTACATACTCGGAAAACCCGATATGTTTTCCGAATGCACGAAAGATTACGAATGCGGCTAGACATTCTCGTCAGCCTATCGTCTCTACGACGGAAGTAAATATATGCCTTAATGAATATGTATAACACGTGCTTCCTGTCGTCTGCATTGTGTTTGTAAACAATCATGAAACTGTCAAAAACAACTGTGAAAAACGTCAACGCAGTGTGGCTTGTCTCTATAAATCACAGGTATTCGGTTCAAACACACACATTTATTTGTAACAGTGCTTCTGTTTTTACAATGAATAACACTTACATATCAAGAAATGATACCGTAATAACAATGAATTGACTGACAGTATACAAAATGTAGACCATGGACACACAGCTACAGTACACTACTATTTAACATGGTTGACCACACGTATCATGCAAAAAATCAACAAGAATGCCACTGGATGACTAAGTTGACCATACATGTTCATCAAAAAAAGGCAATTCCTTTCAACATTCTCGTTCTCGCATCTCCTTAGAAAAGCAAACACTTTTGGTGCATAATGTACCTGGTGATGGCAATTGTTGTTTTTTTCACTGTCTCAGCACTATTTTTCACGGTGATATTTCAGATACAAAACGCTACAGACATTCAATATGTACTAACGTGTATTTTTGTGGATTTGTTTTTAACCATACATATCTGCAGATAAAATCAGTTACTGTATATACTTTATTCAATGTTTTAGAGTTTAAAGTCACGTTAGGTGCTGCCTTGATTGCAATGTCCAATCACCAGGTACACACAGGCATCTATAACTAAATTAATGTGTATCATGATAACGTTTTGATACGGTAAAATGATAATTGCCATAAAGCTTCTTTATAACTTACTTAACTCGAACCAGTTGCCATTACAATCAATAATTACTTACATGTTTTTGGTATATTTTAGCATGTTACAACATATCGTTATTGCCACTGATTCCAGAGGGAGATTCCTGGATACATATATAAAGAAACATAAACCGGTTCCGTTAGACAGGACAGTTTCACTAATCGTCATGCCAGGGGGAAAACTGTCTCAGTTACATGCATCCATCAAAACAAAAATGGCACATACACCTTCTCAAAACACCACCATTTTAATAGATGCAGGCATTTGTAACCTAACAGAAAAATACAAACAGAAAGATGGCACACAAATAACATAAAACCAGTCTAATTAAGCTGAACAAATAATAGCAGAATTAAGGGACATTGCAGAACACTTCAAACATGAAACAGTTAAAAATAGCAACCATTCCATCTGCATCAATTCAAAACTAAACTTCATTTCAACAATTAAAACAAAGGCTTACCAAAAGTATTTTTACAACACAAGAACAACAACAGCAACATACTGACTTAGAAAAAGACATTATGACAATAAATGAGGAAATTTGTAATATCAATGTTGCAAATCAGGTTACAACTGTTAGGTGGGACAGAGACATAATGAAAACAACAATAAAGAAAAGGGAGAAAAATGGGACAAATACAAAACAAATAACGAATATTGTACGGCAAAATGTATGACGGAGTACATGCCAAAAATGAACTGTCCGAGAAGTGGTTTAGAGTTTTGTGTCGTGCCATTGTGGCCAATATGGACGGAGATGGTCATGACAATTTTGAATTGAGCGACGAGGAACAGGACACAAATGACACCTGGGACTTTAAAAGAATCTAATACATCACACACATAATTTCAATATGTTTCAACCTTAATGCACTGCATAAGTATTCCACATATATATATTGTTCTGGTATATATTTTTGTTAGGTGGGTGATATGATAATCGCTAACCTTTCAAGAATTTATAGTCAAACTTTCAATAATACAGTAATTTGCTTTACCAATTATTTATCGATTTCTTAATTCTTATCAAATTTAAAGTTATATACATCATGTACATTTTCAAAACCAACTTCGAAAAGGATTTTAGTTGTTTATTTACATTGTTTTTGAAAGACATGCATTTCACATCCACACTGCGTTGACAATACTTTACTATATAACTTAAATTACATAAGTCTCAAATTAGTATTAAAAACACACCCACAAACAACTTATCACTCTGCAGATAGTTTCCCAGGCAATACCAAAAAAAGTCTACTGCTGAAACCAAAAAGTGAGTACATATTCAGATTTCTTTTGTTTGTGTTCATTACCTTTTACCTGAAAAATGGATTATTCAGATCTTATTTATTTTCAACAATACCAGGACCCCATTAATATACACTACGTTTCTATGTTGGATCCTGTTAATATTATGTCCCTGCAAATTTCGTTTAACATACTGTACTGTACAGAGCTGTGCTCGCCTTATAGATTTTACCTATTTCATATTATTCGTTTTTAAAAGACGTGGACAATTTTATCTCAATATATTCTGTTTTGGAGCTAACAATACAGGTAATGTATAATACTTACATTGTTTGTATTCATACTTTTTTGCAGATACGGCATATTTTGGCTATAATCAGTCTGATAAATATAAATTGTAATTAGATGCAGATGTTTTTAAAGCCAATGACAATTTGTCATTGGTTTTCGCTGTAACGTCAAGTGTTACACATATCGACAGTCGGTCATTAGTTTATGATCAGCCACGTTTCCAACGAAAGGTGTGAAACTTTACTCGTAGCCTACAGCTGGAGTCTTTGACCACACTGGGAATTAAACCCAACCTCTGAAAAGAGACTAGTAAAGTTGTCCATTTGATATTTATCTTCTCCCACTAAATAGTTAGTTTAATTGATTGCAGTCCGTAGACATATAGCTGCCTCAATAGCTTTGCCAGTGTACAATATCCTGGTGAATAGGTGTACAAGAGCTGCAGCTCTCTGCCATTTGTTTTTTTTGAGACGTTGTGTTCGTATGTCTGGTTTGACCTATCATTTCGTCTTCATTTTTTACTGTGTGTCGGTCAATAGCTATTCATGGGCTAATGTTTGTTTATATGCCATATCGACTTTAAATAAATTTTGTATCTGTATCTTTATCTTTCCCGGTGAGTGTTAAGACAATCGGTTATCCTTATATGTGCTAAATACCAAAGCTATACACTTTTGTGGCGAGTCTTTCTTGACAAACTACGGTGAAAGCATTTCAAGCCTCTTCTCTAAGCACCTACGACTTTTTTACACTGTATACTACACTACCACATAATCGTATCAAAGAAAAATTGCTTCAGCTTATTCAGAAGACATTTGTTAGAAAAGGTACGACTTTTCTAGCTTGTAATAATGTCAAGGCTTTCTTTACTAACGCCCCCATTGGTAAGTATAATATGTGGACTTGTACTGATGTTTATAGAGCCTTATCTTTTCTTCTGGATAACATCTTTATAAGATACGGTAAAACTATTTACCGTCAGGTTGTTGGTATTCCTATAGGAGCTAACTGTGCGCCACTTGTTGCATATTTGTTTTTGTACTGCTATGAAAGAGATTTTATATTGAGTTTGTCACCTGCTAGCCAGGGTGAAATTATTGATACCTTTTATAATACTTCTCGGTATCTTGATGACATACTCAATATTGATAATCCGTTCTTTGCTCATATGGTTACTAACATTTATCCACCAGAGCTCACCTTGAATAAAGCCAACAGTTCGGATACAGTAGCAGCATTTCTCGATCTTCATCTCTCGATTTCAAATGATTGTATTCATACAAAAATCTATGATAAGAGAGATGATTTCAATTTTAACATCGTTAACTATCCACACTTGGATGGAGATGTACCTCGTGCTACCTCATATGGGGTGTATATCTCCCAGCTCATTCGATTTGCTAGAGCGTGTAATGATGTTATAGACTTCAATGATCGAAATCAAGTTATTACAAGTAAACTTCTTCAGCAGGGTTTTCGTTATCACAAACTACGTAGATCTTTCTCTAAATTCTACCGCCGCAACGAGGGCCTGCTAGAAAAGTACAGCACCAACCTTAAAACACTTCTGCGACTAGGCATATCACAACCCTCATTTTATGGAGATGTGGTCTATAAACTTCGAAAGTTAAAGGGGTCTGATGGGTTTCCTGACCGCTTTACAACTTTAATCAGGAAGTTCGTCGGAAAAGGATATAACCCTTTGGTTTTACAGCGCACTGCATGTTTAGAGATTGACCCCTCTACGGTCAGTCATTACGCTTCACTTTTCACTTGTGCGATGACTGGACTACCTCTTTGGACTCTATGATTGTACCTAATGAAACGCCAACTAAGGGAGGTGGGTGCATCAGCTTTCGTCTATCGGGTTTTCTGGTCGTACCCTAGATTGGTTTTCTCTTTAGCTGCAACTACTATGGTTGTTCAGTACGATTCTGGATACATCCTGAGATGTTTATTATTTTGTATGAGTATCTTTAGTTAGTTTCTCTGGATGTGGACTTTATTGTTAGAGAATTCATTTTGATGGGATGTAGTTTTGTTTACACTGTCTTGATTATTTGTGCGCTGAAGACAGGATAATAGCGAGGATTGTGCGTATATAAAATCGATTCAAGCTAACCAGTAGGCCTTATTGCCTTCTGACCGTTCCAAGTCGGTAACCCTGTCTTCACCACCCTTTCTATTGTTTTTTGTCTCTTTCATTGTAGTTCCAAGTCCTTGTTTGCAGTACAGTGCGGACCTACGATGCCATTGCGTTCGGACGCTGTGGTTTCTATAGGACCCTATATATCATTTCGATGCATTCATAATTACATTTACTGCGTATTTATAAATATGGTCTTGATCCATGCAAGACAGTAAATCAGTGCTCCAGATAAGCTTTCTGCGTATTGCAGTCAAAAATTAGTTGTTTCTTCACTAGCCCAACAGGGTTCAAATAAAAACTTATTTACTTGCTAAATGCAAGTAATAACAGAAAACCACTAGGTCTTAGTCTACATTTATTCAATGAACATATTTATGTAACTTACCATAGTTAAATAGGTGCATCTGAGTGTGAAAATGTCATTATTTACATGTATAGCAATATTTCTAAATTGAATTATTAATGCAAGTACCTTGATTAAAATAGCAAGCAGAAATCTTCGCACTTGGTTTTTGTAGCAAGTGACTAAACATATTAAATTTGATCCCTGCCCGAATTATTATATAATCAGTTAGGCTATTACAATTTTCATTAGCCCGACTATATACAATTTCTAGATTATTACTAGCTCAAATTAAAAGAAACTAGGTTTTCACTTTCGGGCTAAATTCGACCAATGCTGGTGCTGATAAGGTCATTGTCGTACCGGGTACTACAGCAAGGCAACCGGGGTACATGTATGTATACAAATCCTCGCAATCCAGAAAGGCCCCCAAATACACATAAATGTACCCAAGACAAAATACATTTTCTTAAAACGCGGCCGTAACCTGTTCTGTTACTTCATGGAAATGAAACTTTCATTCTTTACAAAGTTTAATCGATTCACTTTTTAAAAGCCGCTCGCAGTTGCCTCTGCCTTAAAGGAATGCAATTGGTCTAAATATTTGATCAACTCTTCTTAAAGGGGGGAAACGCCATTCTGCCATTTTTCAATAAACCATATCCCAAAACCCCAATACACCATTTTAGTCGGTCATATATTACCCTTGTCGGCAATAAAACCGGTTCAAACTGGTCCCTTAATTGTTCATGGGCGCGACCATTTTGGAATGATGACGTCATCGCGTCGGATGCGCGTACTTCGGTAAATATCAAAATGGCGGGGCATGAATGAATCTATCTCGAGTGAGAATTCTGACAATTCTTCCTTAGATTTAAGTTTTGACGAGTTTCGTGGCAACATGGACAGGGATAATGTCGTACGCTATCGTTTTGAGCCAGTCGGGTCGGCCAGCGGATCGTCAGGTACCGAGACTCTAGTGACGAGGAAATCGTACCCTACCCACTGATCGGACGTCTAGACAACGCGGACTGGTGTTTGTGCGACTCGTTTCCGATTATGACCACGGTGGACGATAGCGTGTGCTGCCGTGAAATTAGAAACATTTTTGATAAAGAGTTCAATGATGGTGTAAATCTCAGTTGTATTTGTTTACACAGACAATTCGAGTCTTTGTGCCTCGAATGAGAGGCTCTACGGATAGCAGCCATAACCATGTCGTCCATGTTAATGACCAACCTACCAGATCCCCTGACTGATTTTTTTATTTTTTTCTCTCAACATTATTTCCCCCTCTAACTTTCTCAACATTATTATGTTTGGGATAGACTATTATAGAAGATCTCCCTCCACCACAAAAAATGGACCGTCTTATATAACTTTACATGTGTTGAAAATGACGTAAAACACCATGCAAACAAACTAAGCAAAACTTAAGTAACAGTTCTGCCTGCAGTATATCTCGAAATCACATTATTTTTTCCCCATTAACTCAAAAATCACGTCTTTTCTTTCAGCTTATTAAAGGGTCTGTGCCTCTTCCCCTATTTCCGACATAAAATCACTGGTAAGACCTGGTAGGCTATTTGCTGTATTTAAATGAAGGTCTGACCCTGAAGAATGAATAATAGATCTAGTCCTACTTTCACTTTTGAATGATTTAGGTTCATAATTGAACAAAGGAGAAATGTTGGACACTTTCAGTTATTTTAATGCGATTGTCCCTTGAAATATACAACATGACAATCGATCCCGGTATTTTGCCTTTTATTATCCTCCAAAACTTTATCCAGTTTGACTGAACTAAATACATTCCATGGTAATAAATGGAATTTTGCTCTATAATTTGAATATTGCATATGGCAATTTCTTTTTCCATCATAACCAATTCTTTGGTGACACACACACACCACTACAGTAGATATAAATGATAATCTGCTCAGATTTATTTGTTATCAGGTTTATTTTAAAGGGAATGTAGCGACACAGCCAAACAACTTTATTATTGAGAGTTCTGAAAAACTTGGAAATAGGTGAAAGAATTATCAAAATCGGATGAGAAACAAAAAATATATGACCATTTAAAGGTTGTTCTAAAACGGATATGGGAGCCGCATTTTTAGAACTATGATGTCATAGTTCCATAAGACCACATGGAATATCGATAAATATCATTTCAAACGAAGAAAATCACTGCAAATGAATTCAAACAATTTTACTGGTCATAAACAGCATTATTGCCATTCAGTATTACATATTTTCCATACAGTTGCTGTCATTTCCCCCATTAAATCAGTAAATTTTCATACACTCAAGTGATATGAAAACGCACCACGGGAATTTCCGCTATATATTGTATGTACAATATGCTGCTTTTAATCGAATGGTACTTGGCTACGTAAGACCTTTCCTTTTGGAAAAAATACTAAAACAACAAATAATACAACAAATGGTATTCCTTCAATGTTTCATTATTCACAGAGTACGCGTTTGGCTCAATCATGTGAGCAAACTTAGGATGCAAAATTTTGCAAACTATTTACGTTAAATACAGTACTGAACTAGCTCAATTTCTCAAAGAGCTACTTCAACATTTATGAAGTTCTTGTTACAAAGTGTTTCGTGATTAAAACGTCCACAACATAACAGTTGTGTCCTTTCTCTAGTTAACTGCAACTTTCTTTTTAAAAAACATCTTGGGAATTATTTGGAATATTATGTGCAATTAAGTGTGCAGTATATACAATATATAGCGGAAATTCCCGTGTTGCGTTTTCATATCACTTGAGTGTATTTATAAATACTCCATGTATGGTCATTTAGAACCGTTATGTCATAGCTCTTAAAATGGCTGCTTCCATATCCGTTTCAACAGATACTTCAAATGATCATATCTTCTTTGTTTATCATCCGATTTTGATAATTCTTTCATCCTTATTCAAGTTTTCAGAACTCTCAATCATAAAGATGGTTGTTCGTGTCGCTACATTCCCTTTAAACATATTCATTTTACATCAATTGCGAAACAAGTTATTGTAACTTAGATTAATCACTCTCGATGGCTTCCTGGGTAGAACCAGTACTAAGCAATGTGGATTAATTATCTTGCTCAAGGATAAATAACGTGGTCTCGGCGAGGATCGAACCCACGACCTCTCGATCTGGAGTTCGGCGCTCTACCACTGGACCACGCACTCCACATTCACATGTTATCAGGTCTGGGGACATGCTTAAATATTTAGGATAAACAAAAGAATGACAAACAAGTCGTTTCATAATTATAAACTATAAATGTATTTGCTTCAAGAAACATTTAATCAATCATTCTATGAATCATATCAAATTTTTTAACGGACTGGAGATGACCTTGAACTAGAAAATTGCTTGGTTTCAATCCAAGTGCAAATGAAAACCATATATATGATGTTTTTCAGTTTCATACGATATAAGCATATACAATGCATTTAGATTTAACATAGTCGCATGTTATCTTCCGGTTAATTATTGCTAATTCAATGTTAGGTCTGGAAAACTCTAGGAATCTTCTGTGTTTTGTTGCTAATTCATAAATATTAATTTAAATGAGGATTAAATTGATTACAGTGGTCAATACAACTCAAATAATGTGTACTTCTAGTACAAAACAAGAATGTATAAGCTGTAACGCATTATATGAATTACATTCAATAATTTGTTTGTATAAAACTGATCGAGTCGTCTAGCTTTACCATGTTTACAGACCAAAATATTTTATTAACAATAATTAAATCAATATCATATAGTTCATGCCAGGGTCCTAGTTTGGGGGCTAGTTTAGTGCATATGCACACTAAATATGAAACTAACACATGATGATGGTACCGCCTCGTGCAATAGTACCCTTCCCAGATCAGTAGTGTGGACACCCATAATGCTTCGAGCACCTTCAGTCCCTTTAATCTTCAATATTAGTACCAGTACTAACACGGACAGCAACAAACATTATAACATATCTACTTTGCATAATAAATTACTACCATGGTCAACATAACAGTTTTAACAAGAACACATTGGATCGTACTGTAAAGCAAGCCTGTAACCATACCTATTGCAGTGGGTAGGAAGTTAAAACATAATAATATAGCACTATAAAGCTGGACACACATCAACCTGGAGGTTTATTGGGAAATCTTTCACTTAATGGTAGGCGTGTTTTTTTCTCTCTCACATACACTCGTTCGTTTAAAGAAACACATGTCTACAATCTTGTGAAGGATTTTCCTATAAGCGATCCCAGCTGTTAAATAATCTCTATATGAAAAACATGCAAGAAAATATAGTTATATCAAATAAAAGTTTTATCAAATAAAATCAATAATTTAACTAGCCTGTGATTTTTTTCTGGGTAGATAAAGGGCAAGCAAACAGTTTTTTAATTTAGGTCTTACTGGGGTATTCTATAACCTGAAACTCTTTTTATTTATAACTGTGTTTAACCTTTTCTATAACTAATGTTTAAATTAAATGATCTCAACGATTTCTTTTAATCAACGATTCATAGAAAATGCTTGTTTTCAAATTATGAGTGGAAATATATCAAGATTGCTGTGTGTCCCTTTAACAATATAACTATTTACACAATCTTAAAAAGACAATAGCTTTAATAACATTTGCCTTGCTTTTTCTTCTATCTACAGGTTCAATAGACTGAGTGCCTATCGTCAATTTACCCTGTGGGTTCACGGAAAAATGGGAAGAAAGAATAGACTTGTTGTTCCAGCCTGCGTTGTCTGATCTATACGAGAACATTACCCAAATTTGGACGATGGACAGGAGGCTTACATATGATTTGCTGACGCTTAGAAAACGCATGAATTAAAGATTCATTCAAACCGTATCTACAAACAAAAACATTCTGTTGACCTAGTCATAGAAAAGTTTAAATTTTAAATTATCCTCCAATTAATATATTTATTCAGTAAAAAGACAACTTCATATTTTTTTGGATGAAATAAAATTAATAGTATAGTCAGTGGGAGCGCCAAGCCGCCGCGGAGGGATATTTACTTAAAGACGTCACGCGCAAAAAACGTAAACAAACTGCGTTTTGAGCAGATTTCAGGGTGGCGGTCAAAATGGCACAAGTGATGTAAACTGTATTCAACTGACAATGTACAATGATGACACACATAAACAAACGCATCAATTCGTTTGTTACAGAATGAGTTTTAAGTTTTTACGTGTTTTGTCGATTCTTTTTTAATAAAAATATGATTTCTAGGCTTTTACAAATTACCGATTGTTTCAAAGATTTATGTGAAATTTTGGCTTTTAATCAAATTGATAATTACAGTTTGTTCTTATAGCGAGAAAAAAGACGAAAGCATTAAAGTCAAGAAAAAGTCTTCTTCTACAGGCCTGTAAAATTTCATCAAAATTTGGAAAAAGTACTTTTTTCTACCCCAAAAAACGTTTCATGACCGTTCATAAAATTACACACAGAAAAGTGAGACTCTCTTCAACCGTGTGCTTCATATAAAAAAAAATCAGAATCATATTTTTATCACTACAATTAAAACATAATTTATACAAGCCATTTCCTTATAAAATAACCATCCTTTTCATGGCCTACTTTTAAAAATAAATTTAGGTCTATGTTGTGTTATTGTGAAAATGATTTCAGTCAACAAACATGCGAAAGAGCAAAATGTCAGCTGTTATCGATCGATTTCAATTTTTTTTATTTTGTATCTCGATTTGTATGAAGATTTTAACAGCGAGAAAAAAGACAAGAACATGAACGATGAGTTCAATCCTTCCTCTGGCAGTATGTGAATTTTCAAGCGAATTTGAAAAAAGTACTTTTTTCTACCCAAAAAAACGTTTGGTGACTGTTTTACGTAAGCGTTTCGAACGTTGTTTTTGTGTAGTTTTGTTACACGGCATGGAATACGGCATGCAATACATCGGTCAGCTCTGTGTGATACATTCTGAAATTACCTGATATATTGTAGTGAACAGACAGTCAATAAGAGACAAAATATTTATGCTAACATGATATAATTTAAATTCGTTATTAAAAATATTGCAAAAAAATCAATACCGTGTTTCCCCGAAGACCACATTCCAACACAGAATTGTGACGTCACAATGCTTGTACTTATTATAATCAAAAGGGTGAAAAGGTGTACGCGGACAATTTTTTAAATCTTCGAAAGGACGTGTGTTTTTGTTGATTTATTTTGGTCGAAGAGCCCTTTAAAAAAAGTATCATTGGCTATTATTCTTTCGACCCATCCACCCTCGCCCCCGACACCCACCCAGCACATTTGTTTTAAATGGACAAAGTTAATCTAGAATGCGAACTATGATTTTGAATGTATTTTAAAGGCCATTTGGATTGTCGACGCAAATACTATATGAACTAGGGCTTTATTGATTTGAACAGCGACCGCAGAATGAAGTAAGATGGGTGAATAGTCCCATTAGACATGCCATCACCAGGGCTCTAGCTCCTTAGGTTCAACGCCTTTTCCACTGTGTAACCGATGCCTCTTTATGGAAAGTCTGTGAAATAGCATCTTTGAAACAATCTGTGTGTTAAACCGTGACAGCGCCTTTACATCTGAGATACCAAGAACACATGATTGGCAATCGACCACTTACATGTATGTGTACCCTGCTACACCCACTCCCCTGCCTCCGCCCCCACCGCCACCACACACAGTTTAACTCATCTTAGTGGGGTTCGGGGTCCCTCCCGCCCTCACTCCGTTTAACTTATCATTGTGGGGTTCGGGGTCATGCTACCCGTGTTATGTTTTTTTGATGTTACAATGCGCGTTCTGACGTATATATCAGAGTTATAAAACGGTAGTTAAAGGTAAATACACACAAGTACCTGAAAATATTTTTGAACTTTTTACGTTTTCGATTTCCGAGTTAGGCGTAGGGTCGGGCGTACCATGCTTACGCAGAGCTACGCCAATGACACCTACCATCTCTTATGAAACTATATTAGTATCAATCAGTAAGGGATGGGGGGAACCCTGCAGTCTATAGGGTAGATAGGCTCACGAGTTCGGGTTCGGCCGGGTTAGCGATGACCAAGACACTTTCCCTTATGTCTCGTCCATCGGATGGGGTCGTAAACCGGGCGGTCCCGTGTATCGGTTTATCCTCCGAGCACGTTAAAGAACCATAGGAATTTATTCGATAACATGAGTAGGGCAGGTTCCCAGATTTCTATGTATTCCTTCCCCTGTTTCTGGGGCGGCTCTAAATAACCTATACTGTGTTGATGAGCCGTTAAACAACAATCAATTCAATTAAAACGTATATTATATCGTGGTCTAGAGTGTGTGTCGTCTCAACATGGGATAGATAAGAGCTATTAACATTATATATTTACTTATATATATTAGGCAAAAAAAAAATACCTGTGTTTCCGCTGGCCCGACCGACCCTATTTTTAAGGGGCCGACCCTAAATCTTTTTATGAAAAAAATAAAAGAATATTGTTCCGAACAATGATTTATCACAATATATCGAGGTAAACTGACATCACAGGGAAACTTTCAGCTGTATCATCAACTTGAATGGGGTTTATGATATAAATACATGTAGAATCTCACAGTATCTTGCTCCAACAAAAAAAAATGCCTACCTACCGACCCTATTTTTTTAGAGCATGCAGTAGGAAACACAGCTATTTTTTTGTTTGGCCTTCCTATATTAACTTATAAATCGGCTGCTGTGCAGCTTCTTCTATTTTTGTCTCGCCTTTTCGAAAAAAAAAGAGACATAGGTGTTGCTTTTCAGGCGGCGGCGGCGTCAACATTCAAGTTTTGCGTTTAGGTCATTTTCTCACAAACTGTATGCACTAGACCTTTCAAACTTTGCTTATAGTGGTATCATGGGTGGTACATCGCAACGTGACAAAGTAATATGGAAGTGACCTTGACCCTCCAAGCAAAGGGCAGATAACTTACTAATTTTTAGGTTCAAGTTTTGCGTTTAGGTCATTTTCTCACAAGCTGTATGCACTAGACCTTTCAAACTTTTCTTATAGTTGTATCATGGGTGGTACATGGCAACGTGACATAGCAAATGTGGAAGTGACATTGACCCTCCAAGCAAAGGGCAGATAACTTACTAATTTTTAGGTTCAACTTTTGCGTTTAGGTCACTTTTTCACAAACTGTATGCACTAGACCTTTCAAACTTTGCTTATAGTTGTATCATGGGTGGTACATGGCAACGTGACATAGCAAATGTGGAAGTGACATTGACCCTCTTAGCAAAGGGCAGATAACTTACTAATTTTTAGGTTCAACTTTTGCGTTTAGGTCACTTTTTCACAAACTGTATGCACTAGACCTTTAAAAATTTGCTTATAGTTGTATCTTGAGTGGTACATCGCAACGTGACAAAGCAAATGTGGAAGTGACCTTGACCCTCTAAGCAAGGGCATATAATCTTATAATGTGTACCTTCAAATTTGGCGTTTAGGTCACTTTTCCACAAACTGTATGCACTAAGACCTTTCAAACTTTGCTTATAGTTGTATCTTCAGTGGTACTTTGCAACGTGACAAAGCAAATGTGGATGTGACCTTCACCATCCAAGCAAAGGAGACTTTAATTATTTCATTTACATCACTTTCTCATGAACTTGTATTATGCACTAGATGTTTTAAACCTAATTTATAGCTTAATCTTTGGAAGAAAACGTATACTATTTTGACGTAGTTGTGTCTTCGTTAGTGCATCTTTTTTTTTGATTCCTTGATTTCATGTATGACCTTGATCTACATTTTGGAGCTGATGTATTTTAGCTCTACTGGCCAAAGGCCTTAATTTTTCACCCGATCTTTACCAAATTTTACCAGATTGTGAATATCAATAAAAGCTCGCATAAGTTCGAAAACCAGCCAGATCGGACCAATAACAGCGGATTTATGGCCCTTGATTTAGCTATATTCAGCCTCGTTAATACGATAGGGCTTTCATTTTTCATCTGATCTTTACCAAACTTTACCAAATGTTTTTCCCTTTTTTAGCTCACCTGAGCCGAAGGCTCAAAGGTGAGCTATTGGGATCACTCTTCGTCCGTCATCCGTCGTCCGTCATCCGTCGGCCGTCGTCCGTCGTTAACTTTTGCTTCAAACGACTTCTCCTCAGAAACCGCTTGGCCAATTTTGACTAAACTTCACGTGGATGATTCTTAGATGAATGCTTTTTAGATTTGTTAAAATTAGGTCAGCGCAACATCCAAAATGGCCGCCATTACCATATATAATTGAAATCTTAAAAAATGTTTTTCTCAGGAACCGCTAAACAGATTTCAACAGTTTTTTTTTTAAATGATCGCCAACGTCTAGACTATTAGGTTTGTTCAAATGAAGTTCCCCAGGTTTAAAAATGGCTATGCCCCGTTGGTCCAAATTTTGTATAATGAGATTTTGCATGTTTTTCATATAGACCTATAGGAAAAAACTTTTAAAAATCTTCTTCTCTAAAACCACAAGGCACAGAGGTCTCATGTATTGCATGTAGCATCAGCCTATAGTCCTCTACTAAGTTTGTTAAAATGGTGACCCTGGAGTCAAATTTGTCTCCTCCCCGGGGGTCACAGTTTTACATAGACTTATATAGGAATTTATTTAAAAAAAATCTTCTTCTCGGAAACTGCAACAGCCAGAGGTTAGATATATTGCATTTACTATAAGCTTATGGTCCTTTACCAAGTTTTTTCAAATGGTGACCCTGGAGTCACATTTGGCCCCGCCCCGAGGGTCACATGTTTTACATAGACATGTATAGGGAAAAACTTAAAAAATCTTCTTCTCTGAAACCGCAAGAGCCAGAGGTTTAATATTTTGCATTTGCTATAAGCTTATGGTCCTCTACCAAGTTTGTTGAAATGGTGACCGAGTGGTCACATTTGGCCCCGCCCCGGGGGTCACAGTTTTACATAGGCTTGTATAGGGAAATAATGAAAAAATCTTCAACTCTGGAACCACATGGCACGGAGCTCTCATGTATTACAAGTAGCATCAGCTTATGGTCCTCAACTTAGTTTGTTCAAATGTGATCCTGGGGTCAAATTTGTCCCCGCCCCGTGGGTCACAGTTTTACATAGACTTATATAGGATTTTTTTTAAAAATCTTCTTCTCGGAAACTGCAAGAGCCAGAGGTTTGATATTTTGCATTTACTATAAGCTTATGGTCCTTTACCAAGTTTGTTCAAATGGTGACCCTGGGGTCACATTTGGCCCCGCCCCAAGGGACACATGTTTTACATAGACATGTATAGGGAAAAACTTAAAATATCTTCTTCTCTGAAACTGCAAGAGCCAGAGGTTTAATATTTTGCATTTGCTATAAGCTTATGGTTTTTTACCAAGTTTGTTCAAATGGTGACCCAGTGGTCAGATTTGGCCCCGCCTGGGGGTCACAGTTTTACATAGGATTCTATAGGGAAAAACTGAAAAAATCTTCTTCTCTGGAACCATATGGCACGGAGGTCTCATGTATTACATGTAGCATCAGCTTATGGTCCTCTACTTAGTTTGTTCAAATGGTGACCCTGAGGTCATATTTGTCCCCTCCTCGGGGGTCACAGTTTTACATAGACTTATATAGGAAAAAAATTCTTCTCGGAAACAACAAGAGCCAGAGGTTTGATATTTTGCATTTACTATAAGCTCATGGTCCTCTACCAATTTTGTTCAAATGGTGACCCTGGGGTCACATTTAGCACCACCCTAGGGGTCACATTTTTTCATAGGCTTGTATAGGGAAAAACTGAAAATAATCTTCTTCTCTGGAACTGCAACAGCCAGAGGTTTAATATTTTTTATTTACTATTACATTATGGTCCTCTACCAAGTTTGTTCAAATGGTGACATTGGGGTAAAATTTGACCCCACTCCGTGGGTCACAGTTTTACATAGACTTATATAGGAAACATATTTAAGTCTTCTTTTCTGGAACTACAAGAGCCAGAGGTTTAATATTTCGCATTTACTATACTCTTATGGTCCTTTACCAAGTTTGTTCAAATGGTGACCCTGGGTTCACATTTGGCCCAGCCCCAGAGATCACGTTTTACATAGACAACTTAAAACATCTTCTTCTCTAAAACCACAAAGCACACAGCTCTCATATATTACATGTAGCCCTAGGGTCATATTTTGCTCTGCCCAAGGTGTTACTCTCTAGCACCTTCATTTTGTATTTGATCTTTACCAAACTTTGTCAGTGTCTTAAACTGTCTATATCAATGTTGTTATACACAACAGAGCCCACATTTCTTGAACAATCTTAACCAAACTTGCACAGATTGTATATGACCATCAGATTTCGAAGAAGTTCGATAATGTGCCAGTACTCAGGTATCGCTTTAGGGCCATCTTGGCCCTCTTTTATTGGCTCAAATTAACTCAGGTGAGCAATATAGGGCCATCATGGCCCTCTTGTTTATTATTAGTATTTTTTTAGGTTAAAGTTTTGCGTTTAGGTCATTTTTTTCACAAACTGTATGCACTAGACCTTTAAAACTATGCTTATAGTTGTATCTTGAGTGGTACATCGCATGGTAATACTGCCGAATCTGTCATTTATAGCACGGCTGAAATATACCGGCATTTATAGCACGGTTTAGGCTCAGACCTTCAGGTTTATGAAAATTATATCATAAGCAAGAATTTACACTTATACAATGACATGAAGTCGCTTTTTTATTGATCTGGTATTACATTAGGCCCTATTGTTGATGTGCATGACTTTTATCTGACCCCACGTGTAATATCAGATTTTCCAAAACTCGTATAAAACGTGGATATGCAAGAGTAAGCATATAATTACGGTGTTTTTGTCCCAATTTTTACTTCCTTTTTTGTTTATAAATATTAGCTAGTAGTTAATGATATAGAAAATGACATGATCTACAATTGTTTCAAAATTAAAATAACCTGTAAAGGCCACTTAAAACGGTATATGAGACAATGGTGGGTTCGTGCAAGCACTTGAACACTTAACTGCCACTTCACAAACAGGAAAAATGAGAAGAAGAAAAAGAAAACTGAAACTGAAACTGAAACTGTTGCAAAATCAAAATTACCCAACCATAGTTACCATAGTGCATTTAAATAATTTACAGCCACTTCAAAACAATAGGAATTAGTTAGACACGCGAAACTTAACATCCATTTAACATCTACTTCACAAACAATTACAATAAAGCGACTTTTATTTATTCTCTTTAGTGCCTCTTTACAGAGATAACATGTCCCAACTAGCAACTCTTTGAGTGTGATACAATGATTATAAATTGTTTAAGGGTTGATTTTGTATTTGCATTTAGCACGCATCTGTGTAGAAAAGTAAGTGCACTTTTTGTCTCGCCTTTTCGAAGAAAAAAAGAGAAATATGTGTTGCTTTTCCGGCGGCGGCGGCCTCAACATTCAAGTTTTGCGTTTAGGTCATTTTCTCACAAACTGTATGCACTAGACCTTTCAAACTTTGCTTATAGTTGCATCATGGGTGGTATACATCGCAAGGTAACAAAGCAAATGTGGAAGTGACCTTGACCCTCTAAGCAAGGGCAGATAACCCTTATAATTTTTACCTTCAACTTTGGCATTTAGGTCACTTTTTTACAAACTGTATGCACTAAGAACTTTCAAACTTTGCTTATAGTTGTATCTTGAGTGGTACATTGCAACGTGACAAAGCAAATGTGGATGTGACCTTCACCATCCAAGCAAAGGGCAGATCATTTTAATTGTTACATTTACATCACTTTCTCATGAACTAGAATTATGCACTAGATGTTATAAACCTAATTTATAGCTTAATCTTTGGAAGAAAACATATTCTATTTTGACATAGTTGTGTTTTCGGTAGTGCATCTTTTTTTGGATGCCTGGATTTCATCTATGACCTTGACCTACTTTTTGGAGCTGATGATTTTTAGCTCTACTGGCCAAAGGCCTTTATTTTTCATCGACCTTAACCAAACTTTACCAGATTGTTAATATAAATAAAAGCTCGCACAAGTTCGAAAACCAGCCAGATCGGACAAATAGCAGCAGAGTTATGGCCCTTGATTTAGTTAAAAAATGCTATATTTTGCGTCGTTAATACGATAACACGCATGTCAATTATGTATTGTTTAATGATATATTTTGTATGTATAACATGTGAATCATACGTTTTTGGTATTTTTCAGTTATCTGTTGAACTTTTTTATAAAATAGTATAACAGTAAACAAGCACCGACAAAGGTGATCCTTTGAGAGCAACTAACACCATTAAGAGAATAAAGCAGCAGTCTTGGTTTTATTGAGTCTGTTCATGAGAAGCAATGGAGGAAGTAACACTTCTCACGCCCCCAGCACCGGCCTAAGCGGTATTCCACTCCAAAGCCACCTATACTGGGCTCGTTGGTCCCAAAGGACCAGTAAAAAATAACACTACTGATTCGTAGCACGGGGAGACTTTTTACAGCCGCAACACTGCACAAAACGAACGCTAGTGCGAATGTCAACAAGCACCCACAAAGGTGATCCTTTGAGAGCAACTAACACAATTAAGAGAATAAAGCAGCAGTCTCGGTTTTATTGAGTCTGTTCATGAGAAGCAATGGAGGAAGCAACACTTCGCACGTCCCCCAGCACCGGCCTAAGCGGTATTCCACTCCAAAGCCACCTATATTGGGCTCGTTATTGGTGATAATATTCGTAGAATGTTGCTAAACTTTAACGCATATCTTCTATTTGTGTGTGTGTAATAATAATGGTTAGCAAAGTAATTATGGTCAAGAATGCCACATGTGATTGTTTTTATTTCAAAGCGGCAATTTATTTTAAAATTATAATATTGTAGAAACGAAAATAGGATGAGTCTGAGGCGTCGAATTTAAATTAGATGTCAGCCTTGAAAGGGTCAAATGATAAATAGATACACTAAACAAATACAATAATTCAATACAATTGACTGATTGCTTGGTAAAGGACCATAAGCTTATAGTAAATGCAAAATATTAAACCTCTAGCTCCAGTGTGTTTTGGTTGGCTGTTTTTGTAGCCGTTATTGGGCTATATTCCCTGGTGCAATGTCAAAACATATCTTTTTCCCCCAATTTTGAGACAAAAAGAAAAAAGACAGCTTTAATATACTGAGAACGAAACGCTTTCAAAAGCCTCTGTTGACTGAAAAGAGTATTAAAGAAACAATTATTAAATAAAAGTTTTACTGTATTTTTTTCCAATTTTATGAAACATCGCGCTAAAATTAACTATCGCTACGGTATGGGTTATGTTCCCAAAGTATAGAAAAAAAAACCTGGGCTTTTGTAGTTTCAGAGAAAAAGTTTTTGTTTTTCCCTATATAAGTCTATGTAAAACTGACCTCAGGAACGGGCCTAATTTTACCCCAGGGTCACCATTTTAACAAACTTAGTACAGGACCATTATAAGCTGATGCTACATCTAGATGTAATACATGATAGCTCTGCGCTTTATGGTTTCAGAGAAGAATATTTTTTAAGTCTTTTCCTATATAAGTCTAGTAGGCCAAAAACAAAAATAGGTCTGTTTCTGGTATTTTGCCCCAGAAAATGAGGGTAGGTCGGTAGGATTTATTTATTTTTAGAATTAATCCTTACCATACTAAATTCAAATCAAGAACATCGAAAGCATGTTTTCTTGAACATATTAGATAATATGAGTGTTCCACAACACTTACCTGCATAAACATGTTGCGCCCTAAATGGTTTAGGGTCAGGGCCTTAAAAATAGGGTCGGTCGGAAGACCAGAAACAACTCTTTTTTTTTGGCACTATGAAAAACATGCAAAATCTCAATATACAAATGGATCCCCAGGGCACGGCCATTTTTGACCCCGGGCCATGGCCATTTTTGACCCCGGGGACTTTATTTAAACAAACTTGATAGTCTAGGTGTTGGCGAACATTGTAAAAGAAAATCTGTCGAAATCTATCCAGCAGTTCTTGAGACGATTTTTAAGGTTTCAACCATATATTATAATGGTGGCCATCTTAGATGTCGCGCTGAACTAATTTTAACAAATCTAAAAAGCATTCATCTAAGGATTATACCTGTGAAGTTTGGTCAAAATTGATAAAATTCTTAGCATTTATTTCTTCTTATTATTTTACATATATTATCAATATAATCACCAGTTAGTAATATGCAACAACAACTCGCTTTATAATATTCTTATAATTAGTATTTAGGCCAAAAAAAAACCCTGTGTTTCCAGTGGCCTGACCGACCCTATTTTTAAGGGGCCGACCATAAAACATTTTATGGAAAACAAAACAACAAAAATAAAAATAAAAAAAAAATTAAAAAAATTGTTCTGACCAATGATTTATCACAATATTTCGAGGTAAACTGACATCACAGAGAAACTTTCAGTTGTATTATCAACTTGTATGGGGTTTATGAGATAAACACATGTAAAATCTCACAATATCTTGATAAAAAAGAAAAAAAAAGCCTACCGACCTACCCTATTTTGTTAGAGCATGCAATAGGAAACACACCTATATTTATTTTGGCCTAAGTTATAAAGTGATCATAAAGGTGACTGCACAAGTTTTTAAAAATCATGATTGCCATGTGTCTCTTTAAAGTAGCTATCCTGCCACCAACTGAGTAAAATTTTACATTGTACATCCTTTCTTAAACTACTGGCGACAAGGTATATATTAATCTGAGCATTCTCTAACCTTACCTGCAGCACTTTTTACGATTTTGATATTTCATCTTGCTGTGTACAAAAGCCACAAAAAAAAAGAAAGAAAAAGACATTTAGTGTCACTCAGAGAATGCTCGGATTAGGTATATATATAACTTACGCATAATGAGAAGCCAAACTCTATATACACAATATAAACAGTTTTAACCAACTAGACTAAAACCCGAAACTGGAAACTGGAGCGTCGAATTAAAAGTTACCATCTCATTTTTACGCAAGTGGAGCGCTGTGGTCTAGTGATAGAGCGTTGGTCCCATGATCATAACGTTGTTGGTTCGATCCCCGCCATTGCGTTGTGTCCCCGAGAAAGACACTTTATCTGCATTCGCTTAGTATTGGTTCTACTCAGGAAGACATCGAAAGTGATTCATATAAGGTCATGGAGCTTTCGTTACAATCGATTTAAAATAAATAAGTTTAATCTAATTTTTAATACGCATATTCAATTACGGGTGTTTTTAAAATCTGTGAATAAACCCGTACTTTTAATTGGCACATATACATTATTATATAACTTGAACACTTGCAAGAGTTTTGATACAGGGTTATGAAGTGTAATTTTACAATTATCTGGCGAGTTAGTTTCATTAAGCAGTTTTTATGATGTGAGGTAAATTTGCCTTTTCTTTGCAAACTCTGGTAAAAAAGTACTGGAACTAGATATGCCCAGGTTACTGTATTATTTTTGCTTTTCTCATTTGTACATAGGCTCGAGAGTGCAGTATAAATCGCATATGAGAAAAATATGCTATAGATGTTTTGTACCAGAGCCATTTATCCAAGTACGCGCGTACAAGAAGTTTTAGGGCGTTGCAGTTTTCAGTATTTAGTAAACATAACAACTCGATCCAATCAAGAAATAGCAGTATCACGTGGCATGAGCATGATACATGTTTTGATTATTACAGCCAACCGCCTTTGTATAGTATCGGGCAAGTGCAATGTCAAGGAGTGCTGTTGTGGTAATGGTTTAGTCATTTTGATTGACAGGTTGTGTGTAAAGATTACAACTTTGCACGCGTAAAATTGAGTAGACAACTGCCGAATCTGCCATTTATAGCACGGCTGAAATATACCGGCATTTATAGCACGGTTTACTCGAGTTGAGGACTTTATATTCGTAATCTTTATATAACTAAAAGTTACTCAATCAGGGTTACCGTTACCATAAACTTCATAAAACCTTTGCAAAATCTTATTATCGTAACCCTGATCTTCTTTCCAAATATAAAAGTAATTTAAGGACTCTTCTGTGACAAGGACTATCACAACCTGACTTCTATGGTGATGTGATTTATAAACTTCGTAAGATTCTAGGTCATGATCACTTTCATACTATCTTTGTTAAACTTGTTAAAACGTTTATCAAAAGAGGTTATGACGCTATCATTTAGCAACGTACTGCATGCTTGGTGGTGGACCCTTTTAAAGTTCGCCACTATGCTTTCCTCTTTAATTGTACGATGACCGGACAGGCTGTGGACCCTATGATGACGCCTACCTAAAGCCCATTGGGACGGTGGCGTTTGATGTTTGTCCATGATCTTTCTTGTCGTGCCCTTAATGGTTTATTCTCTTACTGCTCTGGCTTCTGCAAAGTCATTGAGTACCTTCATTGTGGCTTTCTAAGCTATTGTTTTTTTGTATTATATTTACACGAGCATATTTGTGTTTTACTTATATTGCCTATTGATGCTGCCTTGTTGGTTAGAGATTAGATCATGGCGGGGATTTCTTTATTTACACCGTCCTGTTTAAAGGGATGACAGTAGGGTAAGTGTGAGGTTTGGTGCACCCTAGAACCGGTTTAAACCCCCAGTGGCCTACTTTGCCACTGACCGTTCCAAGGCGGTAGCCCTATTGTCAACCCTTTTTGTGTTTGTGATGTCGTTTGCATTTATTATTGCTTTTGCCTTCTTGTTTGTCTGTTTGCGTGTTTTTTCTATGTTTTGAGGTTTACTGTCCTCCTTGAATGCTACTTTCCCTGTCCGATCTTTTAATATTTCTTTAGGTGCAGACCTTCAGGTTTATGAAACTTATATTATAAGCAAGAACAAAAGAAAACCATTAGAGCTACGGTACAATATGCCATTATGGCCTTTTTCATATTTGGTGAGCATCTTCGGATATTAAAAATAGTTGCACTGAAGTCCAATTTATTTTTAGCCAGGAAGTTGGGGTGGGGACAAGGGGAAAAAGTGTGGCCGGTGCGGGACTCAAACCCAGGACCCCAAACCGGGAACCCTCGCTTATAGAGTTAGTGCTCTACCAACTGAGATAACCAGGCCACCGGGTAACCAATATCACCACACTCCTATCCCTTTTAACAGCCACCCCAGTTCTTCCGGACCCCCGGTCCCGCGTTCACCATGCTAACCCACATTCACTGAATTATCATTGTCAGTGAAATAAACCAAGGGTAAAAACTGCGGCTGGTACGGGACTCAAACCGAGGCCCCTCGCTTACAGGGAGAGAGAGTTCTCTACTGTAACCAACTGAGCTAACCGCCCCCCCCCCCCCACCCCGCCCCCCTGGTATATTTGAAATATATATACTGGCACTCTATCGAAAACTATGGGAACACGTTAGACATATATATAAATATATTATAACATATAAAGTATACTCACAAATAAAAGGCTCTTTAAGACTTTTCCTGAATGTGTTGGTTTGTTGGGTGGGGGAAACTGCTGCCCATGTCAGGCCCTGATTGCACATAACAGACACATATTTAACGTATGACATGTTATCGCCTTTGTAACACACCATTTTGTACTACTTTAACATGTATGTGTTAGACCTGACACATGTTAATTGTTTTGTTATACCTAGATTACCGTACACACTAGTAGGCCTAGATTGTTTACACTTTTATCGCGCCGTTTTATGACGTCATGTGTTCCGTGAAATAATATACTTATAGAAACAGCTTCTTCTTCTATAATAATTCTGCGGCAAATCGTTCGCACACGTTTCAGTGGAAACTCAAAATTACTGATACGTTTTATATTAAGATATTATTAGTCCTACGCAAGGTGTATTAAGCGTCATGTATCAATTCACCGTTTGTCGTATAAACCACGTGTAAATCCGACGAAAAACAATGAAATATCATCTCTATATATTAACATGAACTTCAATAAAAATGTATTCAAAGTTACCAATTACTGTCTTTAAATCGAAAATAATCAACAATACATGTCAGCAACTTAATTTCAAGGACAACTTATCAGTATTATTAGACTGAATTTAGCACCTATGTGTGCACATTTGTAACACGAAGACGCATGCGCAAAGACACGCAAAGACACAAAATGCGTTACCTTTAATTGGCAATGTTGCATAAAATTTACACAATTAACAATTAAAACTATGACCGATTGCTAGTAAATAATATTATTGATATTTTAATTGGAATATTTTTATTAATTCTACCATTCTCGCAAAGTAATAGGCCCATAACTGAAGGCTACACTTGTTGAAAGACCGCAACGTTTTGAAATATAGATCATGTTTGAAAGTGTATTTTACAGCCAAACGGAAGTATATCGTAATAAAACCCACGGTAATCGAAAGGCCAGTCTAATATGAATGATACAAACCTTATATCATCACAACATTCAAAGTAAAACCGGAATTATAAGCTTTTTCAAACACAACGTATGCGTGGACTTTCCGAAGTGCGTGTGGATCTCACGTGACACCGGCCCTGTTCATAAAACAAAAGGATGAACAGAAACCTTGATTTTGTTTGTATTTGAGGCATCATGTAATCTTTCTACATGTAACTTGCATGCCTTTTTTTAAATAAGTTTTAATCTGAAAATTACAATCCAGTCAATGCAGTTTAATGTCTGATATTCTATGATAAATTCTTCAAGATTGCCGTGCGTCCCTTTAAAAAAGTTCATCAAACTCTAGGTAGGATAGTTTAATATAATATATGCTGAAGCCAAAAAAAACGCAACTCAGGAATTTCAACTATATATTGTATACAGATACTGCACACTTAATTCCACATAATATTCCAAAGAAATCCCAAGATGTTTTGTAAAATAAAATGAATATTTGAAGGAATACTATTTGCTGTGTAATGTGCTGTTTTAGTCTTTTTTTCCGAAAGGAAAGGTCTTATATAGCTATGTACATGTACCATTAAATTAACAGCAGCAAATTGTACATACAATATATAGCGGAAATTCCCGAGTTGCGTTTCTTTTTCGCTTCAGTATATATACTAATACACTATATTAATATAAATATAATATATTACCATATTTATGGCAAGTGTTTGTCATTTTTCATGTTTCCAATTTTGCTGGTGCCATATTTTCGCACACTTGGGCGGTATGTATACAACATGTAGGGTTGAAAGTTGCTTTTAGCAATCTTTCAGTCAAGAGTACAGTCTTTTTGTAGAGAGAGCTCACACAAACCTTGATCTGCCCTAAATGCACATTTTATGGGCCATCCCAATTTGGGTTCGAGGGAGCCCAGAATTTGCAGAGGACAAAATTACTCCCGTTTACAACATACTACCGGTATAAAGAAACCAATTCCAAATTTAGTTGAGCAAGGTGCAGGGGTGATTACATAAACTCTCATTTTCTTCGAATAGTCGAGCTAAAAATACACTTTTAATTAATGTTGACAATCAAAATAACAACAGTTTAGGAATGGAAATAAACATGAGAAAATGCACATAAACACATTTATATCAATTACAATTATTTCACTGATTAAAATAAAATAATATGGCATAATAAACAAGACAGGAGAGAATAAAATCATGCTGAAACAAAAGATTCTATGTTCTAGGCCTGAAACTCGGGTTAAAATGCAAACGTTTGTGTACATTATTAGGATTATCAACTAACTAATGAATGATCGGTTAGTGGTAACCGATCGATTTTAAATAATTTGTTAATAATTTAAATTAATAATCAATCATCTGTTACAATCGGTTGGATGTAACCGATCAATCATCGGTTATAATCGGTTAGTCAATATGGAGTATAACATGTGTACGTTAATCTGAGTTTGAGGCCTTAAAGGGACCAACAGCAATCTTGAAGTGTTTGAAATGGGTGTCTTGACTTCTATATCTATGTTTTAGACATATGAACTGCAAGTGTGACTTTGACCTTTGAGGTACGGATCTGCAGGTAGTTCTCGCCATGATTTTTCAACTGAAAGAGTAATATATACAATGTTTTGATATAGTTTTGCCATAAGTGTTGTTTGTTAAAGGGACAATGTCGGTAACTTTTAGCTTACAAAACACACACTAATTATGTTCGCAAACATTACACACTAAACATTATTCAATATTTACTAATTAAAAGCAAGATTGTTTTACGGAAATTTATCGCGGTACAAAAATAAGAATAACCGGTTCGGACGTTTGAACTCGCAGCCCAAACTAAAACTACACTCGCGGTAATAATAGTGAGCGTGAGCGTAAAGCAGGACATCGCTCCTACCTGAGCTAACCGGGCTACACATATTTCGCAATGCATACTAGGGTCAAAACCTAATGCGCTAATGGAAATCACGTGATCGCAGAAAAGGTAAATATGGTGGGTCCCACTTTATATACAAATAATAATTAAAAGCTTCTTTTTTTCAAACTCACGAATGTATTATTACAGACTTCTTAGGGTCAATGCTCATGTTTTCATGTATACATTTCACTTAATAAAAGTCAGACGGTTATTTGACGGTTATTTGGTTATGCTCAATATCTGCTTAGTTACGGACAGTGTCCCTTTAACATTATCTATACCAAGAAATATCGTTTTAAGTTTGAAGTTATGCATATTATTCTACTTATAAAATTATCGAAATCCCATGGTGCATTTTGTCTTGAAAATAATATTAGGTCATTCTGATATTAAACTAGAAGTATTAAAAAAACGTAAGAAATCTGCAATTCTTAAAGCTGTGAACAGTGTCTGTATCATCAAAAACACCAAGCAGAATATGAATAATTGAAAAAAACTAAATTCCATGTAAATTCGTAGACAAAGAAAGATACAGTTAGACGACTATCAAAGGTTAAAATAAATGAATGAAGAATTGCTAATTTTGACAACGGTTAGAAACAAAATGACTATATGTTAACTACACTAAATAAAACAAGACAACTGTGATGCAATGCATCATTCATTCTGTAGCAATCAAACCCTGTATTTATGTGGTGAAATATCCTTGCTTACAACTTAGGAATTATAGTTCTTTATACACATATTCTTATTGTATTTGCATATCCAGTGGATAAATAATTATTAAGGACATATATATTTATTTGAATAGTGCTAATATATATTCTGAAGCATGTTTTAAATCTTTAACTGATCGTGTTTCAGCAAATCTTTGAAAAATAAGTTTGAACTTAATTTTCATCATACAGTTCGTAAATCAATCTATTTATTTCAGTACATACATTATTTAGAGCTTGGTGTGTAGTTCTTTGGATAATAATCCCTGTAACATAAGAATCCCTCGTTGACTCGGCATCATGCGCGGACTTTTGTGGGAGTGATCGTGTGCTGTCCTATGTATCTATATACCGCCTACTTGTAACATATACAGTTCTGCCACACTGGAATACCACACCGTATTACATGATACCCCACTCAATAATTTTTTTTCCTGACACCGGGCCAACCACAGGTAGAACTACCCATTATTTGTGCTCGTCAAGCAAGGGTTCCAAGTAACTACTAGCTGTTATAACTAGACATGTAACCTCATACTAATGTATTTGCATCTATATGATTATTTCTTCGTATATAAAGAAACAATCTCACAATTGATACTTGTATATCTTCATAAATGTAGAACAAAGTATTGTTGTTGTATTTTCATTCTTATTCAAATAATAGCAATTACAATTTGAAATTCAATTTTTTTATTTGACATGTGTGTTACTTTTTAAATGAAATGCTGACAGAAGAAAGCACTCCGCTTATTTATTGATACATTTTTGTTTAATAGTGTTAATAGTAATTTTTGTGTAATACTGTTAATAGTAATTGTATTTCTGCATATAACATATTCATGCCTATCACATATAAATTGTATTCGTTATGTATGACTGAACTGTCAGGTAGTGCTTATATGATGCGACGTCAAAAATGAGGATTAGGTTGAAATAATTGCTCTTCAAATGCCACAAGCAAATTCATAAGACCCACATGCTTTTTCATGAAATCGAGACAGCTAAAATCATTCGTAAGAAACACACTATATAATGATCAAATAAATTTGTCAAAAGTGTGTATAAAACAGAATCCATATATAGTTATATACAATGTGCAGTGTAATTGATTTTTTCAGTAACCGTCGAGGTTAGGACTAGAGTAAACGTAAAGGCTTTTAATCTGAAATTATCTAATCTGAAATAGAAATTAGAAATGGCTAATTCATTGGGGCAAATGTTTTGATCTTCTACCTTCTATCTACATGTTCTGCGCAATGGGAGAATATGGATGATTGGAAATATTACAATGCCCGGCGATTCCCGTATAGTCCTCTACAATTTCAGAATCGCGGGGCATTTGTAGCTTTCTAATTACGTAAGGGTGATGACATACATATTAAAGACAAAGTTGGAATTCGTGATGAGATATGAAAATAGAAAATCTAGTTCTATGTATGGTTAATACGTCGGCTGTTTAATGTGTAGAAATGTTTTGTGATAACATAGTTGCAGTTAATTAGAGAAAGGACACAACTGTGATGTAACAAGAAATTCATAATTGTTGAAGTTCCTCTTTGAAAATGTGAGAAAAATTCAGTACTGTATTTAACGTAAAAAGTTTGCAAAAGTTTGCATCCTATGTTTGCTCACATGCTTACGCCAAACGCGAATTATGTCAATAATGAAACTTTGCAGGAATACTTTTTGCTGTGTTACGTGTTGTTTTAGTATTTTTTCCGAAAGGAAAGATCTTACGTAGCCATGTACCATCATATTCACGGCAGCATGTTGTACATACGATATATAGCGGAAATTCCCGTGTCGCTTTTTATTTTCCTTTCAGTATATATAGACAAATGTAAACACTAATATTACAAAGAAAGAAAAACAAGTAGAAGAAGAATTTGGTTAGAAAGTGTTAGGCTTGTGGAAGGTAAACTAAGTATACTCAGATAACTATTAATCGATCAATCGAACATCTATACTAATGAGACATTTGAAATAGTTAGCAAAACAATTGAGCACAGCAATAATAAACTATACTGAACAAAATAATTTCGCACAACATTTTAGGGACATAGATTAAACATATGAACATTGATATTATTGATTTACGCTATTAGAAATGTTAGGATGTTATTTTCAACTTTGTTTCTTATTTTATTATTTTCTAAGCGACCTATCAGAATTATCGCCCTTATATTAAAAACAAATTATTTCGTTGTACCAACGTATTTCTTTAAACACATTTAGTGTTTGGAACTGACCATTCTATCATTGTTTAAAAACCGCCGAAATGTGTTCATCAACGATTGTTATTCTCAAACAAAAACATTCCACATTTCGCGTAAATTTAAAATTAACTCTCTTTTCATTGAAATGAGAACGATATTCGATAACCTACAAAATGATGTTAAACCCCCAGTGGCCTACTTTGCCACTGACCGTTCGAAGGCGGTAGCCCTATTGTCAACCCTTTTTGTGTTTGTGATGTCGTTTGCATTTATTATTGCTTTTGCCTTCTTGTTTGTCTGTTTGCGTGTTTGTTTCTGTGTTTTGTGGTTTACTGTCCTCCTTGAATGCTACTTTCCCTGTCCGATCTTTTTATATTTCTTTTCCTGTCATATTTGCTTTATTTGTATCACCGAGTTTGTTTACAAATGAAGTTGTTGCATTATTATTGGTCATATCTATCTCACTTTATCATTGACCCCAACACACACGACTTTGCATCTCGTATATTGAAATGACATGCTTTTGATGTGCTAAATTAATTTTGTTAAGTATATATTTCCACCTTGTTTACATATTTAGAATAACGTTAGATGCACCGAACTGTCGACTTGATCAAGACCTAATACGCTTTGTGTTTATATTTATTTGTTCCTGAAAATTGCAATACTATTATCGTCTATTTTTAGTTTTGCTGTGGTAGCTAGTTACATATACTTATTTTTATATATTTTATTATTATCAATGGTAATCGATACATATCTGTGTGTTTTTCTAATCACAAGTACTATAGATATAATAAAATGTCACTAGAAATTTGCAATTTCTGTATTAAAATGTTGAGATTAATCTAAAATATCAAATTTTACACAGTTAATAAAGGTAGATATAAAAGTCAAATAGAAAATGTAGTATTCAAGAACAACCACAAACTCAAGAAGAAACAAACAACTGCAAAGATGAACAAAACATGACATCACAAACATAAACGGTTTGAAACGGTCAGTGGCTATGTGGTTTTAAAACAGAATCTAGGGTGCACCATACCTCGCTCTTGTCTTCCCAATAAAACGGGACAGTATAAATAAAGATATCCCCGCCAAGTTATATTTCTTACAAATAAGGCCACATTAACAGGCAATATAAGTATAACGCATAAATGATCATGTATACATAAAATAAGCAAAAGAAAGTCACAAACCAAATACTCGATGACATTGCATTTGCCAGAGCTGCAAGAGAACAAATCATTAAGGGTAGGACAAGATTTTAGATAAACATCAAACACTACCACCCTATGATGATTTTGGTAGACATAGTGGTCACAATATTTCGGGGCATCGCACAGTCAAAGAAGAAAGCCTAGTGGCGAACTGAATATTGGCCAACCACTAAATATACAGGCGTTGCAAATTGATCGGGTCATAACCTCTTTTGATAAAGTTTTAACATGTATATTAAGATGAAAGAAAGTATGACCAAGGATCTTATGAAGTTTGTAAATCACATCACCATACAAGTCAGGATGTGATAGTCCTTGAAACATTTATTCTGAAATCTGGGTTTTGTTATGCAAATTGTAGAGTCCATTAACGCCAAATTAAACCCCATTCATGCAACAGTGACACCCAGTAATCTTGATATATACATGTGTAACCCAATTTTAATTTCGACAACATTTTATGTTTAAGGTTTATGTTGCATTTTCCTCTTTTCACAAAAACAGATTAAGAGCTACTAAAACCAACATGTTTTGCGTGTTTTTTGGTTTACCGTGTTTTGCATTTGCTGTTCAACTTTTATACTTATTTTAATGTGTTTTCCAATGTGCAATCAAGTATTTAGTCTAGTAAGTTCGATCGTAAAAAGTTACCTGTTCGTATAGCTAGTGAAGAAATAACAAATGAAGAAATATCATAGATTTTTTGCAATTTGTGTGAACATCCGCTGACATGATTACCGTGAAATAGGTCCCAATTGAAGGGGTAGACGAAAAAACCATATGACACTTCCTTCCAGAAAGTAGAATATTCACCCTTTCCTCACCCTATATGAGCAAAAAACTGAATACCATGGTCGTGTGACCGAGAACTCTTTTCCAGAAATAATACTTATTTCCTTTGTGGTCGTTTTTGCCATCACCATTCTCAATTTCACAACGACATAACATAAATTGTTAAAAGGTTGTAAAGCACTAGTTATACATTCATTCCCGTTTATATAATATTAAAAATATAAAAGTATATACGTTTCAATAACATTTACAATTCAGTATTTTAGTATTTGAAGAACGTAAATACCAATACTTAATGCTGTACGTGCTTTGCTTAATATGGTACCAGCTCTTAAATATGAGTGAGTCAAGTAATGTTAGTTTGACGCACTTTCAAAACGTCGGTACATAAGCCTGAAATCGATGCGTACACTACCATTTTATGGTTTTCTTTAATGTAAAACCGATAAATACAGCTGTCGAATATATTTCAAAAAGCTAGAAGATTTGTCCATGGGACATGGCTGCCTCGATTTTTAGCGCCGTTTGTAATGGATGACATGATGGTATGTAAACGGTAGTTCCCTACCTGAGGAACAATTTAGCTAATATATTTTGGCAAGTTCACATAGCGTAATTGTCTAAACTACCGTCAGTAAAACATGTTTTGTCATTGTTACAGGCCAAAGATGTAGTTTTTTTCTCTAGCAAAAGTATTTTGACTAATAAAACTCTAAAGTGTAGAAACGTCATAAGTACTTATAACTTAAATTTACCTTTATTACACATACAAAGAACTTCTCCTGAATGTTCAAATAACCAACAGAAAAAATAATTCCAGAGTTGTCATAAGCTTAAGCACAGTAGCGTTTGATGTAATCCTTAACGGCAGAAACTGAAGACATAGAAGAAAAAGTTTGGCGTTAACAGTTTGTAGTGGTGCAGGCACTAGCATTAGAAATAAATACTGAAATGAGGATCACTTGGAAGCAACAAGCACAAACAAGAGCGAATATAAGCAGACTTAGTTTTATTCAGGCCGTTCATGACAGGTAATATAAGATGCAGCACCTCCCACACCCCATAGCACCGGCTTCAGCGATAGTTTACTTTAAAGCCACAAAGGCTAGGTTTGATGATCCCAAAGGACTAGTAAGTCATAACAGTACTGATATGTGGCCGGGTGACTTTACAGCCGCCACAAACGATAGTCTGAATATCATTAAATACTGGTCGAGTGATCATTTGGAAGCAACACATACAAGCAAGATAGAAAATAACATACTGTACTGCGTCTGTTCATGTGTGGTAATACCAGATGCACCACCTCTCATGCCCCATAGCACCGGTTTAAGCGACATTATACGTTAAATCCACAAAAAGTGGGCTTTATAAGGCTGTTAGTATTGTTTTTTAAATCCAGTATATAGTTGGAAGAAATACAAAAAGATCGGACAGGGAAAGTAGCATTCAAGGAGGACAGTCAACCACAAAACACAGAAACAAACACGCAAACAGACAAACAAGAAGGCAAAGGCAATATTAAATGCAAAAGACAACACAAACACAAAAGGGTTGACAATAGGGCTACCGCCTTGGAATGGTCAGTGGCAAAGTAGGCCACTGGGGGTTTAAACAGGTTCCAGGGTGACCAAACCTCACACTTACCCTACTGTCATCCCATTAAAACAGGACAGTGTAAATAAAGAAATGCCCACCATGATCTAATCTCTAACCAACAAGGCAGCATCAATAGGCAATATAAGTAAAACACAAATATGCTCGTGTAAATATGATACAAAAAAAACAATAGCCTAGAAAGCCACAATGAAGGTACTCAATGACTTGGCAGAAGCCAGAGCAGTAAGAGAGTAAATCATTAAGGGCACGACAAGAAAGATCAAGAAGTTACTTTTCCTTTTCATCTACCCCAATCTTGAAAGTAATCCACCGAATTATATGCATGGACCCAATAGGAGTTATTAAAACGTTTGAGCGGTATTAAACATCTTTGTACAATTAGTTGAAGGAGCATGGAAACAGCTGAACACACATGTTGCTGTTAATTGATTCACCTGACCATTTTCTTTAGAATGAAACAAATATGTAAAATGGTATATCAACCTGCAATCATACAGTGAAATAAATATGTACAGAGAATTGAAACCGATCGTTTGAACCCGTTGTCGATTGCATTCCGTTACTCTCCAACTATGGTCGACTTCAATCATGAAACGTGACAAAATGCATTGAACCATCTGCTCAGACGATTTATAAAACGGTAATTGCAATTATTCGTAAAACGATCGTTCTCGATTGAAGATCCTGAAACGAACACCATCACACATTTTGAAACTAAATGAACATATCTGCTTGCGGGATCAACCTTACGCAACAACATGAAGTCAAGAACATCGTCAGATGCATTATTGCTTTTGCGGACTTCATCGATAATACTATGCAGATATGCACTTTTCGGCCAAATAAATGAGTGGATTAAGGTAATTTGTGTAATAGGGGCTTGTAGGGACCCGTAGTTACAGACAAATACACTTCTTCATGTTTCCTCATTTATCACATAAATCAATCGATAACCACTGAAATATATTAAAAATACAATAAATATATGCATTCACCAATACATCATATTACTTTCTCACTAAACATCAATAGAAATAAAAAATACTTTCTCCCACAACACAATTTACAATACAATGAATTACAATACTGTGAATTACAATTTAGTGCCTTAAAATATATTGCAATGCCATTTACCATAACATTTAATAAATAGCCAATGATCATCTTGTAATTCAAAAGATATTTAAAATACAATGCTCATCAGTAATTACATTTAAAGATGCATGACACCTTTAAATATGAATGACTCAATGGCATTACATTAATCTTCTACAAATAACTTACAAGCATATGATGCTATGGTGTTCCTGATGATTTTATACAATCACGTCAATATACCTCACATCGTCAACTTCTCATACCTGTATATTAAATGATGGAATAATCAATACACGCGTAAATCTTCCATGAACACATTTAGGCTATAATGAGATTTTAGGTACATATATAATTATAGGTTGTTTGCGTCTCCTTATTTAACATATACAGTTAGCATAGTTACTCGTCTCATATTGCTTACATATGAATACAAAGACATATTTCCATTAGATTTAAACACATAAAATACAAATCAAGCTCTCCACATGTCATTTCATTAAGTGCAATGAAATACCTTCTTTAAAGTATTCTTATAAAAAATATATACAGACATTAAAACACGCAAAGTGATACAGATTTTAAAACACTTTCTTTCCACACAATTTACACACTTGTAAACATGTGTTTTGCATTCATCAACATAATTCAAAACAAAAGAATATATCATAAAATGAACTTACCCAAATTCATCCTTCCTTAATTTACACTTTATACTTTAATATTTACTGATTATATCAACTTATTTAACTGGCTTTACAAGTGTCCAATTTGAATTATACAATTTGAGAAAACTCCATTTTAACATTCTAGATCTTTTCCCTTTAAATATTTCCTTCCAACTGCCCAGAAGGTAGTTTCATGATTTAGGCGGTAAAATATACAACCAATTAAATTGAAGCATTATGAACTGGCCATTGTAATTGTCCAATCAAAATAATGTTACACTTCAATACACATATCAATATATTGGTCACTGTTAAAGGTATACTTTCATAATACAGTTAAAGGTATACTTCCTTCCATAAGGTTAAAGGTACACTTTCTACAATATAGTTAAAGGTACACTTCCTATACTATAGTTAAAGGTATACTTCCTTCCATAAGGTTAAAGGTACACTTTCTACACTATAGTTAAAGGTACACTTCCTATACTATAGTTAAAGGTACTTATCGTAATGAACTTAACTATTTAAAAGAATATAAAACAATCAAATCTTTAGTGAGAACTGACTACCACATTTGCATTAAGAATAATTAAAACCGTAGAACCAGTCCTTTCCTTCTTGAAAACGAAAAAAAAACAAAAAAACAAATCGTGTCAAATCAAAACACAATTTTAACACACCTACCTAACTTAGGGAAACGTATGCATTAGTATTAGTACAGGATAAGCGATGGCTGCTATGATTTCCTTTGTATTCAGATGTATATAATGTTATATGCACTGCATGTATGAGTTCAACCAAATTAATAGTGATATTGATCAAATTAAAATAAGCGAAAAAGATATGAAAGTCCAAAATATATAGAGGATATTTGTTTGTTTGGAGTGAAACCAAAGGTTTTTATTTTAATCAAAAAATCTACTATTTCACTGGAAAGTATATAATAAAATATAGTATTCAAGGACCACAGTCAACCAAATACACGCATCGAAACAAATATTATAAAGATAAAAACAAGAACAAGATAAGCCACATTACAAGCATAAAAGGATTGACAACAGGGAAAAAAACTTGCATACTATGTTTATTATTCTTAGAAATTCCTTTCTTTACACTGTTCCGAGTTAAGGGATTTGCGATAAGGTAAATCTGCGGCTTGTTGCACCCAGCTTAAAACCTCACTCTTACCCTATTGTCATCCAAATAAAACGTTACAGTTTTAATATAAAGAACTCCCTGAACTACGGAAATTACAAAGGGGATGAGGTAAAGATTAGTTCTAGAAGTAGGAAGTTGCAACTCAGTTGTATTTCTTAAAATATAACGATATGATTTGTTAGCTAGTGTTGGAAAAACATTGAGATATGGAACATGTTTTATAAAATATATACATTTGAGTTGAGTAGGTATCGTATCAAATAAACCGAGCAAAATAAACTTAGCACATACTAATTTTTTTTATTACATGTGTTACTATATGAAGTAACAAAAACAGCCTGTTTTTCGTGTAATACAGGCATTGTCTAGTATATGTGTTACTATATATAGTAATCAAAACAGCCTGTTTTTCGTGTAATATAGGCATTGTCTAAGCTAAGTTAAAAGCGCGTGAAACGGCGGGCCAAACATCCATATGAAGGGCCAAAAAACCCATATGACGGGCCGAAAATCCATATTTAGCATGAAATTGTAGATAATTGTTTTAATAATCAACCACGAACCAGAGCTCTCGCGCCTCATATGGCTATATCGGTCCAACATCACAAAGAGGCACACCTACCCCAGTTCATATCCTCTTAATAAGTCAAGTCCATCGATTAGATACGGAGCCGGGAATGTTTGGAGTCAATGATAAAACGGCATATGTATGACAAGTTATAATGCTACAAAGTCATTTGTAGACAACGGCGGTGATAAGAAAAAGCAAATATGATGTTTACAATACTTGTATAGGTAATCAACATCGTTCAAAATTGATCTTATTTAAGGTGGGGGTGGGGCGAGG